>JAOWCC010000577.1:19447651-19962154 GCA_030867875.1 Actinernus sp. WN-2022
AAAGCGAATTCGACGAAGTTTAACCTCCGACTGCTTCCTCCATCTTTTCCCCATCTCAGTTAGATCGAGTGTCCCGAGCGGTGTAGAATCTGCCGGATTGGTTGACCCTGTCACGTGTTGAGCCAACTCGCAACACAAATTGACTCGGGCGGTCAAGAGTAATAAATTACAACTAAATTCAAAACAAGTTATATGTCCGGAGAATAATTATTCAATCTAGTCATCAATCCGCCCATGGAAGAAGTTCATTAAGCAGCAAAATATGGTAATGATGATGGTATGCATTTCAGTTTAACATCAGCAAAGATCCTTAATAATATTGAAATGTGTGTATCAAAGTACTGTAGATCACCAGCGCTTTTACTGCCTTAGTTAGGCTTTTTAAAATACGTACTGTATTCTCCTAAGACTTAAAAAAACTTTTTTCCGCATAATATTAAAGTGAAAGGCTATATTTCAGGTATGCGGGATTCAAACCGCAACACAAATGGCGGTATGGCGATACATTCGGCAACGACACAGCGAAGTATTTCCAAGAACGGAGAATAGTCCAACTCAACAAAAGCACCGCACAGGAGCCTGGGATGGAATGGGATGGGAAAATGGCATTCCCAACCGTCTACTCGAATGACCCAAAGCTGGTAGTCGGTGCGAGAACTCGAGAAAGGGACAGATGGCTAGATAGGCCCCAGTACGCACTGTTTAATCACCACGATAGAGACGTGCAAATACGAAGCTTTGATAAGGTAATGTATGTACGGGTACAAAACGTGATGCTCCGCTGGCCGAAAGACGAAGAACCTTCTTAGTAACTAATGTTCTAATTTAGTAAACTCACAGTGAATTACAAATTAAGAAAACTTGAACCTGTTAATGTCTTAGGCTAAGCTTAGTTTTCTTGTTTTTCGCGAAACATTTCACGTACTTAAATTAGAAACAGGGGTAATTGCAGTCTCGTACCCAGAGCTCGCTCTGGGTACGAGACTGGGGTAATTGCCTCTGTTTTCTTTCAGTTTCGGCGGAAACTGGGAGACGCGCGCAATGGGCGCATCAAAAGCGCATGCGCATGACATTTTGCCGCGGTGTGGTGTGGGTAATGTCTGCATGAAAAGTACTTGGAAAGGATAACGCTCGCGAAGGAATGGCTCTTAAAGTGTCCAGTTTTTTATTATTATTAAAATCGATTCAACATCAAGTAAATAGGTGAATCACCCGGTAAAATATTTCTTAAGTTGAGTGTTGCGTCTACAACAACAACTGACAACAAAAACTTTATTTTTTTCTTAAAATTACAATATACAAGAAAAAAGGAGAAAATATGAAAATACGGATACTGGCAATCTGAAGTTAGTTAAAACTAAGCGAGTCAGATTGCCACTAGACTCAAATTACATTCAGTCAACGAGTTATAAAAGTATATATTTAGAATATGGTAATGTGACGTCATAGGAGGCCGATTTACTGTCATTTCCGTTTCTCCTTGTGAATGAATTTCTCCTTGTGAATGAATTTCTGATTTATATACAGAATATTTGTTAAAATTACTGATATAACATGGCTGTGTAGAAAAGGTCATTTATTACTTGATAGTCAGCGGTAGCAAAATGGTAAACATGGTATCACACTGCCACCAGTGGGGATATAATTTATAGTAACCACGTGTGTGATATCACTTAACTATTTTGTCTGATTTGGTCTCTTATATCCATGATGTTAATAAAATTCTTTAATGAGGAAGCCAACTTCACCGACAGAGTGATTTACAGAGGGGTCCTCTAGAATAAATTAATAATAATAATAGATAAATGTCAATTAATAATAGTTAAATGTTTAAAATATATGTAAGTAATAATCCTAAAGTAAGGTATTTGATACTAAGTGTAAAGTGGGTCTTAATTATAAGATCAATAAATATATGGGATAAAGGATTAAAAAATTGCTCTAGTCAGGCCACGCTTAAAAGCTAATAATGTGGGTGTTTCCCTGAGAGTAATGTCCAGAGTTCCAAACGTCGGCAGAGAAATTAATGGTGGACCAATGTCCCCATCTCCTATTAGCAGTAGTTTTACGGATATTATTCCTTGACCTAGTACTATGCAAAGTCATTTGAATATGTATATTCTGTCGAGGATAGATCATTAACGACATTCCGCACGTGAAAACCAGTTTGTGGCTTGAGCATCGTATCTTTGCTCATTCATATTTGGTGGCTGGGGAATATAAAAAGAAAAGGACGCTTCCACCATGTTCTTAGCAAGAAAAGAAAACCAAGGAAACAGAACTCGGCGCCCACCCTGTTCAGCCGGGGTTGATATCAACCCGAAGATGTTCCGAGAATTTGTGGAGAATGTGGAAATCCTGCATGCTGCAAGTCGTGTTGAATTACTCAGGGAGTCCTCCATTCTCTTTAATTATCGGAGCCTCTTCCCAATTATAAAACTCCGCCACTTCGTGCCGGTTTTGTTCCGGTCGGAGTGGCACTTCCATACCTTATTAATGACAATACCCGAGGCAGAATAATACACTATATTTATATATGAAAGTCCCTATTAAATGAACATTGAAACGAGCTAGTGTAAGAAATGATTGTTAACTGATTTGTAAATAAAAATTGCACGGTGTTCAGCCCTACGCCGTTGGCAGATGCGAGGTTCCTAAAATGTGCGAGTGTTCCTAAAATGTGAAAAACATTACTTTTAAATTGTACGTGTGGACACTCCTAGGCCTATTGCTGGCAATCAGTTTTCAAATGGTGAAGAAACGCATGATTATGGTGAAACTATTTTTTGTATTACCATTAGTTTTAAAAATAGTCTGTAAAATTTAGTTACCTTTCGTCTAAGTCATTCTTATACATTTAAAACTATTTATTTGGATAAATACATTATCCTATAAATTTTATATTTCAGCCAATCAGAGCTCAGCTTTACTATGCAATACAGGGCGGTATTTCATGGTTTTTCTATGAAATACAGAGCGTTATTTCATGGCTACATCAGGCCAATCGAAAGGCAGGAAATTTCGCGCCATTTCTTTATCAGCCATAATTAGTCTGCACACGCGTCCGCCACCAGAAGTCCATCACGATAACTTCGGCCGCCACTCGAAACTTTTGTTTTCCGAGAAATGTCGTAGTCTATCGTCCGGTAAGTTATAATTACTTTGTTCTCGTGATAAATCTTCCCGTAAATTTGTTATTTATAGGATAATAAAGGCGAGTTGTATAACAAAATAATACAAATTTCGAGTACAATTTTTAGTATCCATTAATAGAAAACCATGAAACGCTGTTGACGTTGTGAATGGGGTTAACAAACTACTGACAAACGGCCTTAAAAATAACTTACAAATGACGATCTTTTTACTGACAACCGAAAAATAACTGACAAATTTGGTTTTTGCGGGTCAAATATTGTAATTTTTCTCTAGTAATGATTAACTAGGGCTTACTGACAACAAATGGCCAAAATTTTAACTGACATGTACACTGTAGATCCCCCCCCTCCCCCCCACATATTCAGACCCTCTTGTAGTAAATAACCAGTAAATGTTTTTTAATACAAGGTCCAAATAAGTCTGTCTTTCATTTCCAGCTTGCTCAAGATCACCGCAGATATTTCCTGAACAAAAGTGGTACGGTTCCCAGGGTGGAGTACTTCGTAAAGCCGAAGAAGGGAAACGTGCTGCCTCCTATCAAACAACCGAAAGAAAACGACGGGAGCGGGTAAGAATCTGGGACTGGGCACTACAACACTTGCATGCTCCCTTTTTACAACAAAAAGAATAATAATATATAATAATAGAAAAATAATTGTGATAATAACGTAAATTTTGGAACGACAATGCAACTTGGAAAAAAGATTTCACCTCGTCACGTCTCAATCTCACAAGTACTACACTAGATGTATTTTACAGATCTGTAGATCCAGTATAACACATTTTGTAAATTACTTCTATACCCGTACTCTAAAACTATCTAAAACTTAATAATGGTCTAAATTTTTGAAGAATAACAGTTCCTACCACCAGTCAATACGGTATGAAACTGTACGAAAACACTGAAGGCAAACGGTGACTCGAATGACCGACTACGGGTCAAAGTGCTGTAGATAGAAATATTACACGATACGAATGTATGGCAAACTCGATTTGTTTAAGACTAGTGAATACATAAAATGCAGAAGCGTCACAACCGTTTTGTTTATCAGCCCTTATGGTACGTTGTTTTAGGTCCGTTAGAAATTCAGAGGTAACGTAGATTTTGATCAGGATTTGTCCGTCCTTGCCCCTGGTAATGGTATATGTCGTCAGTTCGATTATCATTTCGGGGCAGTGCCTTTAATCCACCGTACAGAAAAAGATGACGGCTTCTACTCTTACCCACAATCCTTTGCGCGCAAAAAACTTTAAATCCGTCAGAAAATCACTGTAGAGGTTTATGTGCTGTTGACAATGTACTGTAATTGAAGAGAACCGATGATTTCTACTTGTTATTTTGAATGTTAGGTTCGCAAGGAATTGTGGTCAAATGTACAGCCGCCACCGCTTTTCAGACGGTACGAGGTCGTCCGCTCCCCGTGGTCGTCATTGTTACTGCCTTCTGTTTCTTACGTTTTATAGATCGATTGTCCAGCCTAGCACTGATATCAGGAAGAAAATAAATTCGAGCTTGTGTCGTAGTTCGATTTAGTAATCACTTTGTAACTTTTGTAGTTCATCACTTAACGTAGACCATCAATGGCGGAGGGAACTGTGAGCGAGATTATTAGAATTTGGCCCTATCATTTGCGTCACGGCTATACGCAGGGTGAAAAAAACATGGAGGGGGAGGGGGGGGGAGGAGTAGCACTGAGGGGCAGCTGAGACGGTCTGTATGCATCAATACAAGAGTTTTACCATGGCACTACACCCGACCGGCATATGGGAAGTCAGTGATCGGTTGTGAGACCTCCCTCAACAGACACCAGCATAGTGTTTGTTGGATACAGAACTGATTATTAAAACATCGTGTCTGTATCGTGATGTTTCATTGATCTGTATCTGTATCGAACAAGAACTAAGTATGGACTGAATATGTTATCAGTTCTGTACTGGAGTATACAAAGGACATCACGTGGTATCATTCAGAGCATGGGATTGGTTCTTCTACTTCCATATCTGCAAAGTACGAGCTTCTTTATTCTTGTGTTATTCATTCGCAGGGCGGTCAGCGACCAGCAGGAGGTAACCATTAAGTGTCCCCTGTGTGGGAGAAAGGCCCCTCCTAAAACGAAGAACATCAGGGCCTATATACAGGCGCACCATCCGACACCACAGCATCAGAGTCCCCCGAAATCCACCTGGAGAGACAGGCAAATCAGGGACTTCTATTTTGAACGACGTTAAAAGAGGAACTACCTCGTGATTGAAATAAATGACACCGGTACTTCAAAAGAGTTCGTTTTGCATTTGGATCTAAATCCGAACTTGCATTGGTCAACCTTTAATTCAGTGTCGGGATATCTGTAGTGGGCTTTTCCAGTCTTAACTTGACGTAGATATAGCTCACGAGGTACTCAAGAAAGTGATTAATCCAAACTAATACGATGAGTCAAACAACACAGAAACGACATTTCTCTGTTGAATTTGACAATATCAACGTATTCGACTTTTCTTTTCAACTTTGACAACAGATATTCAGGATAAACCAGGTTGATATTTTTATGTACAGGTTCAATTATTGATCTGATAGCTAAAGTAAACACTGGCCTGAATCTGGTACTGCTCGGGAGAGTAAATATATGTGTGAGTATCGTAACTGGCACGCGTTTGTGCCGAGTATTGACTTTATAATAATCTTTCTGGAGGAAACCTCACTCATCAAGGCCAATGATTTTCAGGGTCCTCAAAAGGCGATCAAAGCGAGGCCAGTTGTCCCAGGACGAGAAAATCTACAGTCGATAGCGGAAAATAACGTTAATTTTCTTATGACACAACTTAAAGAATACAACAGTACTAAGTCAACGGAACCGACTTCATTTTTGTGACCTTTGAGACAACTGGCCTCGCTCTGGTACCATTGTTACCAGACCTCTTCTCACACGGGCATGAGAAATTAATATGGTGAATATGCATTCCTTAAACTGATCAATACTTTTGTGATTAGTGACCGTTCATTTTGTACCTTGAGCCGGGATGGGAATCATCCAAGAAACCGGTGACTTCATAATACATGAATTACGTGATCTCTATAATATAGAGTCAGGCATCAAACTGTATTATGAATAGAAGCAATGCTTTGTAGTCATTAGAACAACTTGGAATAATTTGATCTCCATAAGTGAATTGTTCAGTTGTTTGTTATAATCAGAAGATTCCATCCACATGCCGACCATGGGTGATCTTGGAATCATTTACTATGCTATCCATAAAACATCATCTTCAACCTCATCTTCATCAGATTCAAGAGCAAACACTTTCTTCTTGGGTTGCTCTGTCTTAGTAACGACAAAGTCCTCGCTGCTGACGTCTGAATTATCCGAGTCCACATCGATTGCCTTTCTCTTCGTTGCAGATCCCGACGAATTCAGAGTAGCACTACTATTAATCGATGGCTTTTCGTTAATTGGCAGTTTTCCTGTATTAGGAGCCTTCTTGCTGTTTTTCCTCTTTCCCTAAAATAATCAAAGTAAAATGTTAATGACGCGTCTGGACAGTAGCAAGCAGTGGCAGAGTGTTGGTGTTGCGTGCGGGAGACCACGGGATCAGTGGCAGAGTGTTGGTGTTGCGTGCGGGAGACAACGGGATCAGTGGCAGAGTGTTGGTGTTGCGTGCGGGAGACCACGGGATCAGTGGCAGAGTGTTGGTGTTGCGTGCGGAACACCACGGGATCAGTGGCAGAGTGTTGGTGTTGCGTGCGGGAGACCACGGGATCAGTGGCAGAGTGTTGGTGTTGCGTGCGGAACACCACGGGATCAGTGGCAGAGTGTTGGTGTTGCGTGCGGGAGACCACGGGATCAGTGGCAGAGTGTTGGTGTTGCGTGCGGGAGACCACGGGATCAGTGGCAGAGTGTTGGTGTTGCGTGCGGGAGACCACGGGATCAGTGGCAGAGTGTTGGTGTTGCGTGCGGGACACCACGGGATCAGTGGCAGCCGAGAGTGCTCGTCTTGCGTGCTGGAAACCACGGATTAGAATCTCTACTGCCGTTAGCCTCATTTTGTTTCCTTCCTCTTCTAATCAATATGAGGGGGACGTAAAAGAACTGTCTCCCAGCCTGGTAATCTGGAGGTACTAACAAACACTCGCGATTGTAAACTAAATAACACCACATTGCACAACAATATCAGTCGATTCACAAAATATCCTTAAATGGTGAAGCGCATTTGAATATCATCCATAGAGAATATGCACAATATAAATGAATCCTTTACCTTGTTTTTGAATACTTAACTTGTCAGACTGTTTGCGCCAGCTTGTACCAGATCGGTTTAACTTCACACACGTGTTATTCAATGAATACAAATTGCACTGATAATTGGTTGTTACACACAGACGCGAATAACTTAGCCAAACGTGGCTTGCTTTCTGTAGATTCTGAACTCTGAATTTATAACGGGACCTGAAACAATCATAGGGAGCGAAACTCGATAAAGCAAAAGTGCTCAAACAGATCAAATTGTAATTTAGCGTGTTAGTTTTTGTGGAGGGAGAAAAACCGAAGAACCCGTAGAAAAACCCTCTGAGCAAGGGCGAGATACCAACAAACTCGACTCACATATGGTGCCACGTCCGGGGATCGAACCTGGGCCACTGAGATGAGAGGCGAAGCGCTTAACCACTGCGCCACCCCGGCTCCTCGAACACCGCCCATCAGTGATCACCCCTCCCCTCCCCTCCCCCCCCCAAAAAAGCACTCTACTAGTAATTTACCTTTGCCAATGTCAGCTCCGCTTCACTAAAATCCATGCTTATCCTCTTCCCCCTTGCCATTATACCAGCCCTGGGCCCCTTCACGACGTAACTAATGGTGGAATATGGCGTGAAGTGGAAGTCCTCTTTCAGGATTCCTTCTGTTACCAGGTGAACCACCACCCTCTCGCACTGGTGCTGTGGCAGTGTTGGCCGAGTCACAGTGCGCACGCGCAGCGTTGTTTGTCCAACTCCGTTCCAGGCGTCTTGTAACTTGTTAGCCGTGACTCGCTCTCCCAGCGAAGCAGCCTGATCGAGAATCCTTAGGAGATCGTTTGTGTACTGTGTGATGTCCCGCGAGTCAGTCTTGGCTGTCAGGGGAAGGGAATGGAGATCAAATGATACAGATTAGTGATGATACTGTTCAGCGATAATACTCCTCACAGTCCGCCATTGTCATGTAAACTGCATGAAAACGAGGCGAACAGTGACTGTAGATACAAATATTGTACGTTTGTACAGCGAATTTCTCGATTTGTTTTAAAGATAATTTCCTTGACGAGTCACCGTTCGCCTCGTTTACATGAAATATTCAAAATGGCGGAGGGAACTGTGAGCGGGACTAGTCACTAAAAAACGTTTCTTTGACTTCCAGTGATTTTTATATATTTACGCGACCTAGACTTTCTTGGAGTTTTTGACAGCCGTCAATCAAATGTGAATCAATGCGAATTCAGAGAAGACAAGTTGTACATATCTTCAGCATTTGTTTTACGTTGTTGATTGAATTGGTGCCCAGAGAGCTGAACAAGACGACTTATTATGTTATACTTCTACCTCCAATATTCTCCCACCTTAATATTGTAAATTGGGCTCAAACCTGTACCCGGTACGCCGCACATGAATGTACACGAGTGCCGGGGGGGGGGCATTGATTTTCCCCGCGAAATTTGAGATTAGCATTTCTAAAAATAGACTACTCTGTAAACTGATGGGCCGCTACCCCAATACCAGATGGACACTTCTGTTTATGGACTTCTGGTACTGTATATTTTTTATAATTTATGCGTCCATGGTTGTGGACGGTGGTTAGATCAAACGATGTCGCGACTGGGGGCTGAGGTTTCATTTCCCCCGCCAGTTGGCGATTACCAAAGAAAGGTAGGAAAGAAACCTCTGCTAGTAGTGAAGCCAGTTTCCCACCGAAATTAAAAAGAAAACATAGGCAAGCACCGCGGTTTCTAATTTTAGGTACGTATCAGGGGTGGATCCAGGGTTTGGACTGAGTAGTTTACTCTGAGTAGTTTACCCCACCCACCCCACCCCTCCTAGTAATAAACTACCTAAAATTTAGAGGTTTGAAAAAAGTTGAGTAGTTTACGGAAATCACATAAACTACCCTGGATCCACCCCTGCGTATGTTAAATGTTTCGCGAAAAACAACAAAACTACTTAAAAGCTAAGCCTAAAACTTTACCAGGTTTAAATTTTCTTAATTTGAAATTCACTGTGAGTTTACTACCTAAGTTATAAAATTATTTACTACGAAAATTTAAGACCTTGTGACCGGAAACTTGTGTTTCAACTCTATAGACTTCGTTCATTCGACCAGCGGAGTATAACGTTTTGCTGCGGTTAGGGCTAGATTCCGTCCGCCAGAAGGACGCAATCCCAAAATGCACTGCACTAAAATACTTCATTGAGAGCAGGAACTGGCGTCTAATGAAGTAACGCCTGCTAATCAAACAGCATGCAGTATAAAAGTTCTAAAAAAGTGGTTGTTGACAGCCAAATCCCTCGTGGCGTGAGGGATAGTGACGGTTGGGGTTTCGGTTAATAGATGGGTCAGGGTTTCAGTTGGAGTCTTCGTGGAGCCGATATTTTTTTATATAGTTGAGGGAAGCGTACTTCTTCGCCTAATTTTCTAATATAAGTGCCGCTTGGAATCTAGCCGAGACGACCTTTTGCTGCGGTGCGCATTTTGACTTACCTCCATCTTTGTCACCAGTCCTCTGGCAATGGTCACACATGCTCTTACACTGAGCTTGGTCCCAGTCCTCTCCAAAGTGTCGACCAATCAGTGCACGCCTACAGAAGCTTTGTTTCTGGCAGTATTTAATAATACCGTAGAGATTGTGTAAGCCTGAAAAAAAACACGTGAATAGTTAACGCCAAGTAAAATATACACGTTTATCGTCCCCACGTGCTTCCTTTTTTTTGTTACTAGCCTGCGTATCCAGGCATTCGGGGGGAGGGGGTGGGGCGAGAGAAGAACAGAACGCCGGCAACAGCGAATACGCTCCCATGGATCAACGCCATCTCTGCTTTGACAGCTTGGCCAACTCCTAAACCGCCACATTCCTACTTTGCTGTTATTGGTTAAACGCGCTCTGTTTGAAAATTGCTAGTCTTTAAGTGTTTTGGGCCCGCAGTAATTGACTCATGCTGTTGTGCTTACCCTGCCATAGTTGCTTGTTTTCTCTTTGTGTTTGTAAATAGTTTTTCTTTCTTACTGTTTTTTTAATATTTTTGTTGTTGAAATATTACATGGCGAAACTAATAAAAAAAAAAAAATATATATAATGGCGTGCACTGATGGTTGCGTCACTGAGCAGCGCGCGCGACTTTCACACATCACCACAGGGAGCCCAAGCTCGATATGTGTGCATGTTTTAAGCAAAATATGTACTGTTGACAGTGTAATTAATCATAACCGAGGAAATCTTAGAAATAAAGTCTAAATTTCTGACATGTGTTATTGTCGTTGGGACGACGTTTCGGCGTCAATGGAGCTATTTTTAGGATTTATAATTCACTACCCAACAATCACAGACAAATTTGTACAGTTTTACCCTTTCTCTGCTATGTGCCAGAAATGTCTACAATGCTAGGTTACATTTACATTCGAATATTTGGTTTCGTGATACTTTGTGAAAAGGTTGTATAATTTGCATTTTACGCGCGAAATCACAGGTATTAATTTTGAAATCCCTGAAGTGTATACCTGTCTGCTCAGTGAACACCATAGTCGACTGTCTAAAGGCATCAAAAGGTCTGTAATACAGAATACACCAGGACTTGTTCCCATCTCTGCCAGCTCTACCGCTCTCTTGGTAGTAATTTTCCATTGATTTACTGAGACTGTGATGGATGACAAAACGGACATCAGGTTTGTCTATACCCATTCCAAATGCCACTGTAGCAACCACAACCTGTTCACAATCAATCAGTATCAATCAATCAATCAATCAATCAATCAGTATCAATCAATCAATCAGTATCAATCAGTCAATCAATACAGCTTGTGGGGTCGTGTCTAAATTATTACCATTTTCGTTTAAGTGTGACCCAGGAAGTTTCAAGTCTCGTCTGTAAAATATGATTTAGCCAACTGTCAATCAAACGCGTACTGCCCAGAATTAATTAAGTCTAGGCAGCATGTGTTGAAAGCTTTGTTTGAGACAAGACTCTGCGTTTGATTGCCTGTCAGCTAAATTGAATTGAAAGACTTGAAACTTCCAGGGTCACACTTCAATGAAAACAGTAATAAATAAGACATGAATAAATATATGTACTAATCTGACCTTCCCTCCCTCCAATCTCCTTTAATGTACTATGCCCCTAACCATTCTACCGCTAAAAAATCTCACATTAGATCGCGTTTGGTGGGAACTAGAGTACTATTTGAAAAGACCCCAACAGGGGAAGTGAAACCCTCACGAACAAGTGAAATTTATATTTCTACACTAACATATCATAGGCTCTCGCATTGCTGGGTTGAAAAATGGACAGTCCCAGGCAGTCTTGCACCATGCCATAAAAAACTACATACCGGTATTTGTGGTGGTTTGTTTGAGTAACAGACCATTACCTGCAGTTTGTTCTTTGTCCAGGCTATGTGTACTTGGCTTCTGGCCTGTGCAGGCATATCACCATGGTAACAAGCAGCCTCTATTCCATGTGACATGAGATACATGGCAACCTGCTCTGAATCCTTCCGAGAAAAGCAGTAAATTATACCTGAAGAAATAACAATAAATTAATTGTTTTTAACAAATAGATTCCATTCTGCCATGCGTCTGTCCTCTTATACATGCAGATGCACAGATGATGTCACAGCATGAAGAGAACAAAGAAGTGTGCCATGAGATGCAGTCGACGGGCATAACTGATGGTCTCTTCATGTTTTGGCATCAGCTGTGCATCTAAAAGTGGACAGACGCACGGCAGAATGGAATCTATTTGTTTTATATAATAATTGCAAACTAAAAGCTATGAAAATATCCAATCAAATCGAGTTGAGAAATTGGTTGCGCACTCTCATGATGCCATCCATGTGTGTGTCTTCTAATAACACACCACTCTTGACCAATCAGATTGTGCATTTGGATTGATTGTTACATAATAGATAATATTTGCATGTTTTAGATGATCAGTAAACTACAATTAATGGAATGTACAGGTATGTCAGATGTTTGAGAAGTGGAAATTAGTATAAAGTAACCTGGTTTTGCACCAGTATTTATTTACAAGTGTGTTAGTAACAACCTGATTGCCCTGAAAATGTTACAGTAATCAGATCATGGATGTCCTTCTTGAAGGCATCATTAGATGGAGGCTTTTTCCGAACCTAAACAAGGAAAGAGAGATACTGGTAAGTAAAAAATAACCAAATATACAGAACCAAACAAATAAGGAGACATACAGTATAATTTTTAAAATATTATTTTAACCTTGCTACAAAATAAGGTAGCTATGACTAATTTGATAAGAAAACTTAAACTCGGACAATGTAGAACAGAATTATTTAAACAAAAACGTTCTATAATAGAGTACCTTACTTATGGAACAATCTACCAAAGCAGATAAGGTTATCTAATCTAAGCCCTTCTGCCTTTACGAAATGCTGTAAGAAGTTTTATCAGAACAAAATCAAATATTTCAACCCAGATCGACCATCTGTAACCTGGGCGTGATTTAGACTCTTACCTCTACTACATGTAAGTATATATTAACTGTTAGCTGCAGCTGTTTTCAGAGATGTTTTCTTTCAGATGTGTGTGTGTGCTTTTGTTCTCACCCTAATTGTAACTGAGAGCAGGGGTATATAAATATATGTGTACATGTGCATGTGTGTCCATGTGCATATGTATTTATATCTTTTCTATATGTATTTATATCTTTTCTATGTGTATTTATATCTTTTCTCTCTCTTTCTATTCTGTTCTTAATTAAGGTGAGCTTAATTATCCTGCCATTTAATCTCTCAATAGGTTGTGGTCAACTCGAAAGCCTTTGCTACTTTGACCACTACACACAATTTACTTTACTTATGAAGCTTTCTCTCCCTTAATTATTTACTACACCTTTTAACGTAATATTATTCAGTGTAATCTTAGTCAATAATTAGTGTGAAATAAAAGAAATCTGAATCTGTGTCTGAGGAGGGCATTTCTGAAAACAGCTGTATATTATCAACCATAATTTATTATATTGATTAATTAATTCATATTATTTCTTATATAGGACTTGTTAGATTTTCTTTTGTTACTTATGGATGGCTGCCTGCATGTATATATTTTGTTTTGTTAGTTACATGTATGAATGGCCTATTATTAATATTAGTTTTATTTATCTAGTAGCGATCTTAGCTTTATACAGGAGCATGACTTCCTGTTTTATAAGATTTCTTATTCTATTTTTTTCTTTTTAAGTGCTTGTAGTTTTTGGGTGGACTGCCTAGTATGGTTCATGTGTTCCCTGCAGTCCTGCCCCACTGCATCTTTTGTTTATTTATTGTAAATTAATTTAATTAACAGCTTGCATGTATCATATGAATTTCCATGTTTTGTACATTTTTATATTACTTGTAATTATGGCAGTGAAAATGGATTACATTAAAATTAAATTAAATGAAGGAAAAACATCCAATACAGCTACCGGTATGTCATGTCACATACATGTATGACCAGTAATTACAAGACTCGAAAGCCAGATGTCAGTCTTGGAGTTTTGTGTTTAGATTTCGAATTTTGACCCACAGCAGGCTTGAAAGCCTTGCCATTTTCAGCACTAAATTAACAAATTGAGAGAAAGAAGGAGTCATTTAATTTCTTTCTGTAAGATTTGATACACTGTTATATGGAGTTTATTTTGATGCAAAGAGTTGCATTCGTAGTTTAATTTCTGACACATTGTATATTTGAAACCATCAATTGAATCTCCAAATCCATGTGAAGGCTTTGAAAAGTCTGTTGTAATTATTGTCTGTGTTACTGGTGACATCACATACATGTACACGTAGCAGCTGTAAAACTGGTATCCATAAACATGCACCTCATAAAACAGGTTTGACCTGTTGAAGGATGCCTTGAGAAGCAAGCAATCTGACTTAAGACCCAGGATTTTCTTGACATCCTCGACCACCTTTGTTGTTGCTGTGGCTGTGAGCCCAAGGATAGGGACTCCTGGGTACTGTCTCTTGAGTATGCCGAGGATCTTATAATCAGGTCGAAAGTCATGACCCCATTGACTTGTGCAATGAACTTCATCAATAACAATCCTTGAAAGACGACCAGCTGTTGGAAGCAACAGTATTTTTTTTAAATTAAATTAAGCACCCTTTTTAAATATCTGTCTTGTGACAGCCTTGCAAGTCTGACGAACTTGGTCATTAACTGGACTGTCATTAAGTTTCACAAGTTGCTGGGCAAATGCAAAGAATAGACAGTCTTTTTGTGTAGTAACTGAGTATACTAAGCTACAACTCTGGCTTTAAGTTTTACATTAAGTAGCCAGCAATCATCATCATAGTTGCTGGTGATAATTGCTGGTTTTACATCCTTAGGGACCATTCATTATTTATTGGAGGGAGTATTGTTTGTCTAGTATTTTGCCGCATACAGGAGGATGGGTGAGAAAATGGGGGGCCTGAATTTCAAAATCAGTTTCTAAAGGGTGGCCCAAGGTCTTAAAAGTAGAGAGTAGGGAGGGGGCAGAAAAATTCCAGTGTTACCTATAGGGGGTTCCTGATTTTGTTAATTTCTCACCGATGCCATCACAAGGAGTCTAATGAGGATATGTTTTTTGATTGACTCCTCATCCTCAACTGTATCCACTAGCTGTAATCCTGGATTATTAACAATGATAGGCTAAGCATGGATCTAGAGTGGTGTACTTTTCCATGTACTTTAAACTGACTAGAACTAATGAGGTACATTTCTTTATCGAGAAAAGTGTTGTTCCTGAGAGCTCCCTGTCATATTCAATATGTGGTCAATATATTCCATATTTGGAAAGCAGGAAGGATCGTCGAATACTAGAACACGTTCAGGAAGTGAGATTTAAAAAATTGAATCGAATCGTTCACTACCCCCACCCCCCAATAAATAATGACCGGTCCCGTTTACTGTTGGATAATGTAAAGGCAGCACCTTCTACTCAGTTATTTTAAGATCCTGAGTGTTGGTC
Source organism: Actinernus sp. WN-2022 (assembly GCA_030867875.1). NCBI lineage: Eukaryota > Metazoa > Cnidaria > Anthozoa > Actiniaria > Actinernidae > Actinernus > Actinernus sp. WN-2022. The sequence continues at coordinate 19,463,010 of JAOWCC010000577.1, forward strand.
TGGACGGGGTTTGAACCCATGACCTCCCACTCAACAGACCGTACCTTAATCACTGAGCTAACCAGCAGGCAGTTACCCAGCTACATCCCTCAAATTTTGATCAGTAATCTTTTACCTGGTATCTTAAGTTTTCAGACAGTGAATATTTTAGAAATTCGATTTTATGGTAATTATTTAGCATTGGATTCCCATACGAACACTGTATTTCACGCCACGTTTGCACCCCTTTCATATGTGGGAATTAACCACAAACTGGTCTATTATCACCAGTAACTATCAATTATTGAAGGGCTCTGTGCCACAAAGGCATTCTCCTTAAGTTCTTTATTTTCTAAGGGAGAATTTAGAACATGATCAGGAGTCACTTAGGTCCTTACGGCACACAGCCCTTCGATTAATGTAAAACTTACATTGTAAAGCCAGAGTTGTAGCTTTTTAATGGCACAAAAACAGCTATTTTTCACTGTCAGTTATTCAGCAACTTAACAGCAAAAACTTAATGACAGCCCTGGACAGAAATAAATTACCTTCATAGGCTTTTTCCAACTTGGCCATAAATCTCTTACTCTTGGCTATTTTTTCTGGTGTCACATAAAGTATCTTCAGATCAGATTTCTTATCCACCATGGCAGCATGGACAGAGTTCACTTTTTCTTTTGAACTGCTTGCACTCAGCATTGCACTGTTAATATTAAGAATTTGTAGAGCCATTAACTGATCTTCCATTAATGATACCAGGGGGGACACAACCAGGGTTATACCGTTAGAAATTACAGCAGGAAGCTGAAAGCATAAACTTTTCCCCCCTCCTGTCGGCATGATGAGTATGCAGTCAGACCCTGACATTGTAGCATTGATACAGTCAAGTTGCAAATGCCGAAACGTCTCCATTTTAAAAACGTTTTTCTTAGCTTCCTCGACATCTTTGGACCAGGAGAATGAAGTTGAAGACCAGTCTATGTTGTGTTTTACGCCCCCGTTCTCTGAAGTAAAAGCATTAGATTCTAGAGAAGGACTTTTTGAATTTGATATAAAAAGTTCAAGTTCTTGCTTTCGAGTAATAAGAAATTGTTGCCGTTCCAGTAGAGCCTCAATTTGCGTCTCGACTTCTTGCAGCTCTTCAGTAATTTCTTTCAGCTCATTTAAGTCTCCCATTTTTCTTTGATTGTTTGTGAGCTGTTGGAGCCTGGCTGTTCTCTGTGATGTAAAAAAAATTGTTTTACCTTCAATGCATACTTTCACCAATGTCCGTCCACCATTTTGAATTTTGCTACCTAGTTCCGAGGCCCGACGCGCGTTACAAAGGAACCCCACACCCAGCAGGCTAGGCTGCGCGCAGCCTGTACTGGACATTTTGAAATAGACCTCGAGGTGGGAATAGTTAGTAAGAATGACAATGTTGGGGTTATAGCGGAGCTCCTACGCAGAGCACCATACTACGGTGGCTCATAGGAACAAAACACTTGCCAGATTAAAAACACTAATGCCAGAATGAAAACACTTGCCAGAATGAAAACACTAATGCCAGATTGAAAACACGTGCCAGAATGAAAACACTTGCCAGAATGAAAACACTTGCCAGATTGAAAACACGTGCCAGATTGAAAACACGTGCCAGAATGAAAACACGTGCCAGAATGAAAACACTTGCCAGAATGAAAACACTTGCCAGAATGAAAACACTTGCCAGAATGAAAACACTTGCCAGAATGAAAACACTTGCCAGAATGAAAACACTTGCCAAAATGAAAACACTTGCCAGAATGAAAACACTTGCCAGAATGAAAACACTTGCCAGAATGAAAACACTTGCCAGAATGAAAACACTTGCCAGAATGAAAACACTTGCCAGAATGGAAACACTTGCCAGAATGAAAACACTTGCCAGAATGAAAACACTTGCCAGAATGAAAACACTTGCCAGAATGAAAACACTTGCCAGAATGAAAACACTTGCCAGAATGAAAACACGTGCCAGAATAAAAACACTTGCCAGAATGAAAACACTTGCCAGAATGAAAACACTTGCCAGAATGAAAACACTTGCCAGATTGAAAACACGTGCCAGAATGAAAACACTTGCCAAAATGAAAACACTTGCCAGAATGAAAACACTTGCCAGAATGAAAACACTTGCCAGAATGAAAACACTTGCCAGAATGAAAACACTTGCCAGAATGAAAACACTTGCCAGAATGAAAACACTTGCCAGAATGAAAACACTTGCCAGAATGGAAACACTTGCCAGAATGAAAACACTTGCCAGAATGAAAACACTTGCCAGAATGAAAACACTTGCCAGAATGAAAACACTTGCCAGAATGAAAACACTTGCCAGAATGAAAACACTTGCCAGAATGAAAACACTTGCCAGAATGAAAACACGTGCCAGAATAAAAACACTTGCCAGAATGAAAACACTTGCCAATTTGCAAAACACTGCCAGGTAGCGGAAATAAGTCAAAAGAGGCCAGGCTACATAAGTTCTAATGATGCCATTTTAGAGACAGCGCGCGTCTTCCACGGTCAAAATGCACTGGACCCGAGTAAATATCCAAGAGAATGGGAACTGGTAACTAATATAGTAACGCCTGGTCATTATTAACATGTTATTGAAATAAATAAGTATACCCAGAAGTCCATAACCAGAAGTGTCCATCTGGTATTGGGGTAGCGGCCCATCAGTTTACAGAGTAGTCTATTTTTAGAAATGCTAATCTCAAATTTCGCGGGAAAAATCAATGGCGGACATTGGGTTAGATGCGAGAGTCATGGCTCCGGGGGGGGGCACTCATGTACACGACGTAAATGAGATGTGCGGCAGTACCGGATAAAGGTTTGAGCCCAATTTGGCAAACTAAGTCTTGTTTTGGAGCAAATCAACTATCAATTCGGGTTGATTTTCATATTTTATTGGAAATTCTGGTTAATAAAAACACCTTCATTACATTTTATTTTGCAAACTGGGTCGGGCTCTGAAGACGATACCTCACATACCTCCCCTTTATTATGCAAGCAGTGCCCCCCGGTTTGAAGCTCAGTACATAAAGTTCGCCAAGCGGTGCTACAAACTACAAAGCTAAGTACGGTGGCAAATGTCGGGCTTTTGACGACTAAAATTGAAGATATTGGAATTGTAATGAAACGAAATGTATAGACTGATCATCTGTGCCTCTGCTAATGGATCTTGGGGTGATTTGAGAAAGTTAAAAGTGATTTTCAAGTCTTCAAATGTTGACTAGCGACGAGTATAAAAGTTTGAATTATGACAATGAATGAAAACGGAACCGAAAATTCACATTCATCTGGCCAGGAACAACTGACATTATACAAGGACAAAATTAAATCAAAGTAAGCCAAGTTTACTTTTAATTTTTTATTTAATTGTTTTGTTTTTAATCCATTGAAATCGGCCTTGGAAACTCGGTCGCATATGTGATATGACCCGTTGCCGTGAGGCATTTGATTCAAATCTTCTAATAATCTTGTTCACTGGTTGTCTGAAGAAAAAAACCTTGTTTGAACTAATTTTAACAACTGGAATTCATTTCCAACTGTGATAGTTGCGTTCAGCTTTCTAGCTTTCGATTGTGAAGTTTATTCTTGGAGATGTACAACTGTTAGTGTCTTTAATAAAACAGCAAAGTGACAACTGTTTCATTGTTTGATTGTGCTCGATGAACTGCCTGAAATCAAACTTCGCTTCTTGCTAGTGTTAAGTGTACCAGAAATTGACTTTTTTCACAGTTTATAGCTATTTTTATTCAGTTCCAGTCGATTATTAAGCCTTGCTTGGAGATTTGCCGGGCTGTTCTTTTATCTGCCAAACGCAAATTACATCAGTACAGGATTTTCAAATGTTCACTTGAGCTCAAACTCAAAGTAAACAAACTCGGTGCACTTAATTACTCTTGAGAGAACATGTGATTGTCTTTTTCAGTACATTTCTTAGGTCATATTATAAACAAAAATAGCATGATTTGTATGTGATATTTATCACTCGCTGTATTTATGCCAAATATCACTACAAAAATCTGTGTTTATGAACCAAAAGACAAAAACTTAGCTTCGTTTTGTATACATCACACAAGTGCTGTAAACACGAAGTCTGAAACGGATGAAACGGAAAAATAAAAGGTTACAAAGGAACCACATGTTCTGGTTTATAATGGTCTTTCCTGAACATATGGTGCTCACCAGTTCTTGCCTGTTATAAATGAGAAATAGCGGATTATCAAGACGTTTCTACACTAGCAAGTAGCATTCGCTCGGCTAGTCCGCATATATAAATAACTGTACAATATTACAAACAAAGGAAATCGCTGTATTAGCCAATCAGGTACTGCTGATAAATTTTCGAAGAATATGATTGGCTGCGAGATGGCGGGAAAAGCTTTCTATAAATAGACTACTCTGTAAACTGATGGGCCAAACCCTATAGGGGGAGATGGACACTTCTAGTTATGGACTTCTGGTATACCTAATTTCGGGAACGTCATAAAAAAATAAAACTTTAAAAATTAAAAACACAATCGAAACAATAGCTTTGCGGTTCGCTGATCTCTTGCATTGTCTTGTTTTTATTTATTTAAAGTTATTGTTTATTTGACAAAGATTTTGAAATTTGGTTATAGCGCGGCACCATACACACAACGATGAGCTAGAGCAAACATTCGTGAATTCGGTTTGCTATTTGACAACGAGCTGTACCGAAAGCACGTCTGTCAAACCCGGTGGCCCAGGTTCGAATCCTCAATTTTCATTTTTATTTCAAATTCCCCTCCCCCGGGCCAAAATGTCCATTACAGGGTCATATTAGGCGATTAAATGTCCCTACCCCCGGGACACCATGACACTGCACTTTGTCAGTGCACAGTCGTAGCCTTTTCGATTGCGACTTGTTTCTCGAAGAGCAGACAAATCTTTGTTATAATTTGCGTTTGTATAGCCCGAATTCGAGATAAATAAACACTTGAAGTTTGATAAGTATATATTTTGTTGATAAGTATATATTATGTTTCGATTTGATCGGTACATTACTATTAATCTTTTTCCCCCTAAACCTATTTAACATGTCGGTTTCCCTTCATTATTCCTCCCGATTAATTTTATCTTTCGTTTTGAAAAGCTGGTTTCCAAATTTTACAAAACAAATGTTGTGACAGAACCCAATACGTAATTCAACTTAACATTCAATCAACAAACTTTTCAAGAAAACTTGACTTTTTGAGCCGATGAAAACGTGCTGTCCAAAAAAACTCCCGCGTCGCGCCAGTAAAATTACTGAGCACCGGTCAAACCGGTTTTTTGCAAGTAAGGTAATTATAACATGTCACGCAGGCTATAGTCACGCTCCTCCCAACAACGCCGGTGGCACGTTACGATATACGATATATTTCGCGCCACGTTTTTGGCTGATGAAATCCCTTTTTAAACCACTCAACCTCGTCCCGTTATACGCATTGGGCATTCGTTTCCGACGGATTTCATTTAAAGCATTCGGCATTTTCACACCGGCTATGAATAATTCAACGGCTTTATTTAGATTTCCCGCTAAAGACTGAAAAAGTTACTATATTAGTTACCAGTTCCCATTCTCAGGATATTTACTCGGGTCCAGTGCATTTTGACCGTGGAAGACGCGCGCTGTCTCTAAATTAAAATGGCATCATTAGAACTTATGTAGCCTGGCCTCTTTTGACTTATTTCCGCTACCTGGCAGTGTTTTGCAAATTGGCAAGTGTTTTCATTCTGGCAAGTGTTTTCATTCTGGCAAGTGTTTTCATTCTGGCAAGTGTTTTCATTCTGGCAAGTGTTTTCATTCTGGCAAGTGTTTTCATTCTGGCAAGTGTTTTCATTCTGGCAAGTGTTTTCATTCTGGCACGTGTTTTCAATCTGGCAAGTGTTTTCATTCTGGCAAGTGTTTTCATTCTGGCAAGTGTTTTCATTCTGGCAAGTGTTTTCATTCTGGCACGTGTTTTCAATCTGGCAAGTGTTTTCATTCTGGCAAGTGTTTTCATTCTGGCAAGTGTTTTCATTCTGGCAAGTGTTTTCATTCTGGCAAGTGTTTTCATTCTGGCAAGTGTTTTCATTCTGGCACGTGTTTTCATTCTGGCAAGTGTTTTCATTCTGGCACGTGTTTTCAATCTGGCATTAGTGTTTTCATTCTGGGAAGTGTTTTCATTCTGGCATTAGTGTTTTTAATCTGGCAAGTGTTTTGTTCCTATGAGCCACCGTACCATACACATAGCGATCGATCGAGAAAAAAGAGAGTAGAGAGTCGCTCCATTATTAGTTAATACATAATCACTCAAGAGGACCGCAAGCGGGTATGGGGCGCCGTTTTGGACATTATTACGAACAGTATAAATAGATCCGTAACTTCAAATATTCATGGCAAACTTTTTATTGCGTGTAGTTAGATTACGTTTTTAATGCCAAATGTAAAAAACATGCTAAACTTTTTTTCGTACACTTAATTTTCTTGTATAACCATGGCAAACTTAAAACAAACGTGCTATACTAGACTGACACATTCGGAACACAATACAAATATACGTGGTCTTTCTCAAATATACATGCTAAACTTTTCATTCCGTATGGTATGATGCACCGCGCGCTTCACATGCAAACACACTAGTACCTAGGTCTCGCGCGGCTATCTCGCCTCGTGATCTTTCTTGTTCTGTGGCTGCTTCAAGTTGGCTGATCGTCCAGAGAATTTCAGAGAAGCACTAAGCAACATAGCCCGCCAAGCCAGATTGCTGCTGGCCGGAAATGCCAAGTACGCGTGCAGCAGAAAAACTCACATCAGTTGTAAGCTTTCGTGTAACTATTTGTCCATAGCAGGACTTAACGAAATTGAACCCTGTACAGTACCCTGTAACAGGAGCTTGCAATGAAGCTATTCTTTCAAAAAGCTATTCTGCAGAAGTATTTACCCTGGGAATTTTTCTGACATAAAATAGATCCTGGGAGCATTCGAAAAATACATCGCTCGCTCATTGGCGATTTCCGGTTGCAAAACATCAATAGTCCTGGGATCCTTAAAATTTGGAATTTGGAAATTTGATAAGATTTCACAGGGTCCGTTCACAATTACTTTTGGCTCCTGGGAATACAATAGAAATAATATGCCTCGACTCCTGGGAATGGTAAAAAAGTACCTTAACTCCTGGGAGCGACTAATGTGCCAGGAACATGTTTTGACTCCTGGAAGTTGAGCCTGGTTTTTTTTTAGCATGCAAGGAATATTCCCTGACCTACCCTGGGATTTGTTTTTTTTTTGGCTACGAAATTTTAACTTTCCTGGGAATCTGTGACTACTTCTTCTGAGCTGGGAAAAATACACATAAACCCATTACCTGGGAAAGTGTCTTCGAATATTTTCATCCTGGTTAAACAGAATAGCTTTTTATTTGCCAGCGGTTTTTAATATCGTCTAATTTGAAAGATAACTGTACGAAATGATCACTACTGCAGTTATTCCAGTTGTTTGAACAATTTTCCCATTGCAAGCTCTCGCTGTAAATCAGGGAACAGCTCCCTCATCTTTGCTCCAAGATCTTCCTCATCCATTGACTTGTCCAGGGGAAATCAGTGCACAACAAACCCGTCATTTTCGAGGTGACAACGGGGTTGATGTGTCGGCATAGCTTTTGTGCAGGAAGAGGGAAGCAGCACACAATCTTTATATACTATAGACCCTATGCATAATTTCTGGTGACTTGTATGTCAACGAGGCTGGTAGGTCCTCTGGAATGTTGAAATTGAAGCGCTCAGGGAGATGTGTGAAATGCACTGAACATATGTTCAGTGAAACAATGCCATTATTTTGCTATGCTATACCAGCCTCGTTGACATGCAAGTCACCAGGACTTAATATGCAGTCCCTTCTTCGAAGGCGGATTTTTGTATACGTAACAGTTCTAGTCGAGGCTATCCCGCTCAGTCGACAATTAAATGTCGGAAATGAGCGAACTAGCTCTGCAGCTGCTGCTCTAGCCGGTCTTCAGTGGCGTTGTACATGGCTGATTCGTAGTTGTGTTTATTGTGCTGGTACTGCTAATACTGGAACGAAGTGATGGCTCACTAAGCCTCTGCTCGATCGGCAGTACACTCCTATTGCTATAATTACCCAGCAGCAATCTGGCTTGGTGGGCGATGTTGCTTAGTGCTTCTCTGAAATTCTCTGGACGATCAGCCACTTTGATCTTGAAGCAGCCACAGAACAAGAAAGATCACGAGGCGAGATAGCCGCACGAGACCTAGGTACTAGTGTGTTTGCATGTGAAGCGCGCGGTGCATCATACCATACGGAATGAAAAGTTTAGCATGTATATTTGAGAAAGACCACGTATATTTGTATTGTGTTCCGAATGTGTCAGTCTAGTATAGCACGTTTGTTTTAAGTTTGCCATGGTTATACAAGAAAATTAAGTGTACGAAAAAAAGTTTAGCATGTTTTTTACATTTGGCATTAAAAACGTAATCTAACTACACGCAATAAAAAGTTTGCCATGAATATTTGAAGTTACGGATCTATTTATACTGTTCGTAATAATGTCCAAAACGGCGCCCCATAAGCGGGACCACAAGGTCGAAAGGCGGTAGTATCGTCGTGTACCGTTTAACCAACTGCGTCATAAAATTCCCTTTGTTACCCACGTTCGCTATGAATAATTTGAGACTCAGAAATTTTATATGAACATCGGAATCGACACTTAGAAATTTTAGAACGATTATATGTTATCCTCACTATAAAAAAAATTACCGCCTGAACCGGGATTCGAACCCGGGCCGGTTAAGAATCAATGCAATGGCTTACCCACCACCAACCCAAACCCTAACCATTAGACCACGAGAGAATTCGCTGATTGGAGACGTTTCTGCGTAAATCCTAAAGGCTCGTCAAAATACAGAAAATACGAATGACTTGTAAAAAATACACAAACATATTAGACGCTTACCCCATCGGACTAATAACCCAATTATGTATAATTACTATTTACACAACAGGTACAATGATAGTAATGAGTTAGTAAAAACAATATTAGTGATCAATTAATGCTTGTGGTTTCCCTGCTATGCCATGTCTGGAAGCAATTCTTATGAATGTCCTTGGTGACGTGAATTAAGCCGCATTTCCCAGACTGAGGTGCACTGCAATATGAGAAAACCTTCAGTTCACCTCTACCCTCCTTGTAGCACACCCTGACGCATCTTCTCCTCAGTCATCAGCGAACTACATCGAACTCTCCAGCAGGTTTAACAACAGAAACTGTAGGTGATAAATCATGAATCATACTCAGCAAAACCACAAAGTTGCCTTACAAACTCTTCCCTGTATTCAAGATGAGGATACGATTTTGGCCTATGGAGTGCTTCAATGTTGAGATGGTTGGCACGGTGCTGCCTGCATGTATGTATAAAACTATTCACAACAGCAATATCAATTAGATGAAAATTCAAAGTTTTTCACCATCTCCTGCACTTTCTCATAACATTGTTAGCGGTTAAAATGTGATCAGAGCGGTCAACGCCATTTATGTAATAGATCGTTCTCACTGACGTCACACAAAAAATTGCGCCAAGAAGACTGATACTGATTAGTAAAATACTTTTAATGTTGTGTATAGAGCAGGTAAAAATATGTAAATGACCGAAATTTTGGAGCATTAGAGTACTTCGTAACTGATGAGCTGTCGGACAAATAACATTCAAACAATTTAGTGTAATTTGTATGCGGCGGCCATGTTGGTGTACCTCTTTAGTACACCAAGATGGCGGCCGAAAACGTACTCTACAAATAAAGCTGATTTTCCCAGCAATATGATTAGCATTCACTTCAAAACACATTATATATCACTTTTAACGTTAAATCAAGTCAAACATTTTAAATTGGCAGGAATATATGGCTTTCCATGACATTTAGGAAACACGCTGAGCTGGGCCGTCACAAAATTCAAAATACTCTAATTCAATAACGATTCACCGTATCGACGTAAAACTTTCAAAGAATACTGAGTATACCGATACCTAAATCATATTAAAAGAACAGGGTTATAGATCCTTTAGTTTAGATTTTAGAATTTTGATGACGTCACGTGAAAACGATTTATTGTTACTACCTAGTGTTGATGGTTTGCGGCTGCCGTACATCTCTCTCCATACGTTGTTGATTTTTGCTTTTCTTGTAACCTGCACAGTATCATTAGCATTATCAATGGTAGTTATAGTAATGATACTACCTTGTTATCTTTCCATTGTAATGTAAGGACAGTAATGTCCAGTTACTTTCCTTTGTTCACTGGCTGCTTTAGAATTGTATGGTTTTCCAGTCCTGCGCAGTAGTAACCAAGTCGACGAAAGGTTCCACATAGACGCGCTAAATTCACAGAAGGGGTCATTAGTAATTTACTGCCCTTCCCCAGTAAAATCTGGATGTGAAACTTTTCTCTTTAAGTTCCCCTTATATTGTTCCTCGTCCAGTAGGTCGGGTAGTGGTTATAATAAAGAAACTGGTTGGTCGGCATAGGGCCATTGGTTAACAATAGCGCAGAACTATAAAAAGGGCAACGCAGTACTATTAAAGAAGTCTATAGGCCATTCTGACGATGTTGCGCGCGCAGCTAGAACAATGGCTATCTGTTTTAAATAACAAAAGGCTGGTGAACCAGAACGAGTCTTAGCAGCTCGCGTCTATTGTTCAACTGATGTGTGCGCAACATCGTCAAGATGGCCTATTGGAGAGCCAGTTTAGTGCGAGCCCATCGCCCCGCAGCAGTCCACTATACAAGCCGTACTTCTCATGTACCTGAACAAGATTAAAGCTGTGTCGTGACACAAGTACAATAAATTGAATTGATAAGGAAACAATAAAAACGTTATTTACCGGCCTTGGTCGGTCCGTATGGAGAAAAACTTTGCCAGAGGTCTTGAAAACGACCCTCAGCCTGCGGCATCGATCAGTACATTTCAAGACCTCTGGCAAAGTTTTTCTCCATAGACCTCCCGGCCGATAAATAACGTATATGTCCACATAAAATCTAGCCAAAATACCCAGGGTTAATATTTATCATGTACTGTATTTTCACAATCTAACATATCATTTTTCATTAGTTTAAATCTCAGCTCCCACCGCCATCCTATAGATTAAAGGTTCAAGTAGGTGTTTATTTCATATACCCATCTACCTTTTGCTTATCCTAGTTTTTCTCACTGATTTAGTTTTATCCTGAAACCACAGGTAGTCCAAACTTAGGAAATGTATAAGCGATTACAAGAGAATGTATGAACTTTTGTATCCCTATATATGGTACGCTGATCAGTCATCATGAAATGAAACGATTTGATTGGTTCCTTGAGCGGTCGGTCTGCTGAATTTCACTTTCAGCTTTATACACCAAATCTACCTAACTAAACATTGATAGGATTTCTATCACACTCGATACGCCTTTTGCACGAAACAGTCACGTGCTGATATATCACTTGAATAAACAATGAATTGTGCTCGTGTTCCCATGGGAAAGGCTTTACTGGATGGCAAATAACTTTAAAACGCTGTTTTAGAAAGATCGACAATCAGTTGGAGGTGGAAAATAGCCTTTACAAACAAGTTTTGCTAATACCACCACCGATCTCGTACAAGTACCTTTAAATATATGAATTATTTTTTTGCCACCAACTACCACCCACCCATTCATTCGTTATCATGGAAGTGATATATCAGCACATGCCTGTTGCCGGCAAAAGGCCTATTATTGTCCCCTTTCAGGTCACGTGTACCATTCAGTTGTGAAGCGGTTCTTTTTTTAAACGCATGAGAAGATACATTGATATTAGCCGCCACTCGTCTGACACTTGTACGTACGCTTCCGCGCGACATGTGATAGGCCATTTCTAAGGAGTAATTATGAGGCCCCTAGCTTGGAAGTAGATGATGTAATTTGGACGACTTATCTTTCCAGATTTATTTCAGTTGATGGCACAAAGCCCGGGGGTACTTTCCGTCATTTTCGGTCTCAAACCCCCGACCTTATTTCAGATGAGAATATGATTTTCCCTGATACCTATTTTCAGCTTCCGAGGAGGTGAAGGCCGTCCCCCGAAACCATGCACAACTTGAAGCGGCTTCAAATACAATCTTTTATTGATATAACAAAATTAATTACAGTTTTCGTTATTCATGTATAAATCAATTTCATATATTGTTTACTACAGGTAAAGTTTAACATCATTACGAAACAGGATTTGCTGAAAAATACACGCATGCAGCCTCTTATAGATAGAGAGTAGGTAGATTAAATGCAGTCAGAGCATCTTTAAGAGCATCCACTGAAAAACAGTGTTTGCTCTCGAATGCTCCTTATGATGCCTAAATCTATTTCTGTGCACTGGATATCACTTAAAGATCGACTTTCCTGGCCATGAGACACGGTTGAATTTCCCACTTGCGGCTAAATACAGCTACAGGTATCGATCCAACCTCTGCTTGGCCAAGAATACAGTAAATTAGCAATGGCCGTTCGCCATGAGCATAACTTTACGCTTATCATATTTTTCGAAGACCTGGATGTGAAACGTAATTAAAAGCGAATAAAGGAACTATATAGTAAACACCAGATTTCGCGAGAAAACACTTTTCTACCTCCCGTCGTCACTGCCGTCGCCTGGTTGCATAAGGTGACGTCATAAGATCCAAGATGGCGGCGCCCGGGAGATTGAAATGAGTTTCTATGCACAAGAAAATAAGTCGGTCTATTAGTGACATCTAGAGCAGAATTTAAAGGGATACAACACATCCATAAGAAACATTTGAGAGTAAACATTGTTTTTCAGGTTCCCTTTAAATCAGGTCTTAACCTGAGTATCATTCCCTCTCTCCCTTCATCAGGTCTAAGAACTGAAACCAAAAATGAGCCGTCGAGCACTCAGATCTATTGGACAAATTCTAATTTTTTACAAACTAGTTAATCTAGTATAATAATTTTGCCGACCCTTTTAAATACCAAAACATAAATTCCCCTGCCCTTTTATATAATTCAGGAGGTACTTAATGGTCCCATAGTTAATTAACTATTAACTATGATGGACCTAAGTAGTTTCTTGTTTCGGTAAACAGGGACCGGACCAAACATAGTTAGATACTCCGTGAGAATAGAACCGCCTTCTGAAGGTTCGTTTATATGGAGAAAACGTTGATCCGGCAACCTAGGGCATCCTAAGCCAACATTGCCGAGCGTTTAACTATATGGAGAAACGTTGTCCCGCGTGTATGGAGCAACGTTGTCCCGCGTGTATGGAGCAACGTTGTCCCGCGTGTATGGAGCAACGTTGTCCCGCGTGTATGGAGCAACGTTGTCCCGCGTGTATGGAGCAACGTTGTCCCGCGTGTATGGAGCAACGTTATCTCGTGTGACCGGGTCAACTTGTTTTTGAAAATGTTTGGGCATGTAATGATTGGCTTGGGCTGCTATGTGTGACCGGAGACTATCCCGTGTGGGCGAGCTAAAGTGGAGACCCCCCTCTAGGATCCCCTACCTTTTGCTCCGAGGAATCCCGGGTCCGGTACAGCATTTCTTCATATAAACGGGAAAAGGCTATGTATGGGATTTGCGACGAGATTAGGATGGTTTTACTGACGAATCTATGTTTAGACGAGTATAACTGACTCGATAGAATAAAAAGAACGGGACACCACAACCGCAGGCAGCCACGGTAAGCCAGTTCATCCAGAGAAAATTAACACGAGGAAACATAAATGGAATGTAGAAAAGCATGATGCAAACATTTATAAGAGCTGTACATATGCCACTTGACATTGCTTCATTAACTGGATAAGATGTCTCCATCAAAAGCTGAAACATAAATGGCGTCGTGGCGGAAAAAAAGACACTACAGCATATCACGTAAGTGTAGAGCAGAGGTTTGGAAAATGGCAACGTGTTCTGAGCAGTAATCGTGAACAGGGCTTGAGCTATGGTCGCTCCACAGTACAGCACAAAAAGAATCCTCTCCATATGGCGCTGGTAGATGTCTGCAAGTCTAAAGTGAATGGAAAACATAAACAATAAGGTTTACACGTCAAGGTTCTGTACAAAACAATGTTTACATAGATAAAAAAGATGGCTGTACGATAAAGAGGTCGCGTTATTGACCAAGCGTACATGAGCCGTTCAGATGGGGGATGTTGGTCGAGTTATATTTTTGTGTGCGTATGGACCGAGCCCGAAGAGACTGGCTAGCCACAGGGAGCCCACTCAAAGATTTAATTGCAAGAATTCGAGTAAAATAGTATATAACATGCACTCTGGCTAATAAACGTGTGGCCCTCAAGCTAAGAATATAAGAATTAAATACACTAAAACATAAAAACAAAACAAAAACTAGAGATACATATTGATGGTTACTACGCTTACAACTAAAAATGAGCTACAGATACGGCTGATCTTTAAAAAATTGCCTACGGCTTAAAATGAGCTAAAGATAGCTGGTCTTTAAAGAATTGTTTACGGAGGTCACTTTTAAAAGCTTTTACGGAGTTGGCTGTTTATTTTTACAAGTGTTAAATTGTTCCACAGTTGTACGGCCGTTACTTTACAGTGTGACTACTGAAACCGGGGCCACTTAGACAACGAGAACTAAACACATTGAAAAACGAAAACAAATAATTTCAACTTACAAATACTAGCATATGCATGCGATTTTCTTCATTCCAAAGACTCTGACTTCAGATCTGGTCGAACAAAGTCGCCTTTTGCTGGATCGAAACTCAAGCAAGTAGAAATACTATTGTCTTGTACTCGACATTGATTGGCTCAAGTAACCGTAAGTTTGGATGCTTTGTTTTCATTCTGCAATGTGATTGGTTCTCGTTGTCTAAGTGCAATGTGATTGGTTCTCGTTGTCTAAGTGGTTACAGTAGTCGCACTGTAAAGGTTCTGCCTCCTTCCGTTAAACGTTTATATTGTGTAAGACTTTCCATTAGATACTCGGGAACACTGTGCATAGTTCGTTTATAAACTAGGGAACATTTAGCTATCTAGCCCTTGGCCTCGTTGTAAAACGCCAACCATTGCAATGTATTGAATAACAATACAAAAGATGATCTCGGCTCTGCAATCTTAGGATTCTCGTTAAATTTGCTTACTGCAATTATGCCATACTACATTAACGTAATTTATAATAGGTCTAACCATTGCATTGTAATATAATATTCTCTGTTTCAAAGGTAGACAAGACTTTATCTTGTTTAATTAGGACTCCGATTGTCTGTGATAGCTTTTTACACAGTTTGTCGACGTGGCAATTAGAGAAAGTCAGCTCACTGTCGACTTCTAAGCCGAGTAATATCGCGTTTTGGTTCGAAGAATATTTCAGCACAGAGAGCAGCAAGGACTTTACAATGCACACGCTTTTTTAAGAGCTTCGACTGTTCGACAAAGAGTACTTTTTCAGGTGAGACTGAGAGATACCTCGGAGAAACAAAGTTATCGATCACCTCCCTAGATGACCCTAGATGACCCTAGATGACCCTAGATTCCCGCGAACTTTGATCTATCTGAAGAGTGTTCGACTTACTTCACATGCATCGCGTTTACTATAGTTCATGCTCATATGTATTTCTGTTCGGTTTTAGCCTCGAATCATTGCAATTAAATTTCGGGCTTACTTGTATGTCTGTTTGTTTGTTTCCAAATCGCTCAAGGTCATTTGCGCGGAGTTCTCAAGATATGAAGTGTATTCGCCATTGAACTGAGTTTCCTCCCTTGTCTTATTATATAACCTATTACACTTCTCCCACTAAAAGTCACTATTTTACTCGAATTCTTGCAATGGAACCACTCAGACTTTACTCTAACACTAATTCGTGCAAATTAACCACAAGGTTTTCGTTTTGGATGACTTTTATTCAACTGATTGACTTTACAACCATGTTTTTAGGTAAACATGTACAAATCCTTTGAGCGGGCTCCTCCACATACACGTGAAAACAGAGATGAGGCCTACGTTTTTTTAAACTCTGACGTCAGAGGGTAACACATTGTTGGCTTTGTTGCCCACAAGCACACATGATCAGGGCGTGACAGAAGGTGCACGTGTTGCAATCACATGATCAGTCACACGATCAGTCACACGATCATACAAATCAATTTTTACTTTATACTCTGAAAGAAAAACAGCTTTGCATCTTTATTTCGTAGATTTCTTCCTCCAAATTTTGACTAAAGTAAATCTGCTGGCGATTTTTAAACTTTAGCTGGGATCAGTAGACCATGCATATATTCGCCATGCAGTGGTGAATATAGTGCTATGCGATCAATTTATACTAAGTATTAGATAGTTACTGAGGCCGGCAGCAATATGAGATATATTGCAGTCAGCTGAGGGCGTAGTCCGAAGTAGCTATCTGGTATAGTTGCTATTCAATGCCCAGTCTCATTTGTTCTCTCTTGCACAATAATTGACGATTAAAGCATCAAACCAATCACGTGACGCATTCAACCAATCACGCGCGAGATAAAATATTTGATGGGTTATAAAGTGACATAGTCAGAATCTCTCGACCAATCAGAACGCGGGAATCTCTAGGAAATTATACTGAATCTGTTTACTAGTTATTTCTATTTTCATGTTTATCGTTACGTTTGTAAAAAGACATCCATTTAGCAGGTAATCTATGTCAACTGATACTTGTATGTAGCGTAACAAAAATGTAGCTTAAATATGATGTATGGCATGTACTTACTTGCCGGCCAGTAGACCAGATACGATAGCTGCTATATGGATCCAAAAGCCAAGCCAGCCGGCAGTCTCCTGATCTATACCAAATGGCGAGACTGCTTCAGCGAGAGATGATATCCAACCAGCATAAACTGCTGAACTGATGATGCTAATAGAACATACAGCCCAGAATTGTTTCTTTCTAAACAGCACACGCAACCCTATATGAGACAAAAGAGAAATAGCTGATACATTAATTGTATTTTTGATGTGAGGCTGCTGAAATAAATCACAACTTCTAGAGAGCATGCAACAACATTCAAGTGATTTTCAAATGAGTCAATCAGCATTCTGTACAAGAGTTAGTGTGTGACATGACTGCCAGTTCGCCTTGCTGTTATCTACTGTAAACGCGCATACGTTTTCGTTTTTCGTAAGATCTATACCTGTTTGGAATTCACTTCCTGAAAATGATGTCAATTCTACGTCTGTAAGTATTGATAAAATATGATCGGACGCGAATATTTTATCTTACTTGTGAAATGAAAAAGTACAATGGAGCAATGAACAATAGTGGTTTTGATTACTGAACTGACTTGTCCCATAGGATAAGAATAAATCTATTCAAGTATGTAGACAACACAAATAAAGAAAAATAGAGTAACCACTCCTTGTTTTCATACATCTCTCCAGGGAATTCCAGCGCAGATCTGATTTGAATGTTCAAGTTATGCACTATTTCATTTGAAAGTTAACTTGTTTGCTTTGAGTTGTCGTGAACTAAATATGTCAACCCAACGCTTTCGTCCACCAAAAACAGCAAAATGGCGAGCGTTACCCCCCCCCCCCCAAAAAAAAGTATATATTTGCTAACATGCGGAATTAATCGCTTAATTTTCATTCATAATTAGCGCGCCGAAATGACTTCACAGATGCAGTATTTAGCTCAGTTGCCTCATGTTAGTATTAGTCCCAGGGGGATAATATTAGATATTGAAAGACCGGGTTTCGCTGCGCATCCCTTCTCTCTAGCGCGTATTACTGCGGTGCCTTAACGGATCTCTGTTAAGTGGATTTCTTCCTCGCCGTCGCTGAGCATGGCCGAAACTCCTGTAGAGAGATCAGTTTAGAGGTTGTTCGTCCTGTACCGCTACCTGCAGTGGAGGAACCAGCAGCGGTAGCGGAAAACCCAAGCCCTATAGCTATGGATGCCAAAGTTACGTATACTTTACCTTTCTTTGGTTAGTTTGGTTTTCAGCAGTTATATATTTGCCCTCTACGGTCTGTAGACAAGCGAGATGTGTGTCAGCTTGTTTTGCGAACCATGTGTCGGTTCATAATCTTATATAGGTTTCCTTGGTGTTCCATTGCCCGTGTATCGGCTCGTTTTGAGAACCGTGTGTCGGTTAATAAGGGTTTAGGTTATCTTAGTGTTCCATTGGCATTGGCCGTGTGTCGGCTCGTTTTAGAACCGTGTATCGGTTCATAATCTTAGGTTGTCTTAGTTTTCCATTGGCCGTATGTCGGCTCGTTTTAAGAACCGTGTGTTAGCTTGTTTGAGATAGTTTGTTTGAGAACCGTGTGTCGGTTCATAGTGTGTCTGTTTGTCTTACGAGCGTGCCGTGTCTCCTCATATTATTAGGATTACTTCGTGTTCATTAGCCGTTTTACGGCTTGTTTACGAGCGGTGTGTCACTTCATCACTATTCGGATTCCTTCATTTGTCATTTACTAGCCATTTGTTGGATTGTTTTGCGAGCGGGGTGTCACTTCATAGTATTTTTAGGATTACGTCACTTGTTAGGTGTCACTTCGTAGTATTCGGATTCTTTCATGTGTCATTAGCCCGGGGGGGGGGGGGGGGGGGGGGGACTCTCCATAACAGTAGACGGGGGTGATCGTCCTATCCCTTAGGGTATAAAATTCTACCATCAAAGAGTCTGCTATCCCTTAGGTGGTCTCACGCTAATGGTGGCCCGGAACTTATATTACAGTAAACCACACAGTCAACTGAAACTGATCGCTTAATACTTCCGGCTTTATTGTCGGTAACAAATACAAAATTATTATCACAAGTATAAATGTCAAATTAGACAAAGGGTCCATCAACCAATGAAAACGGGCATTGTTCTTAGTGTGCTATCTCTTAGGGGTAAATTTGCTGTTGACCACACCCAATGTGCTATCCCTTACGGTTAAAATTGATTTTGCCGACGATCACCCCCGTCTACTGTTATGGAGAGTCCCCCCCCCGGGGTCATTAGCCGTTTCGTGGCTTGTTCTGCAAGCTAGGTGTCACTTCATAGGATTCTTTCATGTGTCATTAGCCGTTTGGCGGCTTGTTTTGCAGGTTAGGTGTCACTTCATAGTATTAGGATTCTTTCATTTGTCATTAGCAGTTGGGCAGCTTGTTTTGCAGACTAGGTGTCACTTCATAGTATTAGGATTCTTTCATGTGTCATTAGCCGTTTGGCGGCTTGTTTTGCAGGCTAGGTGTCACTTCATAGTATTAGGATTCTTTCATGTGTCATTAGCCGTTTGGCGGCTTGTTTTGCAGGTTAGGTGTCACTTCATAGTATTAGGATTCTTTCATTGGTCAGTAGCCGTTTGGCGGCTTGTTTTGCGAGCGGGGTGTCAAGTCAGATTTCCTTCATTTGTCATTTTTTGCCATGCGTCGGATTGTTTTGCGAGTGGGTGTTCATAGTATTATTTAGGATTACTGCATTTTCGTTAACCGTTCGGCGGTTTGGTTTTGTGAATGCGGTGTCACGTCATATCAATCAGTTTATTTACCATATAAGTACAGAAGATTACAATACAGCTGTCTTGTCAAGATAATAAAATAAATAATAAAGATGACATGAAAGGCTTAGTTGAAGGTGTATGGATGGTTGATCAGTAAAAAACTCCAAGGAGCTTGTAAGCACTGCATAATAATTAAAATAATTAAAATAATATAAATTCATTGAATTGAAACGATGTGATTGAGTTTAGGCTGAAAAGCCCTTAATGATGTGGATTGGGTAATAGAGTCATCCAGATAGTTCAAGAAAGCTGTCCCACTGTGCTTTTAGTCTGGTTGTAGTTCTTACCTTGTTGACGTGAATTTTGTTGGCACTTCCAGTATCTCCTTGTCAAGCCTGAAATAATCTCCAAAATGTCGAGAAAGTGTTGATGAACTGTCAAAGCATTTAAACATAGGTGCAGGTTACTGCATTTTCTATTACTGTTTGGTGGTTTCTTTTGCTAGCGAGGTGTTTCTTCATAGTTTTAGGATTACTTCATTTTCATTAATCGCTTCTATGCTTCAGTCGTGTTTTGCGTTATCGTATTTTACCATTTGTCCGTTTTTTAGTCGCGTGTGTATTGGGCGTTATCTTAGAATTGCCTCTTGCTCATCAACCGTTTGCCGGTTTGAATAACGAGTCGTGTATTTGTTTGGCATTATTAGGATTCCTTTTTGCCTTTCAACAGTTTGTCGGTTTGTTTACGAATCGGGTATTTATTATTTCCTGGTCTCTATTGCTGTATCTGCAACGTCGAATTTTTAGGTTAAGTTCCTCCATTATATGTGAACCGGGATTCCTCTGGTTAGAGAGGGACCCTCCACAAGCAGGATTCTTGGGCACGCGTCCTCGCCCCTACATTCCGGCTCGCCGACCTCGGGTGCCACCTGTGTATTATACTAATTGCCATGAAATGGGACACATCATGAGGTTTTGTCATCGCAAATAACTCTTTAACGCCTCGATATTCCTGATCTTGGGTGTTTTTCCCAAAAGCGATTTTGTCACATTGTAACACACTCGCACATATATATGTATTCTCCAGTCAATAGGCATTCCAACGGGGTTGTTGTGCTTAGGTTATCTACCCTGTAATAAATTGTACTTTATATTAAGTTTGTGCGTGCTTTCGCGTTTTACTCATCTCCCTCTCCGGCCTTGGCCACCTCGTCGAATCAGGACGGGCTTTCTTAGCATATCCCGATACTCTGTCTTTGACGGAGTCCCTGGTTCGGCCTGGTTGGTGTCTTTCCCTTTCCATTGCACATTTTGTCTTCGCGTCTTCGCTCTTTCCCCTGCCAGTTATTTCTACCCTCCTTTATCATCCTCGCAGTGGTTCCTAGTTCGACTTGCAGTAAGACGCGACGTTCAGTCTTCTGGTGTGATTGGAGGGGGAAAGCCACTAACTGGGCTGGACCACTCCCGTCTGTAGATATGGTTGCACTCGGCAAAGTACGGGCATTTACTGATGTCCTACGTTTCAGAGACCCCACGCATCTTGTCCCAGGTCTTATTAATCAGCATTTGTCAGAACGGAAGAATATTTTGAAAGCCGATAAGCTAAGACTCACGAGATTCTACATGACCTGGAAGGAGGCGTCGAGGTTTCCGTGTTTATCGTTCCATTTAGGGGCTCTTTTTCAGGGGAAATACTACAATAACCCTACTCCACCCCAGATTTGTCTCCCGAATGATACGATTTGCCGTAGCTTCAATGAATTCATCTCTCAGACTATCTTGGAGCGTGTGATGAACGGACCTTGCCGTTTGGGAGAAAGTTGGAGAGGCGGCGGCGCCTCATCTGGTTATGCCAATTACAGTAGAGTCATCTAAACCCCGCATGTGTCACGATGAGAGGTTCCTCAACCTATAGATTAAAGATCTCCTCATCAATGATCTTCCTCGTTCTGTCCATAGAGATAGTTTCCAAACAGCTCCAAACTACCTGTGACGATAAAAGCGGTTACAACCACGTCCTTCTATCCCAATCGGGTACCACTTTCTTTGATCTCTATAGATTGGTACATAGATAGGCATGATTGGTACTTTGTACTGATACAATAGTCTTCCATTTGGCTGGATAGCGCTTACCTTTATCATTCTATCGGTTTAGAACCTACGAGTTTATCCGTTCCTATGGGGTCCCCTGTGCTCAGTATATCCATGATCGCCACTTCGGGAAGCTTCATATTACAAACACCTATACAAGCCTTGCGACTGGCCCAATTTCGCTCTAGCAGAAGCAGCCGTATTAATAACTTGCTCCACCCTTATCGACCTAGGATACTTCATATGACTTAAGAAGTCTTTCTGCTCCCTTCTCAAACTCCTATTTCCCTCGGATTATCATTGACTCTTCTAAGACTGCTTTGTTCCTACCCCTGGATAAGAAGAACACATTCGCCCTCTTGACAGAAAGACATTCTCAGTCATAAGTCAGTCAGTCTCCCTCAAATCAGTGCAAAAACTTGCCGGGAAGATAACTCCCTACACTCTTACGATGCCTGCGGCTATATTGTATTCTAGGGTCATTCACAAGGCCATTTCTAGAGCAGCTAATTCACCTAGGAGTATTTCTATATCTATGGAACTCAGGATAGAAATTCAACATTGGCGTTTCCTCGACTTCTGGAACGTGTTGCCTGCGTTGGAAGGACTGGAAAAGCAGTCTCGCTTAGAGATCTGTTTCGATGCCTCCAATTCAGAGTGGGGAGGAACTCTTCATCTCCCCTTTCTTCCCTCAGAGACACGTACGTTTTCTCGTATTTGGGAAATCGATCACCTAGAGCTGCCCATTAGTGTTAGGGAAGCTCTGGCCCTCCAGCACGTGTTGCAGTCAGTCGCCTGTTTGGTTCCCAATTCTAGAGTAGACTGCTTCACTAATAATCAGACCATTATCGCTTGTTGGTAGAAAGATGGGACTAAGAACGAGACCATTAACCAAGTCCTCAAGACTATATATCGCCTCGCCCTTAAGGGAAATTTGGGTATTCGCCTCTACTGTATTCCGTCTCGAGACAACCCTGCTAACAGCCCATCCCGGACCCCTTCGTATATCTACACTACAAGCTAAGTCCTAGCGCATGGCACCGCATTCAGCAAGCTTATGGACCCCACACCATCGATCTCGTGGTCATCCCTTCTACAATGTTCAGCAAGATTGTTCGGAGCGGAATCTACATTTTTTCGCTCCTTATCCCTACCTAGCAACTGCTTATAACCCAGAAAGTTTTGGTAGCCTATCCTTCTCGCATCCAGTTCTACCTCCTTCAAGCTGGGCTCTAAGGGTAACCTTCATGTCATACTGTTCCCATATTCCCACTCTATGGCCTTCCAGTCCTGGCGCCTACAATTGGGATTTGGGGGCTTTTCGGATCTTCCACTTATAGTTTTATAAGTTTTTTATCCGGACATACTGATTAGACATTTTCTTCTTCAATATATCCTCACTTTCCTATGTATTAACCCTAATTCCATGTATGGATCGGTAGCAGCTACGTTCATCAATAGGATATTCATATATATATATGTATCAATCTCAGTTCTGTCTAGTGACTACAAGCGTTTAGTCTTTTCTTTGATATTCGCGGTTCATTGTTTTGGAAATTAATTATCTCTCTTTCATTCATTTATGCTTTGGAAATCGTATCATTAGGGATTCACGGTTAAGAAATAATTTCTGAAGGAAGGAATTTCCGGCTGAGTATGGGAGATAGGTATACCCCTTTTCCATCTTTTATAGAAAGACCTTAACCCTGTACCCAGATGTTAGACACAAAAATATATCTTCCCATACCTCATCTCCTACTGTGCAGATCATAGAGGCGCACCTTATATCAATGAAAATCTATTACCATTTATTGGAGCTGAAAGGAGAGGAGGGAATGAGTATCTTCGTGAAAAGAGACAAAAGGTTAGTTACGGCTTCATTAACTCTTTATATGTACCATCTTGCAATAGAGTGCGGACATTTGACCCGTGAAACACTACTAAATCTAAATAGTACTAGTCGTTGCTATTTCTTTAGTTTTTTTCTTTAAATATCACTATTTAGTGCTAAATTGCTACGAGTAGGTCTAATGTCCACGTTCTAGCGTCTTGTCAAATCTGTATCAAAGTTAATGAATTAATTAGATCAGTAAGAAATCTGTATCAAAGTTAATGAATTAATTAGATCAGTAAGAAATCCGTATGAAAGTTAATGTACCTCATTAATAGTCTTTATTGGGATTTACAGCAGCACCTATGTGACCTGAATACTGTGTTTGGATTGGTTGTCACCCTCATGAATTATTAATAATTTTACAACAGAGTTTATTGCCGCTGCATGTACCTAGTAAGCTAATCCATCAATAAGGATTGCAGTCATGTTGCTGATTTTCATTATTATATTTATTTCTATTTATTAATTTATATCCTTGTTTTGCTTATTACTTATATCTATTATTATATATTACGGGACCACACGTTGATCACCCATTGCCGGATTAGATTGCTGGTGGCAATTATATAAATTAAAGGTTAAACAGAGACATGTCCACCATAATGGCTGATGAAGTGGACAGAATAGATGTTATGCCTTATTGCAACACTCAGATAGAATTATGTGAGCATCGAATGAAGATTTGTTTGTTGTAACTATTCTCACGTATATTAAAATCGTGCTGCTACCACTACTACTGCTGCTATACCATAACTACTGCTTCTGCTGCTACTATACTACTAACTACTGCTGTTACTGCCCGTTACTGTGCTACTCACTACTACTGCTACTACTAACCTGTACTGCTGCTTAATAACTACTGCTGCGATTGGTACTCATGCAGACCGGTTGACGCCGTTTTACGGAAACAGGTCAGAATTTTATTGGAATTATAAAATTTCCGCGGGCGTGAGGCAAACTGAAATCTTTTAATTTTCTTGAGAATCAAGGTAAACTCCCGAGTTCATAGCTTCCCGAACGCCTTTGAATTCGGCAATGCGCAGTTAATAAATTATGCGTCTCACAGGCACTTACAATCGAACATTCTTGTCTTTATAAGCGAACAAATCTACTTGTATTTGCAACATTGGAAAACGGTCATTTCTTTCCTGGATCCACGCGTACTACTGCTGCTACTACTAATTATTATAAATATAATAACTGACAATAATATTTTATCAACTCAAAGATAACTGAATCTCACCTTCAAAATGAGTAAGTGTTTTTTTGGTCTTTGATATGCTTGGAGGTAAAGGTGGTGTATTTGGAAAATAAACAACTATGCATAAGAACAATAATGCCCCAACAAACATCTGTCCATACATGTAGTCTCTGATTTGTCTGTGAACCATGTGAATGGA
The DNA here is from genome assembly GCA_030867875.1 of Actinernus sp. WN-2022. Classification (NCBI taxonomy): domain Eukaryota; kingdom Metazoa; phylum Cnidaria; class Anthozoa; order Actiniaria; family Actinernidae; genus Actinernus; species Actinernus sp. WN-2022. The sequence goes on from JAOWCC010000577.1 coordinate 19,487,864, forward strand.
ACTTTCATCAATATTGCACTCGTTAAGGATCTTTCTACGACTGCCAGAAATGGTAACATTGATTGGGCAAACATCGTCTACTATCGCTGGCCCTGTGATGAAAGACACTGCCACTCCAGCCATCATGGCACTGGCAGATACAGCTGTCGCAAAAGCACGCTCATCTGCTGGGAACCATATTGCTGCAATTACTGGTGGACCAGAATTTGGGATGTTTCCAGGAAACATAGATAAGAACTGCCCAACATTTATAAGACTGTTGAAAAGTGTTGTATTTGTAGCCAGCTGGAGAGCCATAGCCTGAAGTGTTTTGCCGAGGAGTTGTAGGAAGGAAGTCCAAATGACAGCTACTTTAAGACCTGGAATGCAAAACAAGAAACAGGTTAATATTTGTTAATTTAATTTATTAGCTTCGCCATTGATTAACTAAATATAACGTACAATAGGTATTAGACAACAAACAAAAGCAAACACTGTTCCTAAACAAACAAACACAAACTTATGGCCGGGTTGCCGCAACAGCGTAACGGACAATTACTGCGGGCCCATAGAACCTAAAAAAAGATACTAGATAATGAAACTGATACAATATAAAACTAAGAGCTAAAAACAGCAGGTAATGCTGTGTGTAAGGCTGCGACCGTTATTACAAGCCGGTTAGGCAGATAGATTTGAAAGAACGTGGATCATCAGGGTCATAAGCTAAGTGTTTACAAGGGCAGTAAAATAGTAGCTGAGCATGACAGATCTAAATGAGGCCAGTTCTAGTGTATTTAAATTATCAAGTTCATTAACTAGAGAGTTCCATATTCTTGTAGTTCTGTTTAAGTATAATTAAGATCTCTGAAAAGTGATAGTTTAACATTTACGAATGATAAACTGGATGGTGTTGGATTTAGAATTCCATAGAGTAGGTCTCGTGTTACGGACTACAGTAAAAACCCGCATGTAAGAACCTGGTTTTTAAGAACCTGTTAGGCTAAGATTGCCCCATTAGACTCCCTTTACATAAGAACCTATTTTAGCCTAAAATTTGAAACAGGTTCTTATTTTAAAATATATTTAGAAATTTGAATCTGATTTTTCATAGGTAAAAAGGATATACAATGCAGTTTTCATTTTTTAAAGAGTGAAGCCCTTTTACATGTAATTAAATTCATTTTTTGTATAAACAGTTTGTCGTATCAATATTTTTCAAGCAACAATCACATTTTTTTTACTTAAGAAAATAAGAACCTGTTTAAGAACCTGTTTAAGAACCTAAATAGCCTAACTTCCCACTAAGCACCAATTTTATAAGAACCTCTTTAGGCTAACTTGAAAAAAACCAGGTTCTTAATTACATGCGGGTTTGTACTGTATTGGAATTACAGTAGGGTTCATAGTTATCAAGCCTTTAGTTACTTTGAAAAAGAAAACCATGTCCAAGTATTCGTGCCAGTAACATAATGATAAAAGATCAAGCTTTATAAGTCGTTCTTTATAGGACTGATCACAACAGAAAGGTACGTTCAACATATATTTCGATGCCGGTCTATGTACACGTTCAATCTGCCTGATAAGATCTTTGGAGTGGGGAGCCCTAGACCTAGCTACAAATATCACGTAGAATCGCCTAAATATGTTTCCGGAAATTCCCGATATTTTTTCTAAATATCTCGCTTTTCCCCCCTAAATATCTTGAAAAAATTCTAAATATCCCAAATATTTTCTTATCATTTTTCTATAAATATCACAATAACGACTTCATAAAATTAAAAACATCATTTATTGGCAAGACGGGAATGCGTCACAGTCTATACAAAGTGACTACTAGTACATGTGAACGCGTTCAGAACATCGCTACTGACGATACAGCAGCATTTTCTGCCCTGCTTGACAATCAATGGTATGACATTCATCTCTATGACTCTATGCTATACTCTTTTAAACATAAACAACAATATAAACTCTGTTCAATTCAAGCCAAAGAAAACCTACTTTCTAAACTGACATTTAAGCAATATAACACGCTTTCCATGTCTTTGTTCTCTTATATAAACACGCGGGATATGTTGAGAGAACAAAGAAAAACCTGAAAATCGCGAGCCGCTAGGCGAGGTTTTAGTTGAATGAACTTTTATTTTCGCCAAACTCAATGGAAAGATCTAGCTGTTGGAACCTTCTTTCCGATGAGATGAGGCTAAGAGTGCAAGGTAAGAGGGAAAATCTCATTTTGTTCTGTGAAAAATCAACAAAATATCAACTTCACAACTGCATGTCGCACGTGAGTTTGCACACTTCATGTAGTTGTTCATAAAATGGCAAGGAGAAAGCTAAAAACTGAATTATCTAAGCCAAGCAGGGTAAATGATAACAATTGGCCTTATATGAAGGCTTATTGGGTAATGTGGCTAAATGTAATTTAGGCTAAGTTAAACTCGAGACAATGCTGGCCAGCAGTCATCCCCCATAGAGAGATGTTATGCGGGGGGCCCAGGGGCCTGGCAGGGGCTACATGTGGTTTTGTGCGTGGTCATTTCAGTCATAGCTTTCTTGCTGATCATCGCGGATCATTGGTGTTTGCTAGTCTGCCTTTGCTTGCTGATCGTTGCGGATCACTGCTCCCACCCTCCTCTCCCTGTGGTAAGTATTGATGGGATGGGTAAGTATTCCACTGAATCTTCAGTGTGACAGGTACCAGGGGGTGGACTGTGGCAGGGTTGCCATGGTTACCTCCTTGTTGTGCTTGGACATGCGTCGTCCGGCACTTCAACCAAAGGTACCTAACCCCAAGCTCATCTATTGGTGATGAGTTTAATAGGTTGTGAAAGGCACATCAAGGGCTAGCTAGGCAAATAAAGGAACGAGTAAACTCCAGTTTTGGGAGAAACATTTTCCTACGTTCCGCCATCACAGCGGACGGTCCCTATTGATAATGTTGTAACATCATCAGGCTTCAATTAGACTTGCTCCAAGTCGAACTCGTTGAGTCACTGGTTAAGCGATTACTGGGTCAAAAATATATAGAGCGCGAGAATCGAAGCGAGTTCAAAGTCCTTCGTGCGGGGGCTAAGAAGGACTTTGAGAAATCTAGGCTTCAATCAGCATGTTTTGTCTGTTGGGCTTCCGGTCCAAGTACAAGCTGATGCACCACACAGCTTCTCAACTTGCTTCTCAACTTTTCTTACAAAGTGAATGTTTACCAAATAGAATATTCTGGAGTTATTTTTAACAAAGGTGGGAAAGTCAGTCTCTCGAATTGCCGTATCAATTAGCTCTAGCGTAATCGGTGTGCTTTGAAATTGGACCAAAAATTATCTGTTTACAAATTTTCGTTTTAGAAATTGAGATAACCACCGATACAAATGTTCTTAACGATTTCTATTTTACTTATTCAAAAGTATATTGGATCAAACCGTTCAAGAGGTGCATGTGAGGATTTGTTGACATTCTAATTGCTTCTCGTATACCGTGAGATCGTCGCCCAAACAACTTCTTACCTTAGGGAGGCGTCACATATTTATTTTTCCACAAGAAACGTCCAGCGAAGTTTCTTTTTCAATTCTCTCTCCCCCCCCCCCCCCCCCCCCATCCCCCCTAAGAAACGTCAGAGCGATTTATCGATTTATTTTGTTCAAAAATCACACTACCATTCATGTCCGCTTTTTTATTCCAACTTAAACAACTTGTCACAACCTCTGGATCCCATTTGGTGGGAATGGAACGTTGAATTCATCGTGAAACCTTTGAATTCACTGCTGTCTATGTCGGTGAATTCTCAAAAACTTAGGAAAGTAGATGCCATAGCTGTGGGACAACCGCAATCTGCCATTTCTCTTCGAGTCTTTACATATCGTCGCAGAGATATGTGATGTTTCTGAAAACTATCGATTTTTCCACGGAGAAACGTCACAGTTCAAAATTCCCCCACCCCCAAACTTTGCTGGACGTTTCTCGTGGAAGTAGTATAGGACGCATGGAATTACCCCCTTTTTTGGGGTGTTATCGCGGAAGTGGGCTATTCACTGATTAGTATGCGATAAATTGTGGCGAAACTAGTTATCGCCACTTGCATAAATAATTTACTGATGCCTGCTTCTACAAACTCAGTAAACTCGGTTTCTTTCTGGGTTAAACGGCATAATATAAATTTATGCCGTTTAACCCAAAAACCTCCTGGCCCTCGAGGGAGCAACACGCACTTTTTCCTCTCTCGAACTTTTTTTGATCGCTTGTTAACTAAATGTAGTTAAATAAGGCATTTAGCGGGCCCACAACTCAATATCATAGTGATAAAGCATTTGCGAAACTTTATAGCTGTTACTCGTTGGATTCTTCGAGATATTCGTTTACAGTGACCTGGCACATGGTTCTGGACTGGATACAACATGGCCGCCGAGCGGCAGGTTTAAAGTACAGGTCACAATTCACAGGTCAGATTGTTAATTCTAAAACAAATCCTAACCCAAACCACAAACCTAACCCTAACCATCGGACGAGTTCACAGGTAAACGACGGGTTCTCACTCACCTAGAGCTAGGGTTCACAGGTAAACAAGAAGTGACTGATCTGTGACCTGACCTGTGAATTGTGACCTGTACTTTAAACCTGCCCGCCGCCGAGTACGCTTAAGGAAACAAATTAGAGCGTCATCTTGAAGTTCTGCCGAGGCTGACGCAAGCAGTGGAATTTCCGAAACTATCCTAGTATCCAGAAGACTCTTCAAGCTGAGCTAAAGAATTATTTAACTTCAGAGAACTTTGTTGGTTTGATCAAATCATCCATAAACAATATACTAAGTGCCACGGTCAAGACGGCCATTGAGCCTCTAGAGAGCAAAATCGACCTACTGGAAAAAAAAGTCAGTGAATTGGAGGAAAAAGCCAATGATAACGAGCAGTACTCTAGACGATCTAATATTATAATTTATGGCCTAGACCAGCAAGCAGCAGATGCCGAAGAGGTAGAGGAGGGAGACGAAGCATGGAAGGAGAACTGTGTTAACACAATTATTAAGTTCTTCGATGAGCAACTGAGCGTATTTTTAGAACGTAGGGATATCGATCGAGCTCACAGAGTAGGAAAACCCAACGACGCGGGGCAGCGCGCAGTCATTGTCAAGTTTGCCTCCTACGGGACTAAGATAAAAGTAATGAGGCAGAAGAAGAAGCTGAAGGGAAAAGGAGTATTCGTTAATGAAGATCTAACATGGCGGAACCAGCAGTTGTACAAGAAAGCAAGGGAGTTGTGCAAGGGTACCGCTTACGTCTTTACGGCTGACGGGTATGTCTTGGTAAAATGGCGCGACGATAAGCCCCCAAAAAGAATCCGCGCCGAGGCTGATTTAAAAGATTTCATTTAAATCGAGGGCCTCATGTATCTGCCTTATCGAACTAAATATGACTTTACTTGTGACTCTATTTATGTCTTCAGTGTTTGTGTTCTTGGCCTTTAGATACTTAAGGAAATATTCTCACGCTGCATTAAGTTCGACCAGAGGTAAGCCATTTTCTGTATTATATCACAATGGGGGTTCAGCTACAGCAATATTGCGCGGCGATTGGGCTTTTTAATAGTCGATTTATTCCAACTATGTCTAGATTTCTTGTGGGTTTCTCTTTCATAGAAATGCTAATCTCGTTTGTCGTCTTGATTTCCCTTTTGTTAATCTCAGGTACGATTCATCCAAACCCCGGACCCAGGCAGCTCAGCCTTTCTATTGCGCATTTGAATGTTCGTAGTTTTTGTGTTTCAGACAGCTTGAGTGACAAATTTAGTGAAATTTCTTCGTTGAGTCTTTTGCATAAATTTGACATCTTTGCCGTTTCCGAGTCATGGTTGACCAGCCGTATTTCCAGTGATCAATTGTTAATCGAAGGCTTTCATAGTCCCTTGAGAAAGATCCGTTTAGAGGGCAGGGCTGGGAGAGTGGCTGTTTACATTGCTGACCACGTAGCTTACACCAGAAAAACTGAATATGAAAGTGATGATATTGAATGCTTGTGGGTGGAGTTAACTATTGGTAAATTCAGAGTACTTTGCGGCGTTTATTATAGACCTGACTCTGTTGCTGAAGAAGAAGACTATTTTTTCTCCGTATTACAAGACTGCTTTGATCTAATCAAATCCAAGCGCTACTCTGCTACTTTTTTATTAGGAGATTTAAATGCGCATTACAACTTCGGTCCAACTTCAACACCGAATACTTCTGTTGGCGGTAAACTCTGGCATTTTTAAGAATGCAATGATTTGTCTCAACTCATTAAGGAACTTACTAGAGTAACTCAGTCGACCGAATCTATTTTAGATGTCATTATTACTGACTCCCCAGAGATGTTTTTGTATTCAGGCACTCTAAGTCCGCCCTCTAATTATGACCACAGTGTGATCCACGGCAAAATGTCAATTCCTGTATATAAACCCAAGTGCTATAAGAGAAAGGTATGGAATTTCGCAAGTGTTGACGAGGAGTCCTTAAACCATGCTTTGACTAATGCTAATTGGGATGCTGTTTTCGCTATGTGCTGGATTGCGATAGTGTTTATGCTAATTGGTCGTCGCTTTTTCTATCTGTAGTTGAGCGATTTATTCCAAGTAAAACAGTAACTATACGACCAAGAGATAAACCATGGATGTATGGTGCTATCTGTCGTGCCATAAGGAAACGCGACCGACTTTTGCGCTTGTTTTCTAATGTCAAATCCCCGAACAACTGGGAAACGTATCGTGTGCAGAGGAATTTGGTGACCAATCTGATTCGAAAAGCTAAGATCGATTGTAATTCTAAATTAAATTATGTTTTATCAGATCCTACTACGTCGAGTAAAAAATGGTGGCAAGTTGCAAAGTCATTTTATGGCTCTAAGGCTGGAAATTCAATACCTCCGCTTCATGATAATGAAAAATATTTTTTTTATCCTAAGGAAAAGGCCGCCATTTTCAATGCATATTTTATTAGTCAGTCTAGGTTAGCCACGGATCAAGCCACACTTCCACCTCCTACGCGTGCACCACAGTCGTTCCTGTCCGAAATTGAAACAAGCGAGGTGGAAATTCTTGCTTTGTTAGGTAGAGTTGATGTAACCAAGGCGTGTGGCCTTGACGGAATCAGCAACAGGATGCTTAAATACTGTATGCACGGAATTTCTAAGTCGTTTTCACAACTAATTAATTTGTTTTTTTCCTTAGGTCAGTTTCCGAGCCAATGGAAATTAGCCAATGTACTACCATTGTTCAAACGAGACAATCGGCAACTCAAAGAAAATTATCGCCCAGTCTCACTTCTTCCTTGTCTTAGTAAAATATGTGAAAAAGTTGTATTCCTTCGGCTTTATTCGTTTTTGGAATGTCAAGGTGTTTTTTATCGCCTCCAGTCCGGGTTCCGTCCTGGGGACTCAACGGTGATGCAATTAGTTTATATTGTAAATCAAATTTACGAGGCGCTTGATAGGGGGAACGAGGTTAGAGCCGTGTTTTTAGATATATCTAAAGCCTTCGATAAAGTGTGGCATGCAGGACTACTAGCAAATTAAGCTAAAAGAAGTGGGCGTTGGGGGAAATCTTTAAAAGTGGTTTGAAAGCTACCTTAGTGGTAGAAGACAAAGAGTTGTCATAGAGGGAAGTTGCTCATCCTGGTATAGGATAGAGGCGGGCGTTCCTCACTGTTCAGTTTTAGGCCCACTATTGTTCTTGATCTATATTAATGATATGCATCTTGGTCTTAAAAGCAAATGCTTTCTTTTTGCGGACGATACATTAATTATTAATGAGGTTGACGCGTCGCCTGCGACAACAGCTAAACAATTAAACCATGACTTGGCTTCAATTTCCTCTTGGGCTAATAAGTGGTTAGTCACAATGAATACATGCCTTCTTTTGTAATGTAATAATAGGTTTGACTGTTGAATAGTAACTGTTACCCCAAGCTAATAAGCTGTATGTGATAAATGGATAAATGAGAGAGTAGTAAAGTTGGCATAAAATTTCCTTATTCACAAAATCGCTCACCAATCGCTCTGTAAATATTTTTACCTATTTCATGGACATGGTTTTTCCAGCTTAGATTTGAGTCAATTATAAGGCCTAAATATTGGACATGTGAGTCTTGTTTAACAGTTTTATTGGATATGTTTAGATTCATTTGATGCGATATTTTTTTACTTATTTCATGGACATGGTTTTTCCAGCTTATATTTGAGTCAATTACAAGGCCTAAATATTGGACATGTGAGTCTTGGTTAATAGCTTTATTGGATATGTTTAGATTCATTTGATACAATATTTTTTACTTATTTCATGGACATGGTTTTTCCAGCTTAGATTTGAGTCAATTATAAGGCCTAAATATTTGACATGTGAGGCTTGTTTAATAGTTTTATTGGATATGTTTAGATTCATTTGATGGAATTTTTTTTTACTTATTTCATGGACATGGTTTTTCCAGCTTAGATTTGAGTCAATTATAAGGCCTCAATATTTGACATGTGAGTCTTGTTTAATAGTTTTATTGGATATGTTTAGATTCATTTGATGCAATATTTTTTTACTTATTTCATGGACATGGTTTTTCCAGCTTAGATTTGAGTCAATTATAAGGCCTAAATATTTGACATGCGAGTCTTGTTTAATAGTCTTATTGGATATGTTTAGATTCATTTGATGCAATATTTTTTTACTTATTTCATGGACATGGTTTTTCCAGCTTAGATTTGAGTCAATTATAAGGCCTAAATATTTGACATGTGAGGCTTGTTTAATAGTTTTATTGGATATGTTTATATTCATTTGATGCAAATTTTTTTTACTTATTTCATGGACATGGTTTTTCCAGCTTAGATTTGAGTCAATTATAAGGCCTCAATATTTGACATGTGAGTCTTGTTTAATAGTTTTATTGGATATGTTTAGATTCATTTGATGCAATATTTTTTTCTGTGGAGGATGAAAAAGAACAAAACTTGTCTTTTCGATATTTAAGGATAATGTATTGGCATTTAACCAAATATTGACTTTTCCTAGTTCTATATTAAATATATATTCTAGAGTGTGAATGTTTCTATCACTCATAAATAATTTTGTGTCATCTGCGAATAAGTGAAACTCTAAGATCTTTGAGCATTTATGTATGTCATTATAAATATAGAGTAAAAATAATAGTGGCCCCAGAACTGATCCTGTCGCACTCCACAGACTGTTTGTTAGTAATCTGAGTCAGTATGGCCTATTGAGACAAACTGTTTCCTATTTTTTAGGTACGAAACAAACCAATCATGCATAATTCCTCTTACACCATAATATTCTAGCTTGCTCAATAAAATGTCATGATTGACAGTATCAAATGCTTTACATAAATCTATACTGATATGCCAGTGACATGAATAAGTGCCAGAGTCAATAGTTATCTGTATTTTATCAATGAGCAATATAAGTGCATGAATGGTAGAATGGTTAGACCTAAAGCCAAACTGATTATCATACAATGTAAATAACGGATAATTTTTTTAAGAAAATCTATTAATCTAATATATATCAGTCTCTCTGGAATTTTGTTAAAAATGGAAAGGAGAGATATGGGTCTGTAGTTAGATGTAAGTAAAAAAGAACCTTTTTATGAATAGGGATTATTTTTGCAATTTTCAAAGCACCACACACGCACACAGTTTACAAAGCAGAGGGACTGAATAGCTTTGCCATAGACGCAATACCTCTGAGCTGAGCACATCAAAAACAGACCATTGGCAGCTTTCATCGGCATATATTGACCATATTATTGAAATAATTAATGGTATGCAGGCACAATGACCAGCGGTGTGTCCCGCGCAAACGAGATGACGCTTGTTGCTGTTGCGAAGTCCGAGTTTGCCGCTTTAAACTGAATATTCACCATGGAATATTATATCGCATGGAAATTGGGATATACCCGGATTCGGGAAGTCTTCGAGATAAAAAAGCAGTAGTTCTTTGAGGCTAGAGAGCCTACAAAGACTTGGTGGATGCGAAAAGTGATATCGAACCAGACTACTGAGCTCAAGTTACCCGTGACTGAACTCTGTCTTCAGAAACAATAACATAACGGAGATGTTATGTTAATTTTTATTTCGTTGATTATCACTTTTATATTTCGTGTCGTTTCGGCGATTATAATAAGCCGTTTCGTTCCATATAGTCTCCCTGCATAATACTGTAAAACAGTAGAGAAAATGATTATGCAGAAGACTATATGGAACGAAACACTTCAGTGGCTCGGTGGCTAGGAAGTCACTGCCGAGCCAGTGGCCTTGTATTCTGTAATTTAGCCAAATTGGAGATTTAGCCTGCCGTGGGTGACCATGTAAGTCGACCGCAAAGACATGGAAATTCACACTCAAAATAAATTTAAAGCGTGACGTAGCACTAACCTTTAGTTTGTACCAACCAGATTGCTATCGGTGCTCCAAGCAAAGAGGCAGTTGATCCCCAAGAGATAACCACAAGCAGCATTGTGTTGCTCCAGCCAGAAATCAGTTTACATGGTCGAGCAATAGGACCCCAGGTGTTCCAAAAGGCATTGGTTATAAAAATCAACAAGGAAAACACACCAAGAACATACCAGCGTTTCTTATAAGTGTGAGTGGCTGAATTAGTTAGTCCTTTGTCGTGATCCAAGACTTGAGAACGTGCACTTGAAAGTAATGAAACCGTACCGTTGCTGAACTCGCCTGCTTCTTCAATAAGTCTGGAAGATTCATTGTAATCATCCATGGGTAGTAAATGATAGGGAAATATATTCTACAATATTTTTCTTTGCCACTAACAGAATCGGACGGAGTAAAACGCAGGGCACGCAGGGCACACAGGGCGCGCAGGGCACACAGGGCACGCTACATAATTTAGTGCCTTTGGAATATCAGATTGCAAAGGTCAATTGTTCACATGGCAAATATTATGCTAATTTTAGAGTGAAAGTAAAAGTGTATCTATTGATCAATGTTTTTAGTTGCTTTCCTGTAAGCTTTTCTCACTACGTGTCTAGCTTACTGATTTCCCAAGGAATGTACACAAACATTTTAATCCTTAAATTCGTAACTATAAATTTAGCCAAGCCTCCACTAGAAAGGAAAACTATCTCCTTTCGCAAGACTCGGTCGATTGATTTTGATAAGCTCCGTAACGACATCAAGAACTCTAGCTTGACACTGGATTCCTCTCCGAACCTCGACACACTAGTTGATCAATTTAACACCACTTTGACGAGACTTGTGGATGTTCATGCTCCTGTAAGGACCAAGACTGTCACTATACGCCCATACTCGCCATGGTACACTGACGAGATCGCCACAGAAAAACGCAAGAGAAGATCACTTGAGCGTCGCTGGCGGTCAACACGTCTACCTGGGGACTACGAGAGCTATGTGTTTCAGTGTAACGTTGTTAATAGCCTGCTTAGGTCAGCAAAGGTTTCGTACTATGGTGACATTATTGAGAACTCTAAGCACGATCAGAGGGTCCTGTTTCAGACAGTTGAGAAGTTACTACACACTAAATCTGAACCTCTTTATCCTAAATCAAGTTCAGACAGTGAACTGGCTAACAAATTTGCGGATTTTTTCACTGAGAAGATTACTAATTTACGGAATTCACTAGACAGTTCTTCAAACACCCTGGCACATCTTGATGATCCTGCTCATGTACGTTGTGTGCTGTCACGCTTCAAGAATGTTACTGAGGATCAAGTGTCTAGTCTGATTACTGGTTCTGCTGTGAAGTCTTGTCCTCTAGATCCTGCTCCGGCTGTTGTTTTGAAAGAGTGCTGGTCAGTGCTTTTGTCTGTGATGACCAAGATTGTCAACCTCTCTTTGGACACTCAGGTTGTGATACCTGACTGCTTTAAGATAGCTATGCTAAATCCATTGTTGAAGAAAATAGGTCTAGATTTTGAGGTTTTTGCTAATTTTCGACCAATCTCTAATTTAACGTTTTTATCAAAACTTACCGAAAGAGCTGTTGCTCTGCAACTGATAGATTATATCGTAATGAACAACCTTGATGAAGTTTTCCAGTCTGCTTACAAGCAGCTGCATAGTACTGAGACTGCTCTTCTCAGAGTTCACAATGACATTTTGATAGCATTAGATAATCATCAGTCTGTCATCCTACTTCTTCTAGATTTGTCGGCAGCGTTTGACACTGTCGACCACATTATTTTACTTAATAGGCTGGCTACTAGGTTTGGTATCACTGGGTCTGTGCTTTCTTGGTTCACCTCCTATATTAGAAATCGATACCAGTTTGTTAGTATCCGGGGAGAGAGGTCTTCACATCGCTCATTGGCATGTGGTGTGCCCCACGGGTCCGTGTTAGGCCCCATACTCTATCTGCTCTACACTTCGCCACTTGGGGATATCGTGGGAAGGTACAACATGGGTTTTCACTTTTATGCCGATGATACTCAGTTGTACTTGTCTTTCGATTCCCAAGGTGGCGAAGTGGAGGCATCAGTAATTTCCCAAATTGAAGCCTGTGCTAATGAAATAGACAAATGGATGTGTAGTAATAAGCTTAAGCTTAACAGCGACAAATCGGAGTTGCTAGTTATTAGTTCTCGTTATCGGCCTCGTCCACTTCTGAACTCGCTTACAATTAGTAGTTCCGTAGTACAGTCATCGGCGTCTGCTCGTAATCTGGGTGTAGTTTTTGACAATGGTTTAACTTTTGAGAAGCACATTAGTGCTATATGTAAATCAGCTTTTTACCATCTTAGGAGAATATCTAAAATTAGAAGTTATCTATCTGAAGAGTCTACAATAGCACTCATACATGCTTTCATAACGTGTAGGTTAGACAACGGGAACGCCCTTTTGTACGGACTGCCTAAATATCAGATCCAGAGGTTGCAGTCCGTACAGAACTGCGCTGCTCGTCTTGTTAAACGCCTATCTAAATTTGACCATGTTTCGCCTTTACTTTATGAGCTCCACTGGCTACCTGTGGAGCACCGTATTGTTTTTAAGATTTTGTTATTAGTTTTTAAGTCTCTAAATAACCTAGCTCCTATTTATATCAGTGCTTTATTAAAGAAATACATCCCTAACCGTAATCTCAGGTCTTCTCATAGCTCTTTACTTGCAGTTTCCAGGTCCAATCAAAGGACCTATGGTGACAGAGCTTTCGCGGTAGCTGCCCCGCGCCTGTGGAATGCTCTGCCCATCGATATGAGAAGGCCTGACATGTCAATTACAATTTTTAAGAAAAGTCTGAAGACTTACCTTTTTGGGAAAGCTTTTTTGTAAATATTCATTTTATTTTTTAATGTAGTAATGTAAAGCGCCATAGTGCAGTTAGTGGATATGGCGCTATATAAATTTATTATTATTATTATATTATTATTATTGCAATGCTGTCACGCATATGGCATTTTAAAAAAGACATAACATGCAGAACGTACACAGCGGGACCCGCTTTTACCGAAATTAACAAAAGCAGATAAAAAATTGTTGGCAGACACAATTTATTTAGTTGACACAATCTTAGAAAAGCTCCCGCCTAAAATTTTACGGAACAAAACAAGACGCCAGAGTATCAGGTGATATACAATATTCTCGTGATTTTTGTGTCTTTTATTGCGTTCGCCTTGTCACTAATCGTATGTGCGAGCCATGCGAGCCACGGTGCGAGCCATGCGAGCCATATGCATGCGAGGCACGGTGCGAGCCACGGTGCGAGCCACGGTGCGAGCCACGGTGCGAGCCATGCGAGCCACTGCAAAATATAGCACTTTAAAAAAAGTTTTTTTGCTTATCTATATTCAAGAGACATAGAGATTCTCGTTCGTTTTCTGATACGCCTTTACGAGTCAATAAAAATCGTACAAAGCCTTTTCCATGCTGTTATTTGTTTATTTTATAGGTATACTGAAATATAAGCAAATTTTAGCCGTGCGTCTAATCACTTTAGTGGCTTCCTAAAACCAACGAACAAGCGAAACTAAAAAAATAGCATAAGCTTGAATAAATCAAGAGAGTTTAGAAAAAAATGTAATATTCCTTTCAGAAAAATATTGTCCAACTTATAATTATGATGAACACTCATTTTAAATGCTGTACTAAGTCTTGCACTTAAAACAACATTTCAGTCACGCAAATACAAAGAATGAAAAGGAACTACGATCAAAATTCGCTAAAAGCTATAATTTTGTAAAACTGTTCAAGTATTAAATCAGTGAGGTTTAAGTTTCTATTGATTTTTCTTCGAGTATTCTGGTTCTCTTGTTCAATAAAGCTGTCGACCGTCCCGGCTAAAGACCTAAGACTTTCATGTTTGAATGAAACGGCTCAAAGCCCGCGCCGCGCATTTCATTGTTAGGCTTGCTACATCCAGTAGACCTCTTTTCCTCTGAGAACAAGCGAGAAGCGCGAGTGGAAGAAGAAGTCATCAATGAAAATGTCCCAGAATTCATCATTTTGCCCCCAATATAACCAGGTCTTTCTGGATGGCTGCCATACAACTCGTAAGTATTTTACCCGCTATGATATGGCTTGCAGTCTGGCTCGCTGGCTCACAGTTTTGGAAGCCCCCAAAAAGGGCTGGCTCGCATGGCTCGCATCGTGGCTCGCATGGCTCGCACATTATGCACCAGTCAATGTAAACCCCGGCCCCCCCCAACCCCGGGGATTAGGCGGGGATTAGGTATTTGTGTTTCTAATGAGAGCTAATGCCCCGCTATACGGGGCATTTAAGTTGGTCAAATACCCCGCCCTAAATGGTTGGATGATTGTTCAAAATGACGTATGTACCATAATTATGTCAACTCAAGTTTTCTTTATGTTTTTGTTTTTCGAAATCGGCAGTCAAGTTGATAAACATCGAAATTATATTACATGTAAATTATTTTATATATACATGCATGCAACAACTGTCTTCCTTAGCTTACTGTTCTAAAACAGTTCCAGATTTTAAATGGCCTCATTCTTGATATGTAATATATACATGTATATATACAAACAACATCTGAGAGATAATTAGAAAAACAGTTCATATCGGTTAAAGGAAATCTCGGCTAAAATACAATGTTTGCTCTCAAATGTTCCTGATCGATGTCTAAGTCTGTTGCTGTGTTTGTCACTTCTAAATTGTAGACTAGATGTCATATATGCACCGATTTTCCTATCCATAAACTCATTTTAATTTCCTGCACGCAGCCATATTGGATCTTATGACGTCACAGTGTTGCCTCTATTGTCAGAAAACAATATAGCTTGTTTGTTGTGTAACAATAGGGGCAACACTTTGACGTTATAAAATCCATGATGGCGGCCGCGCGCGGCACGCAGGAAATTCAAATGAGTTTTATGGACATGGAAAATCGGCCCATAAATGATATCTAGTGTACAATTTGGAAGTGACAAACATGGCAATAGACTTAGGCATCCAAAAGGAACATTTGAGAGCAAATATTGTTTTTCAGCCGAGGTATTAGCGAGGTTCCTTTAATACACTGTCTTGCTGGCTGCCTGAACAAACTCGGATTTAAAATGTCCAAAATACGATACAACTTCCCGCTTTTCGGATGACACTTTAAATAGTGTAAAGTATATTGTCTTCTTCTCAAAATTATTTAATAATAAGATAATGAAGTTAAACATACTAGGGCCCCTAATGACAACTCGCGGATGGTCAGTGAGCTATTTTGACATATCCTAAAAATCACGTGACCGATGACTTCATCGTTACGCCATCACCACTAAGTGATTGATAGGGACCCACTACCATGTCTGTCCAGGTTTGAGCCACCTGCCAGTAAGCGAGTTAGCCATGAAAATCTCATATCACAAACATATTCCGAACATGGTACGAATTTTGTTAACATACATCTTCGGAAAAGGATATGATACGGGAAATTCCCCGTTCGGGAAAAGTTAACTATTCCTTATCCCGAACATCGTACGAGTATATCCCGATCTAAAACAATGTACAATTAACAGTGTACCTCGTTACACTTGTGGCAAAAATAACTAAAGTCTAAAACGCCAACTCTCTCCCATATTACTTTATATGAAAACACTTTTTTTTTATTGGCAAAATTGATTTAAAAATAGTCAATCCGCAAAGAAGCTTCAAGGTCATCCATGAAGCATTCCAGCTGAACTAAAACGCTATTACTTCATTCATTAAAGATGGCAAACTACGCACATTTCGCACCACGAGGTGAAATGAGCCAAAATGGTCAGCGGCTTCCATGGCCAAACCCTGCCTAATCCCCCGCTCAAATCGCCACGATATTCTAAACAAGGCTAATGCCCCGCTCACCGGGGCACGAATGAAGTGCCAAATGCCTCGCTAATCCCCGCATAGTCCCGGGGTTGGGGGGGCGGGGGTTTACATTGACTGGTGCATTAGCCTGACCCGAACGGCTTCAGGTAGGCTAGACACGTATTTCAGAAAAGCTTACAGGAAAGCAACTAAAAACATTGATAAATTTACTTTCACTCTAAAATTAGCATAATATTTGCCATGTGAACAATTGACCTTTGCAATCTGATATTCCAAAGGCACTAAATTATGTTACCCCCATTTTTTTGAACACCCTGCGTACCCTGCGTACCCTGCGTCACACCGCGGCAAAACGGTATGCTCCGCTGGCCAAAAGAACGAAGGCTCTGCTATCAAATACAAATTACCGAGGGTTTCAACTTTTTTAGTAAATAATTTTATAACTTAGTAAACTCACAGTGAATTACAAATTAAGAAAACTTCAACCTGTTAAAGTCTTAGGCTTAGCTTTTAAGTAGTTTTCTTATTTTTTGACAAAACAGTTCACAAATGGATGCTTTTAAGCAGAAATTTTAAAATCACGGGTATGTGCCTGTTGTTTCATTTCAGTTTTCGCGGGAAACTGGGGGCGGCCGCGCGCCGACAAGAAATAGCAAATACGCATGCGCGTAACGTTTTGCCGCGGTGTGACCCTGCGTACCCTGCGTTTTACTCCGTCCGCTAACAGAATAGGCTCGGTTTCCAGCCGCGGGGGTTTCGGTGAGCCCGCGATCCTAGGCTTTGGAGAAGTAGCCTGTTCACAGGCCGGGCCCTGGATACTAAAAAACTAAAAAATCCCATTTTGTTTTCGCCACGTTTTATTTTCATCATTTTCCCCAACATCGTGACCAGGGTCTTCTCGGTCAGATCCAAGATGGCGAGAGAGGCTGAATCACGTGACCCATATTTTAATCACGTGATGTGGGCACCATTATGGCGGCCAAGCTAAATATGGAAATGTTAACACGTGCCTACAAACCACAGGTATCCCAATCCGGTGTGAGCGAGTTGCGTTCCACGCGGCGAACGATGCAGTGAAAACAGGTCTACTAAACGGCTCGAAATGGAGTTTACTTGGATAAAGAAACAGTGAAAAGGTATCACAATGCTACCAGGATGTATCTAAGCTAGAAGAGAATCCTAAAAAGCAGTTCATTTTCCGTTAACGTTGAAGCGAAGCGATCGATAGCACATGCTCAGGTTCAACGGCTTCCCCTGGCTTTCCCACTGATGAAACTTACCAGAAAACTACCCAGTAATACACTTCAGCTATTGCTCTACTTACACAACGTGTTTTAAGGTTATTTAAAATAGTTTTATTGAGAAAATTTGAGAAAATTAAACTATATACGAATCATCTCCGTGGTCTCAGCATCTTGGATCTGACCGAGAAGACCCTGGTCACGAGGTTGCATTTCCCCTGTATCTAGAGCCTGTGAACAGGCTACCCCAACGGCTGAAACCGAGCCTACTAACAGAATGGCCAGTGAATATGCTAATTATCACGAGTGGTGCCTTTTTCGGTTGTAACAAGTGATTGGCGTTGGTTTTGGGTTTAGCTTTTCTTTTGGCTGTGAAAAATGCTTTGTAATTATCAGCCAATCAAACGCCAAACTAAAACCACTAAAAACTTAGCACTACAGCTTACCACTTTATATTACATTCTTTACACTTACTAGTGCTACGCGGCAAACATGATTCAATATCATAACTACATATATTGTTATGGTCCGTGCAGGAAACGCCAGTGAACTGATGCTAATCAAGTGTCGAACGTCACGCAATAAGCCCTTAGCTTACAAATCACGTGGTTGTATTGGAGAGCAAAATATATCTGACTTCATTTATTCAAAGGCCTTGTATGATATCGGTAGTGCTATTAACAAATCCTCTTTGTAAATGCTATCTCCCACTTCCAATCGATTGTCGATCTTTCTAAAACTGCGTTTTAAAGTAGCTTGCTCTCCAGTATCCATGGTAACGCCTTTCCCATGGGGATCACGAGCTTAATTAATTCATTCGTTAATGAAGTATTCTCATCTCATATTTATTTTAAAATCCTTTTAGTATAACACTATGCAGGATATTAAAGTATTTTATCAACACGACACTTTTAGCTGCAAAGTGCCTATTAATAAAGGTAAAGGTATTCATTTATATAGCGCAAATTCTATACGAATATATTCAAATGCGCTTCACAAGATTATTTTTGTGATACGGACTGCTATTGTGGCGCAATGTGCTGCCGTGCAGTTTACAATCATGAGTGAGTGTTAGTACTTCAAAATACCTGGCTGTTGTGTCGGGAGACAATCCCCTACTCTTTCTCGAAATAACACAACAGGTTCTTTCACGTCCCCCTCGCATAGATTAGATTAGAAGAGAGAGACAAGGCCAACAACTTATATGTCCCTGCCCAAGGACGCGGCTGGGATTCGAAACCCCGACCTCCCGCACTCTAGACCGTGCTCTACCAACTGAGCTAACCAGTGAGGCGGTAATTCTCAAAGGCCATTATATTTCGGAAAACTACATTGTAACCTACGCCAGGTTGGAGACTGGTGATTTGGCGACCTAAGATGGCGGCCAAGCTAAATATGGGAATAGTTCATGACGTGTACAAACCATAGGTATCCCAATCCGTAAGTAAGCTACTCGCCCTCCTTCCGGGATGGGTACTTGAAATTGTACTGTTAATTTGTGCATGACATCGCATTCTTGTGCATCATATTGCATTGTTCCGTAGTCTCCAATAAATAAATAAATAAAAAAAGAGCTCAGCATTGGCACGTATAACTAATCTCCTGAACACCAATGTATTATCTGTCGTACGGGGATATTATCTGTCGTACGGGGATGTGCCTTTGATCATGAGCATACAGATTACCATCCTGCGTATATGTAGGAAAAAAGCAGACTGTCTTTAAATGTTGCGAGGGCCGAACTCCCCCCCCCCCCCCCCCATGATTTAACCGACCCCCCCCCCCCCCCCAAGTCATAAATAATTAACTGTCCGATAATAGGTTGTGTTACCTTAGCTTATATACGTTCAGATAGTCTGTATTGTTAACGTGGGTCGAATAAGCGTGTTTGAAGTGGTTAAAGTATTCACACATCTCAGCTAAAAACTGAATTAAGGGTAAGCACAAGAGTACTAAGTGATATTGCAGAGTTTGGTGTACTTATCTTTGAAATACAGTCTAAATGTTTATTTTGAGTCAGTCCAAATGTCTATTGGAAAATCGCATCGGATCACAGATCATTGCTTGGACGAAAATATAATCGTCGCTTTCGTATTTCTTACATAGATACAATATGTTTTTCAATTCCCCAGTTTCCTGCTTCCAGTTTACCTCTTTCCTCTCTCACTCCTGACACTCACTGCGTAATCCTATCGTCTCTTAATGTTCCTAATTGTTATCAATATTTACATGTGAGCTCGACACCTCATTCGATATATCGGTATTTTAACATAAAATGTTATATATGCATCAATGTAAGATTCTCTGTTAGTTTGATCAAGTTTTCTATATTCTCATTATTTAATTTTATTCTATGACCCGGTCAATAACCATATATATTGAACCTGAAATTCATAATGAGCAATTCAGTTCTGTTAATCAACCCCGCTTTCCCTGCTGAATATCAAATTTGAATATGAATGTTCTTGTGATCAAGCTAATAACGCTGCTTGTAATCAGTGTATTCAGGTCTTATAGATAAGACAGCAGCCTCACTAGTAGTGGAGCACCATACATATAGAGGGTTTTTTACGTGACGTCATAGCCGCTATGTTGGTGTACCTTTAACAATAGATTCTTCGTTAGCTTGTTTTGTTAGGTACACCAACATGGCCGCCATGCCCTTTGTCATTTGAATCTCTGGGGATTGAGTGAAAACCCTCTATAGGATGAGAGCAAATATTGAACGACTTCCGGTTTCCCTCGCGCCCGAACACCGACGCGCGGGAGCCAACACGGACGCGTGCATGCCTGAAAATGTGCCGTGCATGCCTGAAAATGTGCCGTACATGCGCGCGCATTGCTAAAACCAGGCGGCCTGGATTGAAACCTTGGCCCAGGGAGGATTGGAAGGCCTTTCCAAACTGTGTCTTGACCAGATCATTCTGTGTCAGCCTGATTTTATGTTGAATGTCTTAGAGATCGGACCTCGGCAGCACAAACATTTTCACAAAGTATCTCAAAAACAAAGTTCTTCTGGGATTTCGAAGTACATTTACGCTAGCTTTGACCTACCTGTATTTCTGGCTAATATTTTACAATGAAAGCCTTAGAACAATGAGAACATGCAGACCATTATCTGTGATTTGAGTAGCCTGCTAGCAGCTCTTATGGGTGTTTTTTTTTGCTAATTTGTTTTCGGATTGGGCTACCTGTGGGGCGAGGAGAAAAGGGAAGCAGGGGGAGGGGGAGAGGGAGGGGAGTTTTAAAAATCCTTTTCTCTTCGCCCCATTTTGACCGCGCGCCACAGGTAGCCCAATCCGAAAACAAATTAGCAAAGTTTCTACAGTTTTTTTATGTTTGTTTTCTTTATATAATTTATCGTTTTTTCGGGCTGATAATTGGGAGTTCCGCTTTTAGGCTTGCCTAAATATATATATATATATTGCGTATATATGAAGGACTGAGATAGAGAGGGATTCGGGTCACAGCGTCGCATCCGAATTGAACCCCGGTTAAGTCCGTCTGCGTAAGAAGTTGCAGGATTATCGTATCTATAATCGATTCTGATTGGCTTTCACTAATGCTCATTCTTACACATTCTGGTTAGGCCATCCCTGCATTTTTCTCCGTTTCTCATCGGTATGGTTTTCGGCCGGAAAAAAAGAAGGCCGAAAAAACGTCCGGAGTCTGGAACTAGTAAGGCGTGGTCACTCAGCATCATGGCCGTGGATGTCTGGAACTGACAAGGTGTGTTAAAACAACAATAGTCCATGGGCCAGGACCCCCAAAATGTCCATTTGGTACCAAAAACATATATGTTTGAAAACCTTGTCTCCTCTAGTCTATTTTGGTATATGATAACCGTGTCACATGAGTAGCTTTCTGGGGGTTATCACGTGATAAAGTGACGTCACTAAGTTTCACTGAATGGCCGAATATTGTACCAAGATCACTAGAAATAGTCGAATCGAAGCGTGTAAAAGCCATATTCATAGGTGTTTAGCTGTTAATAAACCCAAACAGGCTTTCAGAGTTAATTTGGAGAAACTATTAAATAGTTGCGTGATTCTCAAAACGGGTTCCATGGCAACAGAAGGCAAAATAAAAAGTGAATTCAAAGAATTATTCGAAAATCACGACATAACAAAATGCCACGACATAACAAAACAGGCATTTGGGGAAAGAAAGACTACATCAATTTAGTCATGCTCATCTAATGTTGGTGATCAGCTGGTTAAATTAGGGAATGGTTGTTTTCACCTTTACTTTAATTATTACGTATCGTCGTCTTCATCGTCATCCTCGATGGGATCTTCACGCCGGTTTTCACAGTCTTGAAACTTGCACATGTCCGTGCATTTCAGGCAATTTTCCAGACAGGTATAGGTTGGAAGCTGGCATGACCTCTTGCATGAGCAAGATAAAAGCTCTAGAACGGCAGTAGGCGCTGGCTCACCACTCATCCAGTCTATGGCGAGCTTACTGTTCTCCTGACACCAGCCGGATGCGATGGGGGTGGGGATCTCAGGACAGCTTTGAAGGCTCCGCTTCCAGATCGCCGCTTGATAGTTTGCACGAGAAGCATGTTTCAGTAAGCAGTCAGTGCATGGCGATAGTTGAGTTGATTCAGTGTTGCCCTTCTTGGCATCGAACAACCTGTACCTAAGCTCGTTTATGTAATTTGTTCATGGTTGAGAGCTATACAACTGGCATGTGAACTCCTGGAGTTTTTCGATCAGCTCACTGATCCGAAAGCTGCCATTCCATTCCTAAGTGCTTGAACATTTCTTGAAAGGAACTGTGCTGTTTGACAATTCGAAGGGCTCCAATCTTTCCCCGTCCAGCGAATGCGCTCACAGTATCACTACCTATATGAAAACATGCATACCATGGAGGCATTTGCAAAGTTCTCCTCCCACTGCCTGCACTATACTAGAGATGCTGACATATCTGGTTTGTGTCTGCGTTCCATACTTTAGGTACATGGATATCGGAATAAAGTCCTTGAATACCAGGCAAAGTATGAATACGTCGGTATCTTCTGATACCACAATCACTGCCTCATAGCCTGTATGAGCTGCATGGAGAATGAGCCTGGTGTCAGCTTCTTCCTGGGTTGGGTTGATGTCTTCAACCGTCTCGGCAGTTTCTGAGGAAATCCGGTAGCACTTATCTTCACATGTAACGAAAAGCGTCTTGTCTGTCAGCTTCAGCGCCTGTACTTGTCTCCTCTCCACGCATTTGCTACGAATGCTGTAAAGGCTTTCTTATTTTTGGGGTTTAGGAGGAATTTTCTCCACTGCTGTACTTTGTGTTCCGGCTGAATGTTTCTAAACTCGTTTCCAAATTCAGACCCTCTCTTCTCTTTCTGCGTATTTGATGGAGTTTTCCTTGTACACATCGAAGACAACATCTATTCTCTTGGAAGACGATCCTTCGTGTAGCACTATACCCATCAGGGAAACAGCGACCTCGGCAAACGTCTTGTGATCCCCTTTCAGCCTCTGTACGAGGTCCATACCGTCAATCACGCATGCTGATGGCTGTGGAATCGCATCTGCTGCTGGCACACTCTCCTGTAGCTCTTTCGCCAGAGATGATTTATTTGTTTTTCTCAATGACCCATCTGCTGTGGATAACGACCATGGAAGGGGTACTAGTGGATGACAAAGATTATCTCTTTCCCCGTTCTAGTCTGGACTCTCACCTTTTTGTTGAGCTGGCTAAATGTCTGAAGCTTTGCCTTAGTGATAGTGTCGTGGAACTTGGCTTGTGGTGGTGATGACTCCAGTCGCTGCACACGGCTGGTTTCGCGTTTAGTGGATCTTGCTCTATCTTTGGAGTGGCGACTTTGCCGGTTGATAGACATACCAGATCTTGTTGCTCGCTGTTGAATGGGTTTAGCCAGTGGCTTTGGAGCATTGCTAGCAGAGACTTCACATCGGTATCGTCTCTTGCAATTCTAGTGCTTTGGAGATCAGTGTGTTGGACAGAAGATTTGTTCAAATCTAACATGCATTTCATCTGCTTTAAGAATATACTGCGGTATTCAGCTACCAGATAGTACTTGCTGACTGCTCCTGGTTTGAGGCTGAACCCCTTGGTGCCCCCTTGGTGTCTGGGTGTCTTTATTTACAGTCTCTTCGCATGTTTGGTCCACAGGGATTCTTCCAAAGGGTTTTTGTCGCCTATCTGGACCGAGAATCCACCAGACTTAAAGTGCAAGTATCGCCATAAAACAACATGAACTCTTTTTGCCCCAAATTCCATTTGTGATATACTTCAGTTGTTTAACTTAGTTTTCTTTGAGAGGCAGGATCAGAAATTAAACTAGAAGAAACGCTACCCGAATTGCGGGATTGATTCATCTTGTGATGTCACAATGAAAACCTACGGGATTCTACTGTAGTAGTTTTCTCTAGGGAGGGAGTTGATCCATCTTATGACGTCACAGGATCCATGAAAAGTAACACAAATTAGGGATAATGTTACAAAATTTGCAACAAACACAATAGTACAATTGTTTTTTGACATGATACTTTGACTTTAAGATATTTCCAAGTTTCTGGAAAATCCTCTTCGAGGTGAGACATTTCCAATAGATACGCAGATAGGCACCGAGCATAGTTAAGGTTCAGTATCGTACGCAAAGCCCCAAGGAATCATTTGGCTGATGGCCGATAGGCGCAGCTCCCAATTTCCCTCTCTGGATGCTCTCAGCAACCACAACAATAATAAGACATCCAGAAGCTAGACACTTTAATTTCCATTACTGTCGCGGAGAGTCCAGGTACGTGTCATAAAGCGCGATGAAGTCTGAGAAAGAAGAACTTGTCATGAATTCCTGAAATCCTTTCTGGGATACACCGTACCATTGTATAGAGGTATTAGTCCTTGAAAGAAATCTTCAACGAAAGTCTTCTTGTCTGCAAGGAATATTTCTATCGTATACACGACTGAAATCCTGCCCAAGTCTCTGGAGCGCCTCGTGCATCAGTTTATGGAATCTGACAGCGCGGTTGTTACTGCGACCATCGAGAACCCCAGACACAGATCCCTAAGCGATCAGCCCAGACTCGATGCAGATATCCCTTAAACCCGCATCTTGAAATCGCTTTCCGATTATCGATAACTAAGTACATCTAGTGTGGAATGCACCCATTCTCATGTCATTAAATTTATCTTTTTGCTTCCAAACGATCTCGGTTGCCGTGGCATAGAGTGCCTGATCAAATACAACAACTATGCTCTTTAATTTTAGCACTTCCTTGATTCTCAGTGAGCATACTAAAACTTCATGGACCGTCGACATGTTGGTAGCAGAGCGTCGATCGTAGGAGATATCCAACATTATCTTGAGAAACTTCAACTTCCTTGCGCACAGAAATATTAAAACCCGTCCATGCACTTGCATGAAGTCTTACTAAGATCCACAGTAAGTTTTTCTTACGCGCGTTCTCTAAGACTTCTTCGGAGGTTACTTCTACATATCTCCTCGGCGTAGGACCTGAACACTCTCCTGCATTGTAAATGGGTATTTGTTGTTTTGTAGCCACTGATAAACAACTTCGACGACAATGGCACGCCATTTCCAACTTGGAGATCTTCGATATTTCATCTGGAAGCAACTCGAAAATATTGTTGCAGCAAAACTTTCTCGGTGCTGTACCGCATACTTCAAAGTTCAGGGCATATCATGTCTTGCAAGGATCTAAATATGGTGAGGATACTCGATAAAACACTCACAAAACAGCAAACTCGAGAGTGGAGCTCGGTACGACGATTGCGAGACTAATAACTGTACAAAGTTCACCTTTCCGAAATTGATATCTGCTGCGCAAAATGGTTCTTTGCCATATATGTCCTGATCCAATTTTGTGCAGCTCATATTAACCAAAAAGTATGGTTTTCTTTAACTGAATCTAAAGACAACCTTCGCACCAAAGGTGTTCGACGACGTAGTGATAATTAGATCAGGCGAATAATCTGACGCCGCTGCGTACAGGATTCTATTGTAAATGTGGATCCCTGTTGCGTGCAGTAAAAACAGGCTTGCGGCTTGGCATGGGGCTCTGATATCGCGTTCCTTGTAACATAAATATATTTTCAGAGATATTTATAGATGCCCGTTCTAGGGACAACTCGAGCTCCAAACTACCCTGGATCAGAGGTTGGAAATCCGCTTCTCCTAGCTCACAATATCGACAACGTAGCTCGTCGCTTTGCGACTCGGGCTGACGCGGTCTCGCTAGCACTCGACATCAGACGTCTCGCTTCGAGCCTAGCTCCAAACTCGAGCTCCATGTTTAATATTATTTTAAATAAAAATAATACTCTGTAAAGAAGATAATATGCCAAATAGGGAAATTTTGATTAGAAGAGAAAAACATGGAAGAAAATTATGACTGGTCAGTCTGGTTTTTGGGGTGTGCGATAACAGGCTCGATTTCCTGCTTTTGAGTGTTTCAGTGTATAAACACTCGAGCCGCTTTCTCTAACGCGATACGACCCTCTGACGTACCTCTGTTCCTACTAGTCCACTCACTTCACTCGCGAAAGAGAATTCAAATATATACGGTCGAAATCTTAATATAATCACTCCAAACAGTTACCAGTTGCAGATTTGAAGGTAAGTGGAAGTCATATATCATTTTATTTGTTTTATAAGGCAAAATAGCTCCCAAATCCATGTATTTTTGAGTGAAACGACTGGCCGATACCGGAAGTGAGTCACCGTTATCGATATGTAGGCTTTTGTACGCAATGACTTTGATATGGAGAAGAATGATATTGAATAATAATGAGAAGTGGCGTTAGCTATCTGATTGGCTAAGACAACATGGCCTTTGTTTATTTCTCGTGAAATGCAATTCTAAATATAGCCACATCTACTCCTGTGTTGAGAACAGACCCAATGGGGAAGATGGACGCTCCTGGTAATGGCTTCTGCCTCGAGCCATTTTTCCATACACTATCCCAGACCTGAGCTCGAAAATCGAGGGGCGGCCTTCACCTACTCGGAACGTGGAATAGTACTGGCTATACAAATAATGCCTAACCCTGAAACAATACAAACCCTAACCCTAAAACAATGCAATTCTTTGTCAGTGCAGTCCAAATGGGGTCCAATAAAATGCAAGGTTTTGAGAGGTGAAGGGCTGCTGAATCCCAGACCTAAACTCGAAAATCAACCGAAATAGACAGAAAAAGATCCCCTATCCCAGACCAAAAGGACACATTAGATACCCTATCGCAGACCGCGTAGCTCGAAAACCATACCCTATAGCGCGGCACATACCCGTATACCTTATATATATAAGGGAGTATCCCCCCCCGGGGTATCTACCACTCAAAATTCCTACGGGAAGTCTGATCAATTTTTAGCCAAAGGTACGAACGAGCGATCCTTTGTTTGACGTCATCTACAACATGCACGCAACACAGCGATTAGAAGGCATTTATAAGGTTCAAATTAAACTTTGAGAAAGATGACCCATTCCTTCTGCGTACTAAATACTGTCAAGGCATGAAAGAGAAAGATATAACAAAGTGGACGTACTTTGATATAACAGATCTGCAGTGATCCTATGTGAAATGTGGCTGATTGGCACTTAGTTAGAATACTCTTTGCTCCTTACTAGTTACGTACTAAAGTAGCCACGTCTATTTTATTGGCTTAGATGACGTCATCCAATTCTAATCCGATTAATGACGGACATAAATTATGGCTAAAATAATCAGACTTCCTGTAGGAATTTTGAATAAAGTATTAAATTTAGTACTTTTACTTTCCGAAGCTGAAGAAAACAGGAAAAGTGTAATTTGATCACAGTGCACTTTCAAATCCCAGGCCTTTAAAGGGAACTAGCTCGGCTGGAAAACAATGTTTGCTCTCAAATGTTCCTTATGGATGCCTAATTACATTGCTGTGTTTGTTTTCTGTAGATTGTAAACTAGATGTCAGTTATGGACTGATTTTCCTGTCCACAAAAGTCATTCGAATATTATGACGTCACAGTGTTGCACCTCTTGTTACACAACAAAATAACTATTGTTTTCTGATAATAGAGGCAACACTGTGACGTCATAAGATCCAAGATGGCAGCGCGCAGGAAATTCAAATGATTTTTGTGGACAGGAAAATCGGTCCATAACTGACATCTAGTGTACAATGTACAGGAGACACACACAGCAATAGATTTAGTCATCCGTAAGGAACATTTGCGAGCAAACATTGTTTTTATTTACACCGTACCGAAAAAGATGGTGGTTTGTACTTTCACCCACAATCCTTTGCGTGCAAAAAGAGAGGTTTTAATCTAAAAAACAAGCCAGTACAAGTGTTGTTGCCAATACACTGTCGTTTAAGAGAATAGAGGATTTCTACGTGTTATTTTGACTGTTTTAGATTCGCAAGGGATTGTGGTCAAATGTACAACCGCCATCTTTTTCTGTACGGTGGATTGGCTTGAGTATAAATCAGCCTTTTACACATATTTGAATCATCTTACAAAACAATATGACAGAATAATTACCACCAGCTAAATAGAGCGGCGTTTACTTTGCCTCGTGATTGGTTGAAGTTAAACCATCGTAAATTACTTCAGTTCGTGATTGGTTCATTGATGTTTTACTTGCTCCTGTAATTATTGGTTCGCTGGTTTTGGTTTAATTTACGACACTCAATTGAAACCCGCTCTAGCATAACTAATCAAGGCTGCGTTAAAAAAAAGGACTGGGCGTTTAGATAGAGAGTTACAAGTAATCAGAATACATAATGAAAAAGATAAAAAAGAGTGGGTGGATCGGCACTGATCTATTCGGCTAACTGGGATATGAAATATCCAGGTACCAATGATGATAAAGATTGTACAGTGTTCGGGGAAAAAAAGCAAAGTGGCATGACGTTCCTTATATCAATACTGCGAAAGTTCATTTGTGAAAACTCCAAAACGTGAGCAAGCAGTACGTCCGTGCGTAGGTCGATCAAGCATGTTAAGGCCTGTGTCAGAGGCTAATCAGTTCAGTCAGGGAAACAGTTTTGTCCATTTCTCGTTAGTTCAGTAAGCTGATGCCATTCAAACCAAACTCAGTTGGCAAGTATGTTGGTATCATGGTCACGCGCTCCTAAAGCGAGGAATCGCTCACTAGACTTCAAACCCAATCTCTAATGTCCTAACCACTTCGAAAACAAGTTCCCAGATAAACGACGATGTTTTAAGGCTACTAGCGTTCACAGGTAAACAAGAAGAGAAAAAAGTAGAGATCGAGAGAACAAACGCGATGTTTTTTATGGATTCCGAACCGGTACCCATGACGACGTTCTGTCTTCGAAGCCAACGTCAGTGATAACTATACAATACTAAGCGAATATCCTCCCTCGAAGTGTGACACGGCTTATCAGCTAAATGCTTGATTAGGCCAGATTTAAAAATGTCCCCGACCTCTAATTTTTTTTTTTTTTCATAAAAACCTTTAGAAAGTGTAAATGCGCCCGCAAACACCAATTCTTATACCCAGACCCCTACATGTACCACTTAAAATATGCGCCGGTGCATTAAATATCTTAACATCGACGCCATTTTGTCTCTAAATCACTCTGTTGAAGATGCAAACCGGTGTCCCTATGTCTAGTCAAGACAAAATAAACTTCACATAGAAAAAAAAAACCTCCCTCCCTACCTGGAAAAATTGAAATGGGTGGACGCTAAAGAAATATTTTTTTATCTGGCCTTAGTGCCTCATCCTGTAGCGGCCAAGGTCAGTTTGGGGGTCTGGTGAGCAATTCCTGTCTGTAGGGACAGAGCTGAATAACTAGGCCGCGAGCTGACGCGTAAATCGTCATTAGAGAGATTAAGCATCGCGTTCTTATTTCCCGCGAAAGGCAGAAATGAAAACATAACCACAATTTTCGCGCGTTTGCTGCTTGACATTTTCAGTTTTTACGTGAAGTCCGCGTTTGTTGTGAACGTTGGGGGAAAAAAATCACTTTTCTTATATATTTATTTCGTATTTTGACGACGGGCTGACGTTTCCCGTTTGCCGTAGAACGCGGTGCTTAATCTCTCTAGTGTCTCATATTTGTAGAAATTAGTATCTCAGTAGTGTTCAAAACGTTTTTAAATTTATTTAAACATATAAGTCCTCGCTCGTGTTTGCTTCAAGAGCACCTGCATCGGTGCTCATCTAGGAAGCCCACAATACAGTCACAGGAGCCCATTTAATACAATTACAACTTTTACAGCGAGTAAGGTAGAGCAAATTAAAAGGAAACGACTGATAGTAGTGGTAGGAATAAACGGCTAGTAATAATTGATAACAGCAAAGCAGGAACACACAAAACAGGAACAATAGATGGCAATAAGTAAATAACGGACTTGGAGAACTTACAGTTAAACTACACTGTTCAAAACATGTTTTTTCTTAGTTTCTGTAGGAAAAAGTCTGAGTATTTGAAGCTTATCCTTGCAATAAAACTCTTATTCATCGCAGAATTCGAAAACATGAATGTACTCGCAACATTAAAAAAAATCTGACTGCACTCACAAGAGACTTCATTACCGGTAGATTTTATTAATTGTGGGATAGTCGCGAGACAACGTCGTACTAGGAATAGTCGCCAGACAACTCCGTACTCCTATACAATTAACTAACTAATATAAATTGTATTCTTAACTAATGGGAAACTGCCAGATACGAAAAACCGCTAAAACCACGAAAAAAAACAATGCGGAAACGTATACCTCGACCTAATGCAGCAACCCGGATTCTCCGAGGGTTACAGAATTGACTATTAACTTACTTACTATGTTAACGCAAACTAACCGTGGCTATAAGCAATAAATAAATAAAATTAATTTGAAACAAACGTGGAGCTGACTGGCCTAGAATGACTAACTTTCCCGCTCGAAGCATTATATATGCTATCAGCATTACCCATAATGCTATTGTCTCTTTGCCGTGCCGGCAGAATATCAATTTCTGACGGCTATATCGCTCCTGTCAAACGTATACGTACGTCAGAAATTACATTTTCCACGCTGCTAGCTGTCGTCCTCAGTCCCCGCGCGTCATGTTATTCAGCTCTGTCGTCCTGAGCAATTTTGAAATACCTGAATATTTCATTACCATGGAAACCAATTTTAAGGTACTTAGTAAATTTTCGAGAATTTAAGTGTTTAAGTGAAAATGGGGTGGTTAGATTTGATAACGGTTCCCAGTGATTCAAGGACCGAGTATTCAAGGCATTATGTTATGTTTCTCAAACCTGAAGCACTCTAACAGTTCCAGGCGCAATGACTGTCAAATTTTCTATGCCGTTTGTGAAGTCTCTCGTCCAAACACCTATGGCTCTGTTCCCTCAACTCACCCCAAAAAGACTACAATGAGATCTACCTCAACACTACTACTGTGTGGATGCCGCCTGGTTCAGAAATCTTCCTTGGCCATCTTATTAATCTGTCTGTCTAACGATGTATCTCCAAACCCTGGCCCATCTACTAACGGATCGTCAGTTGCTGACTTTCCTACTTCGCGCGGTCTTAAAGTCGGTCATCTGAACGTCCGAAGTATCATCAACAAGATGGATTCTGTGCGACTTTTATTGAAAGAGAAGCCCTTTGACGTACTCACAATGTCTGAAACGTGGCTTCACCCGAACATTCTTGATAACGAAATTTATGTCCCTGGTTATACAGTTACCAGACAGGATAGGAATGGAAAACCTGGTGGAGGTACGCTCGCTTTTGTTAGCCGATGGCATTCCCTATCGATCAAGAAGTGACTTACAGAACACTAACATTGAGTCATGCGTAGTTGAGATTACTCGTCCTAAAGCAAAGAAACTCATTATATTCACAATATACAGAGCCCCAGACCAAATACTGGTCGGTTTTCTTAATGATCTCAACACCGCTTTATCATTACTCCCATCACAAGCTGAGATCGATAATATTACTTGGTGATTTCAATGTTAATTTTTTGACTTCAAATACTGACTCATCAAGGCTATTGAAACAGAAGCTCGTTAGACTTACAAATCAACATAACTTAGTACAGCTTATTGACAAGCCTACGAGAATATCCGAGAACTCATCCACGGCAATTGACCTGTTGTTCGTTAACAACAATCATCGCATAGTCGATTCTGGAGTTATTCACATAGATTTGAGTGATCACTCACTCATTTACTGTGTCATCAAAGCGGGTGTTCCTCGGGCCCCTTGCAGAGTTATAGAGTATCGATCGTACAAGCACTACTCAAGGGAGTCTTTCCTGACTGAACTCAGAGACATATGTTGGAATGTCGTCGACGAGCAATTGGACACCAATAGTGCAGTTGAAACTTGGAACAAACTATTTACGGATACAGCCAATCGACATGCTCCAATTAAAAAATCTAGAATCAAGGGTATACACGTGCCCTGGATGAATTCAGAGTTATGCAACGCCATGCAAGACCGAGATTACCACCTCCGGAAGGCCATTAAATCAAGATCGTCATTCCATTGGTCCATGTACAAAAAGATAAAATCCTATACGTAAACAACCTGGTAAAAAAATGCAAAGCTGATTACTATTTAAACCTTATTACTAGGAACAGGGGAAATAGCGGTGAAGTATGGAAAACACTGAACGAAATTACTTCGCGAAAGACATCCTCAATCCCTTCATGTATCGAAGTCGATGGCGTACCACATACTGACTCAAAGTCGATTGCTGAAGTTTTAAATAATCATTTTTCAACAGTAGGATCTAAATTGGCTGCTAAAATAAAAGCAAGCCTTGATTTTTTTCTATCCACGACCCCCTTCTGGTGAATCCATCGCTAGGTCTCGAAACTTTGTCTTCATTCCAGTTGAGGAAAATTTTGTGCATAGACAACTAAAAATGCTCAAGACAAATAAATCAATTGGCTTTGATCGCATTAGCGCCAGACTGCTGAAAGACTCTAGCTAGATCTGCAAGCGTCATAACTCCTGCTTTGACCAAGATATTCAATCGCTGACTTGAGTCTTCTACATTCCCTTCTGTCTGGAAATTTGGTAAAGTTACAGCTCTCTTCAAATCTGGTGATCGAAGCAACGCCAACAATTACAGGCCGATTACAATCCTCCCGACAGTTAGTAAGATCCTTGAGAAGGCAGTCCATGCACAAGTATATAATTACCTTATGGAAGAAAAGATCCTTACACCCAGGCAGTTTGGCTTCAGACCTAAACTCTCAACAGAGATTGCTCTTACTCATTTCACCGATACTATCCTTGGGAATATGGACAGTGGTCTAGTAACGAGTGCTGTTTTCCTGGACTTGTCAAAAGCGTTTGACACTGTTGACCATACTATTCTCTTCAATAAACTAGTAACAGCTGGCTTTTCTGACACAAGTGTGAACTGGTTCAAGTCCTATCTATCTAACAGAAGCCAAATCACCAACTTGGCAAATGTCTCTTCCTCTCCCAAGAAAGTTCCTGTCGGAGTTCCTCAAGGAAGCGTCTTAGGACCACTACTATTCCTTGTTTATGTAAATAACTTACCCTCATGTGTTAATTACTGCGAGGTGTCCCTCTACGCTGATGATACAGTAATTTACTGCTCTTCGACTAATGCCCAGGAACTTAAAGATAAATTGAACGCTGATCTTCTGTCCATATGTCAATGGTTTAACAGCAATCTCTTGACACTGAATACATCTAAATGCAAGTTCATAATTTATGGCAGCGCACGCAAGCTCAAGGATTTCAAAGAGGTTTCACTAACCATAAATGGCTCTGCTCTTGACCGAACTGACTCTTTTAAATATTTAGGAGTGACAGTCAGTCAGAACATGAGTTGGTCAGAACACGTGGATAGAGTCAGTAATAAAGTCAATCAACGTCTTGGCATCATCCGCCGGGTAAAGCATTTGCTGCCCTTGCATGCGCGGCTAACTCTCTATAAATCTCTTGTCCTTCCCTTACTTGACTATGCCGATATCGTCTGGGGAGATAAGAATAATACCGTCCTCAGGGCCGTAGCATGCCCTGAAAAACTGGGGGGGCACAAAGTCATTTCGCAACCTAACCCCTGGGTTTCCGAGGGGGCCAGGTACCTTGTTTGTTTGTTTTTGGAAAACATTTGGGGGGGCATGAGCCCCCCCGGCCTCTAAGGGCGCTACGGCCCTCTCATGGATCACCTTCAAGTTCTTCAGAATAATGAGGCTCGACTAATGCTCGACTTTCCCTCAAGCTCTTCTGCATCTCAAGTACTCGAACTATTAAACTGGAAACCACTGTACCTTCGACGGCGCTATCATCGCTGTATTACTATCTTCAAATGCTTAAATAGCATGGTGGACTTCAACTTTAAATTAAAGAAGAATCACGACTTTCATACATATAATACACGCCGTCAGCACAATCTACATTTGCCATTCGCACGTAGGAATTGGGGACAACAGAAGTTTACCTACCATGCACTATTAGACTGGAACTCTTTAGACTCTGAAGTTATGCAATCAACTACATTATCAATTTTTAAATCTTACTGGCACATAACTTAATTTCATAATAATCCTTGTTCTATTTCTATTTTATTTCAACCATTTATCTTTTCTGTTTTCCATATATTAGTGAAATATATATTTTTAATACAGGACCTCCCTGAAAATCACAAATTGTGAGTGGAGCTTTCCTGTCAAAATATTATTATTATTATTATTATTATTATTATTAAAAATTACGGATGGGCCTCGCCTGGTTGTTAGCAATCTGTGCTAACCACGTACGCGTATTTTCAAAGGTTCTATGTGCCCCATTTTGGCGGGAAAAAGAACTATATTTTTCAATTTATTGTTTATACAATGTACTTAAAAGACAGCTGCTACCAGTTACCTGCCGGGATTAGCTTATATATGGCAGTATTTAGATTTAGATTTATGTACGCGCCTGGCCTGGTTTAAATTCAATTTAACCAACATCAAATTCTTTAGAAAGTGAACCCCACCCCCTAAATTTTGAACTTTCAAAATTTATATCTTCCAACCAACCCTGCGACGTATTAAATAAACAATCGGTGGCTTACAAAGGATAGGTCTGCGAGGATGTGATCGCCGGGATATACTTACTTCCGAGGGAACAACCGAGATGTAGCTGACGTTTTGAGAGCCGAATCCTGCGTCAGAGTGAAATGGGTTATTTTTAAATTAAACAAAAAAACGACATAATGGCATCTGTGTCGGGGCGATGTCGTCACTTCTAGCTTTGGGTTGCAGCTGACACACCACGTGGTTGTACTGGATGGGAAAAATATATACGATATACAATTGTCAGAGATCGGTATTGCCATTAGCAAACTTGTTTGTATAAATTATCAATAAATGATCAATAAATTGCTGCTACAGCAGCCCACCTTCAGGCTGAAATCGTACGGCCTCAGGGCATTTTCGGTGTGTGCGCCTAGTCTTTGGAATGCGCTTCCACATGAAATCAAGAGTAGCCCTTCCATTTCTATTTTTTTAAGTGCAAACTTAAGACTCTCCTTATTAAACTAGCTTATTGCTGATTCTTTTATGTATAACATTTTATAATCCTAGATTAATAATTATTATTTTTATTTATTTTAACATTATGTTGCGTTGTATATAGTTATATATATAGTTGTAGATTTCTACTTGATGTAAAGCGCACTCGGGCATTTATGGAGATTGCGCTATATAAATAGATTATTATTATTATTATTATATACTGCATGTCTGCTGTTTGTGCTTATGCTTGCGTCTCTAGTGTGAACCAGGCTTTAAAGCTCCAGGCAGGACCACTACAAAGAAATATATATATTTTTTAAATTTATTCGCCATTGTGCCATTATTATTTCAAAACATATATTGCGCGCGAATTAATTCCACCTTATCACCGCACTGAGAGACGCAGGAATTTCAAAACATACCTCGTTCCCAGTCCCTTTCGTCATACCTAACCCACGTGACCTTGACGCTGACCAATAGCGTGGGCGCGAATTACTTCGCGGTAATATTTCTCCACACCTCGTGGCTGAATTTGGACGGTAAAATATTTCGGTGCAGTTCACGGACAAAACCCCTCGATTCTCCAGAAACTTGGACGAACACCACTTCAGGTAAGAAAGAGATGTAGGGTTTTTCTATTGCTTTCTACGTCTGTGTTAAAATTGCAGAAAATTCAAAACGGAAGTTGACTTGTATGAGTACTTAGAAATTATTGGAAAATATTGTTGGACACGGTTTTCGTATAAGTGTTATAGGAATATATGAAGGCCTTAAGCGTAAGTTATAGCTGTAGTAATTTTCCTTTTCGTCGATCTCTGACTCATCAGATTTCGCTGATTTTGCTCCGTGGTTCAGTTTTATACGTTGTTGTTCATGCACTGGTATCCATTCCAGTCTTGTACAGTCTCGTCATGTTGAACTACTGGTTGGAGGTCAGTTTTCCTGTTCCATTAAATTCTTCGTCGAAGACATCCAGTATAAAATCAGAAATGTCATTTTAGGGTCATGCTAAGTTAATAAAGAATTACGAAAAAGAACAAGAACAATATTCTTACAAATGTAAAAAGCATGCACTGATGAAGATGTACGTTGTACATTTCACAAACACGTATACATTTCACCACCAAGTTTGGTAGAAAGAGACCAAGTGTTATTAAATATGAATATTTCCTTTTTCACATAAACAGATGGAATGATTGCAGAATACAGTGATTATTTTTAAGGCATTATTTTCTTGGCTCAGTGGTTCCCTGTTCATCAGTTGTCTTGTAACAGAATTTTGGCAAAGCACTGCATGGCCCAGTTGTTTGAAGCAAGGGTAAGCACTACCCCAGGGTTAAATCGCTAACCCAAGGGTAAAATATAAGAATACAATTACAGATTTAGTGCTATGCTACAGATAAAGTTACCCTTGCTTCGAACAACTGTGTCCAGGGCCCGGTTCCTGAAAGCCCGATTAGCGCTAATCCAGAGTTAATTACCATGACAACTAATATGTTTTGTTGAGAGTTAATCCAGGATTAGCGCTAATCGGGCTTTCAGGAACCGGGCCCAGGTGAATAGTTGCAGATTCTGACCCGGGGGGGGGGGGGTACTCCTGTTTGTGACGTATTATGTATGTGCCGCCCGGGTGGGTCAGGGTTTGGGCAGGTAGGGTCAGGGTTTTGACCTGATTTGGGCAGATCAGGGTCAGGATTTGAGTATAATTTGGGTGCAGTCAGGGTTGGGGTTCAGTATTTTTTAGGCAGTTCATTTTTTTTAGCTACTATGTCAAAAAAAGACCTTCTGTTGCCGCATTTTTATCGCCTGCCCACATGCAAGCACTGAGGTTCCCATACATTGTGATGCCGCTAATTTTATCTATGTACTTCATCTGCTGATTTGTTTACCCAATGCCACGTCCCGACTTGAAATGTTCCGTATTTTGCATGAAATCCCGGTACGCGGTATACCGGCCAGGATATATATCTGACCGTGTTTTGAAAACAATTTAAAGAAGGGGCAATCAGGGTTGTTTTTTTCCCAAAAAGGGGGCAATCAGGGTTTTGGAGCTCGGATTGGGTCAAACAGGGTCAGGGTTTGAGCCTCTTGGCCTAACATACATACCCATTTTTCATGTAAGTACCCCCTACCCCCTCCCCCCCCCCCCCCCCCCCCCTGGGATTCTGACTCATGGTGCCCCTGACCCCCTCATCGGGTAGCTGGCACAGTGACTAAAACCCCATTTACACTTGCCAAAAAAAGACTGCACTGCACCCCAAATCTTGGCACAGTACCTATAAAATTGTGGCATGGCACCCCTAACTTTGAACTTGTAAACAAAGTAGTCCCTTGTGTAGTAAGGCACTGGTATCCTAAATTTTAGAGGTGCAGAGACTACCTCTTGTAGGTAGTCTTGGCAAGGGTAAAATTAGCACTGTGCCAAGATTTGAGGTGCCATGCTGTCTCTCTTTGTGCATGTAAATAGGGTTTCAATTATGTAGATGTGAGAAAAAAGTACATTTTGGCAAGCACTGACAGATAGTTGGTTCCAACTCGGGGGCATTGGGTAGACATAATGACTAAGTTATGTAGATGAGAGAAAATGCATTTTGGCAAGCACTGGTGGATAGTCTGTTCAGTGGGCACTGACTATGTTATTATGGTTTTAAATTTTTTAAAGTGAATCCAAAAAAGATTCAAGCTCAATTAATTAACTGGGCTTGATTGAAAGGTCACATACAATATATAGTGTACACTAACCCAAGCCATAAAACACCATAACCACTCCCAAAAAAAGTTCTAAAGGAATATTAGTGAAGAAAAAGAAAATCCCTAAAATGGAGAAAAAAATACATAATTCCTTCCAGGATTTAAACCCATAAACTTTTGGATATAAAGCTGACACCATAACCACTATACTAAACAGCCAACATGCTTGTAGGATAATGAATAACCTGACGTGACTGATTCTACTCGGTCCCAGTCCAGTCAGTGTATTGACTTTGTATTCGAGCCATGTATGCAACATTGAGTATATCAGACTGGTGAGTATTGAGTCACCAAGCCAGTAACTTCTAAATATCCAAGCACCGAGCCACAAAATAATGATTGTGTGCTTCCAACAAAGCACTGTATTAAGGTTACCGGATACCTTCAAGTCATATTTTTTTGTAAACAAATATTATTGATTATTTGGAAAGTTTATGGATTGTT
Source organism: Actinernus sp. WN-2022 (assembly GCA_030867875.1). Lineage (NCBI taxonomy): Eukaryota > Metazoa > Cnidaria > Anthozoa > Actiniaria > Actinernidae > Actinernus > Actinernus sp. WN-2022. Next base: position 19,526,015 of record JAOWCC010000577.1, read on the forward strand.
CTACAATTTAGAAAAAACATAATTTCAAAAGATATAAAAGCTTGCGAGATATTTAGGAAAAACGTATTTAGAAGGAAACTAAATAAATCACCGAGGCGTTGTAATCCCTTTACATGCCAGGGCACCTCGTGGACTTTTAGCGGGAGCTGTTAGCCGAGTAATTTGCATACTGTTGTTGCTTCCCTTCAAAATAACAAACATGCATTTAGAGTCTACATGTATTATCAATCGTTTGTATGGGGAAATCCAAAAGAGAAAAGCAAAGTCCTTGGGTAGAACAAAAAGAGAACCCTGGACCGAAAAAGAAAGGAAACCGGCGATAAGGAGGAATTCGGTAAAATGAGGATTGAGCTTGCAGACAGCAACTTGTCGCTGTTTTAAACTCTTAATAATAGACATCTACTAGACGTATAGACAGAATAGACACTAATGCCAGAACGCTCGTTCTTGTATACACTGTATACACTCTTGATAATAGACGTCTACTAGAAGTACATGGTGTATAAAAAATTATATAAACACTATAGAGACAAAGGCTTGTGGTTCGAAGAACGTGCGAACCTTCAACTTCAGGGACAACTCCAAATATAAGCAGCGCTAGCAGGCTTAAACTGTTGTTTGGCTCACCAGGAACCAGCAAGTCATTTGAAGAGACTGAGGACGCGAGCAGCAATGAGTTTGCATCAGAGTCTGATTCAGATCCGAGTTTCACTCCTGGGCCGTTGTCAATCCTCGACTTCTCTATCGTGAGCTTGAGAGGACATCAACTTGCAGTTGTTGTGGAACTTTGGGAATGAAACTTATCGGCTCTCAAACTCAGCGAAACTGTTGAATTGTTGTGAGAGCGAAAGGTTTCTTATGAAATATGACCTATAGGCCATTTTGACGATGTTGCGCGCGCAGCTAGAACAATGGATATCTGTTTTAAATAACAAAAGGCTGGTGAACCAGAACGAGTCTTAGCAGCTCACGTCTATTGTTCTACTGAATGCGTGCGCACATCGTCAAAATGGCCTATTTACCAATTTCCCGCTAAATCTTTGACTAGGTTTTTCTTCGTATCCTCTCTTTGAATGAATTAATAGGGTATACAGACTTGCCAGATTTTTATAAAACTAAGTCAAAAGACAGATAAGTTACTGACAAAGAAAAGGGTGTGAGCGTTTAGCAATATTCAAAGTATTTTTCCTCGTAGAGTATCCTGCGTAATGTGACTCGGACATTTTCGAAAGTGAAATTTCACTTTTATGATAATACCGCCATTCTTGTTTTTATTAACTAACGGAACCAAGTGCACAAAGCCAAGTGCTTCAAAAATAAACAGCAACGTTCAGTAAGAAAGACAACTAATGAAGTGTGAACAAGAATACAACTGAGCCGAAGATTGTTAGTGTGCCTTGTCTTAAGAATTTTGTCTTTGTTACTTTAAAAATGCAAACAGCTGTGTTCAATAAGAAAGACAACTCATGAAATGTGACCACAAACAAAACTTAGCCAAAGATTGTTGGCAGTCAGAGTATTAAGAATGTTTATTTTGGAGCACTCATCTTCGTTAGTTTAAACAGGCGAATGGCTCGTGAGTGGAGGTTACATTGCTAATCAGTAATGACTGTGAAAGGTCACTTTATAGAAAAAGTGAAATATCACTTTTAGTGACAGAAGTGAAATATCACTTTTAGTGAAGTAAAATATCACTTAGGTGAACTATCACTTTTGTAGAAAGTGAAATTTCACCTCAAAACTTTACATTAAAGTGAAATTTCACCTTTTAGGTGAAATATCACTTTTTAAGTAATATAATTATACAGAATGAGTAGTCATGCTTTATTGGATTTACAAACTTGAGTTGGAAGCAAGAGTTTGTAAATCTGATAAAGCATGAACACAAATTCCGTATACGATGTTCATTTGTATGACTTATCAAACGTCTAGATGTATGGAGTCGTATTTTTGAGTTATTTTGGCGAAACAGCTTATTTTGGCCGAGACAATTTAAGCAAAATTTTATGTAAATCAGGACCAAATCTGTATTAGATTAACAGATCACCTACATGTATCACTCAGTAATTTCCTTTGTTTTTGCTTCGTGAATTATTTCCCTGCTTGCAGAGGTCTCTCTCTGTCTTGGTAAAATGGAAGGCGAGGGAGAGACCTCTGCCGAGATTCGACGCTTGCCATCCACATTCATGGATGAGTCAAACCAGTTTTGAAAAAACATTTTACCGGAAATACAAATGTAGCTGTACGCATCAGTTGTTTGTTACAGGTGTTTCATGCGATCATACATGTAAGTACACGTGAGATTGCATCACTTGTTGCCAAGGAAACTTCACACATGCGTGACAGAGAAAAAGTCGGCTCATGTCGGCAGAAGTCTCTCTCCATCGCCTTCCATTTTACCAAGACAGAGAGAGACCTGCTAGCAGGGAATTAATGAGTTTGATAAGTGATATTTCACTTCACCCCATTGTGATCTTTTCGAACAATACTGTAAGACAAATAAAACAATGGCACTTGCTTTCACTTGCTACTTGTACAGTAAATCAAGTGAGTTACAGAGAAACAAAACTCACAGAACATAATTTACAAGTCCTTGAATGACATCTTCCAAGGAAGTGAGATTTGCAGTCATGACACATGGCTTGTCTCCCAGACAAGGATTTCACTTAATTCTGATGCTGATTAAAATTTGTTGTACTCGGTTCACTGGAACGTTTTCGTAAACACCACAGCCCAGGGGGGGTTCTTCCTATATTCGGCTGGTAGGGGTATTCGTCGTATTTTTTAGGGTTTGAAATCAGTGATTTATTATTTTTTAGGGTTTGTCCAAGCAAAAATCCATTTTTCAGGGTGATTTTTAGAGCACGAGGTACATTTTAGGGTGGGAAACTTTTCACGGTTTGTCATTTTTTAGGGTGTGTTTGGTCACCCCTACCCTTTTTACCTTGAAGAACCCCCCCCCCCCCCCCCCCCCCCATGGTACATATCAAACATTCCTGTACTCTACTGTACTGTAGCAGCGATTTTGTTACAAATTGTATGTGATGAGTCCTTGTGACTCACTCCATAAAAGAATATGCATCCCAGACCAAAAAGAATGAGTCTTACATGTACATGTAAGAGCAAAAAACAATGTACATGTAGTATTAAAACACTGTTGGCAGGGGCATAGCCAGAGGTTGAAGTAGGTTTTTTTAACCACAACCACAGGCACAAAACAAGCACCATAGGTGTACAATGAGCACTAGCTATTATAGGGTTAAGTGGCATTCCCCCTTTCCCCAGGGAAAATTTTGAAAATACATGTACAAGGTCTCTTAATGGTATTTCCTGCATTTTGAGAGTAAGAAATGCACACGATGAACTGAAGAAGATACCTGTGCACTGATTGGAGTGAAGCAGTGACAATGGTACTACTACGACAAACATTGAAAACCCCTGGATCCAATCGGCATTGGGGAGACAGTTCACATGAAGCTACTGGGCCGAAACATGAAAACATTAGTCCTGATTTATACCCATGATGCACCGTTTTACCCATGATGCATCATTTAAAAAAAGACTCCAATTCTAACAACTTGACAAAATAATATCAAGATGTGAAATGGAGAAGGCTATTTTGCTCTTTGATTTTCTCTTTTTTTCTTTTTATTCTGGTTTGGAAAAAGGAGGGAGAGGTGTTTTTTTCAAAGGGAAAGGGGTGTGGAGGGGGGGGGGATTCTAGAACCCCAGGAACTCCCCTTGGCTATGCCTCAGTTTGGTGTCTGTAATAGTGTTATTATTAACAGTTATAATATGTACATGGTCAGTTTGGCAGGTCCTGTAGTTTTGCTTTTTAATCAATTGCCATTGATTGTATGATGTCCATGCACATATGGTTATTACCAGTGGCAACAATTACTAATGAGGTTATTAATCTAGCCTAGCTATAGTCACATTCAATTTGGCTGTTTTGTATCATTTGTAATACGTGTACATATCAACAAATAAATTGTCTTCATTTTTATGTCTAAATAGCACAGCATGATGCATACAAATGTAGGTAACTAAATCACTGCTGAACCAGGGCTTCTACAATGTACATGTTTGTAAGAGTAATGTCATTTCTCTTTGGATTAGTAAACAAGCATAGCAAAGTGCATGAAGGAAAAGAGAAATTAGTTCCTAATCGATAGGAAAAACTGTCTATTGTTTGTGCTGTCAAGTGCCAGCCAATCAGATCTCACTAGATTACTTGAATATGTAATACATGTAAGCATCTTGTTCATTGAAAATAATGTCTAATTTTAGGAAAGCTGGATATAAAGTAAATACAGTAGACTGGTGCTACATGTAGCTGATTAGAACCATTCCACCGCATACATGTATGTGCTTGTGTGTTGATCTTAAGATTAAGAATGGTTCTTTTCTGGTATCAACTCATGTTAGGTTAATGATTTCATTTGTGTAGGGAAATGTCAGACCTTGGCCAGGATGCATCAAGTGATGGCGACCAGTTGGGTAGTTCTCCACCTCCATGTGAGTAATTTTGATGATAATTAATACTTAGACTACATGTATGTACTTGAAGTTTCTATCGGCTGATAGTTGATGAGGAGCGAATCTCCAAGTCAATATCAGCCATAGAAACTGAGTGTGTGTTAAGTTAATTAGTTGTTTTAGTAGAAACCAACTAGTTGTTCCATCTTAAAGTGCCACTACGACGAAAATTTACCATTTCGATTTGCCACTTTTTCAGTGTCTATAGGTCAATCAGTATTAGAAATATCCGAAATAGTAAAAAATATTCCCAAATGGGCATCTTAAACCACAAATTTTAGGAGAGTTTACCGGTAAAATCCTGTCCGCCATTGCTGGAAGCCGTGCCCTTTGTTCAGCTTTAAACAAAGGTTTATTCACCGGAAGTGATGTCATACACTTAACACGACAACCTTGTGGCGCGAAATAGCGTGCATAAAAAAGTAGCCAACCTCGCAAAGATAAATATAACTTTCTTCTTATGTACGTGAAGACGTTTTTAGTAGAAATATGCCTCCAGGCGTTGTGTTCTGCAGGCGAGCGTTAAGTGTATGACATCATTTCCGGTGAATAAACCTTTGTTTAAAGCTGAACAAAGGGCACGGCTTCCAGTAATGGCGGACGTGTAGATTCAATATTCGGAGCTAAAAAAATAAGACTTCCTGTCGTTGTATCGAAAAACAATTTGAACTGGTAATAATATATGAACTCTACTTTATGAATATGCAAAAACATTGATATGTCAAAATTTGATCGTAGGGGCACTTTAACCTGAATTTTTTTTTTTGTAATTTGACGACTTGATGGTCATCATTTTGCTTTATAAAACCATTTTTTCGTACTCACTATCTATCACAGAATAGATTGTGAGTAGCTTAGCCAATCAGATTGCAGGATTAGTGATAGAACACTAGTTGGTTTCTACTAGTAATACATGTATTACAAGAGGGCAGGTGTAGTACTGACAATACAACGTACATGAGTTCCCCTTCTAGATTAACAACACACTGCATCCCACCCCATATAAGAAAACATAATTATAGCCAGTAATTGATTGGTAGCCTTGGTTGATACATGTAAGCTGTTCTCCTTCAAGATTTGCCCAAAGGGCAGGTGTACATGTAGTACTGACAAGACAACATGAGTTCCCCTTCTAGATACAACACACTGCATCCCACCCCATACAAGAAAACATAATTATAGCCAGTAATTGATTGGTAGCCTTGGTTGATACATGTAAGCTGTTCTCCTGGTACATTGTACAATGTAGTACCATCAACATTTACATTGTGACATACACCACAACTATTCTGTATTCATTGCAAGGCAGAAGTAATTGTAGGAGTAGAAATTAACTTTTATTGCCACTAGTAAAAATTTGCTAGTTCATTTTGTTCACACTAGCAAAGTAAGAAACCAAGCTAGCAAAATTTATTTTTTTCAATTACATGTACTAGGTATTTTTGTCTTTGCTTTACAGGTAACTGTTTCTGACTAGCAAAACGTTGCATTTGCTACACTAAGTTTCACTAGCAAAATCAATTTATCAACTAACATTCTGCTAGAATTGACAAACTTGTAAAATTACAGTAAATGTATAAGCCAATGAAGTTAATTGCCATCTTTGAAATACATGTACTATAGCTGTCAGATATTTCTAGGCATCCCAGCCCAGGAGGCCTTCACCTCTCAAAACCTTGAATTTTATTGGACCTCATTTGGATTGCACTGACAAAGAATTCCATTGTTTTAGGGTTAGGGTTTGTATTGTTTCAAGGTAGGCTATTGTTTGGATAACCAGTACTATTCCAGGTTCTGAGGAGGTGAAGGCCGCCCCTCCGAGCCAGGAGAGCCACTGCCCATAATAGTACTATTTTTAATATTCATTATTACTAAAATGCTTCTATCTTTATTTTAGCTAATACAGCTGCTGCACTGATGCAGAACCCAGAACTGTTAGCAGCACTTCAGGTACATGTACAGAAAACAAGAAAACAGGTTTTGCAAAGACCAAACAACTGGCTTTGTAATGACTTGCATAACAATTAATGAGGCACTCAATCTTGCACGTCTGTTATTGTGTACATCTGCAGTTTAATTTCATTATGCTGTCATATACCAGTATACAGTCCTGCTCAACAACTTTGCAACCACCACCAAGCACCAGATGGCATCAATGGTTTTTGGCGGTGTTGGTGGCACCTTGTGTTTACCGTTAGTGCCACCAAACCACGAATGGCTTGAGTCGCCAATGGCCAGCCACCAAAAGTTGTGAGCCACCAATGGCTAGCCACCAAATGTCTTGACCTGCCAATGGCTAGCCACTAAATATATGGAGGAAATGTATATATTTATAGCATTTGAAAACGAACCACTGAATCCTCTGGAGAGCTGTCACATGGTCTGAAATGGGCAACAAAGAGGCATTGAAGCTTGATGGGTGTCTATTAAAATAGCCACCTGAACAAATAAATACTGACAACCCTGTCTAGGGAATGTGACAGGATGTCTCCCCTTTTATGTGCCCTGGACAATATAATTCTTGTATGCACTTAATGCCTATAAGTGGCGAGTGCAATTTTTTAAATTATCGTTAACTATCGATTCTACATCAAGTGAATAGGTGAATAGTAAAATATTATTTGGTTTGAGTGTTGCATCTATGGTGGGTGCGTTTCTTTAGGAGAATCCAAATCCGGATTCTTGAAACCAAAATGGATTTTGTGTTTCTTTACTACAAGTAGCATCTCATGATCAAAAAATGGATCTTGAATCCGTTGAACTCAGAATGGATTCAATGGATCCGAGCATTTATTTGTGAAAGGATTCGAAAATTCATGTAGTACATGTACATGTGGCAAGCGGTCTTTGTCTTTAGAATAGCACATTCAACCACCAGCATTACCTGAAGTGGCTGGGTCGTTTTTTCAACACTGACAGGGAAAAATTAATGTAAAATTAGTTGAACTCTTTCTATTAATGTTTTTTTTAAGACTTGTATAAGTTCATGGAATTTTGTTAAAAATGGTGGTGGGTTTCAGCTTTTTAATATTAGTGGTTTACCAAATTCCCATGATGTTATTTTGAAATAAAACATTCTTGATATTTTAGAAATTACCACAGCAATGGAATTTACTATAAAACTAATAATGTACATTGTATACAATTAATGTACAAGTTGAACTCTTTCCATTAATTGTCTTTAGAATAGCACATTCAACCACCAGAATTACCTGAAGTGGCTGGGTTGTTTTTTCAACACTGACAGGGAAAAATTAATGTAAAATTAGTTGAACTCTTTCTATTCATTTTTTTTTAAGGCTTGTACATGTAAGTTCATGGAATTTTGTTAAAAATGGTGGTGGGTTTCAGCTTTTTAATATTAGTGGTTTACCAAATTCCCATGATGTTATTTTGAAATAAAACATTCTTGATATTTTAGAAATTACCACAGCAATGGAATTTACTATAAAACCAATAACGTACATGTACATTGTATACATGTCATAGGTTTCCCATTAATGTACAAGTTAACTCTTTCCATTAATGGCCTTGTTAAAAGCTGTGGTGCAGTTTTAGCTTTTCTCCATGTTATTATTTTGAAATAAAACATTCTTGGTATTTTAGAAAATATATAATATTTAGGTAAGCCTAAAAGCGGAGAAACATTTGATTACTCATAGATGGCAACAGTCAAACCACAAAATAGTTTATTATTGCAATCTATTTGCTTGCTGCACATGTACATGTACATGTAGAATCAATATTAAAATTGGGCTTAAATACATATTATTGTAGCCACTAATTAATCTCATACATACAAAGATGACTGACCTTGAGGTACATTGTACATATCTGAACCTATTCCATTGGCCTTAAGATTAAACTAGCAACTTCAACAATTTGATGACTAAAAAGGCTTTTCTGTTTTCTTATAGGGTGGACTAGGGAGACTTGTTGGGCAACAAACAGGATATATTCAGAGGTATTGGTTTGCATTAATTGCATTGGAAAATTTTATAGTTTTTGCATGGATGAAATTAAATGAAACATTTTGGTTCTTGTAGCAAAAAATATATAATACACAACCCAAATTTTGAAACACTAGAATATTTCCTAATGGAGCTGTGGGCCAGTGAATGTATGACAATTTTATATTAACTTTGTGTGTGACACCATCATGTTGTCTCCCTTTAGGACCCCAACATGGTGGCCATAAGACTAATGATACAAATAAAGCTTAATTTCCCATCAAAATCATTGAGTTTCACTTCGAAAATCTCACCTTGTACTGGATCAAAGCTCTAGCATTGAAGTTGAGATGCTATTGTCTTGTAATTCACACTGATTGGCTCATTCAAGTAACCATAAGTTGGAATGTTTTATTTTTGTTTGGTGATGTGATCAGGTTCTCATTGTCTTAAGTGGCCTCGGTTTCAGTAGTTGTACTGTAATGTCTCTTGCCCTACTTTCAAAATTAATTAAACCCCTAGCTGACATTAAAATACTAATTACAGTGATAAATCATTTGTAGCTTACCCAAGTGCGTGCAACGGAGAATTAAAGCCCTTAAGAACCTCCAGGTATTTCTGTTATTTATCATTCACTTTAACACTAGATGTAGTTAAAGGGAGCCAACTATGCCGCAATTGTGAGAATATGCAAAAGCTACATACTTTCGATTTGGTAATCCAAATGGTGGTTTTGCCTTCACTTCCGGCGATCCCAACACTTAAGTAAGCTCTTTCAGTCTTGTTCAGTTATTGTTGACACAATTGGTACAATGCATATGACATTGTTTTCTTATTGATGCATATATACATTGTAGCTGAACCAAAATACCAATTTTAACCTACATGTACATGTAAGTTAATTTAAAACTTACCGTAGTTATATTGTTTTCCAACCTCTTATCGGTAAATTGGTTTTGGCTGCTTCGATGCCTGCTAGCCAGAAATCATTGATTTTGGTGCAGTTACAATGTAAGTGTCTTAAATCTTGTACGATTTATGGTCGTAATATTCCTTTAAAATGCATTACAAATCCTTGAAATGACGTATCCAATTATGCAAATGAGTTGAACATCAATTGAGTAATAACATTGAATAATAATTATGCATTTATTTTTTCAGTTGTTTTTCAGGCATCAGACATTAATTTTTGTCCTTGCAATCTTATTGAAATCTTTTTAATAAGTGGAGCTGACATAAAAACAGAGCAAAATGAACTAGAATTTATTGGCTTTTGACTGAAATGACGTCATTGAAATTTGATTTTATTGCTTAATAAATGAAAATGGCAGATGCTACTATTTTAGTTTTCTCCGTCAGTCATTTTGTTTCCCATTTGACTTTTAAGTTAATGATAGCTGGCTTAGGGCTCATGTATGCACTTTAACAATGCTTTGTGGAATGACTAGTTACTAGTGCTGCCAGTGGACCTGTATTCGATTCCCAACTTAGTTTCACTTAATTTATAACTAATAAGTACATTTGTACATCTACAGTCGAAAATCATACACCATTAATTTTATATAGGCAGGGTTGTCGGTAAAAGCCGGCAACCGGCGAATTCCACCGGCTGTCAGGTTAAAAATAGCCGCCTGTTTTCCCCAAATTTTCGGCCATTTATGATATTTTAATCTACCCATGTACACTGTAGCCTCTTGTTTCAATTTTACTGACAACCCTGTATACATGTAGGTATTAAGCTTTAAAAGCATCTGTCATTTGAAGAGAATCATTTATGTTATGCAGCAACATTTTTGTTTTTAAATGTTTGCACCATTTTAATTATTGGATCAGAACTTTGCAGTAGCCTTTTAATTAGCAGTCTATTTTATTAGTACATTCTTCACCAACGAGTGTGGCAAAAATTACATTTCATTATAAATCAAGAGAAGCAAAATTCACTAGTAAATAGGAACAACAACATTTTTAGTGAGTGTGATATTTAAACCCATCTGTTAAATTTACAGTAGTTTAAAAAATAATGGGTAATAATGGCACATAATTAGCATGAAAGTTGTAATGTTTGTAAACATGTGCCTGTGTTGATGTGTATATATTCAGGTGGAATGTTGTAAACTTGAGGGTAAATTCTATGAGGAAGTTCATGCTCTAGAGTGCAAGTATGCAGAGTCCTTCAAGCCACTATTTGATAAAGTAAGTGAAGCAACACTCATTTTTCTGTGTTTATGTTGTAGGTTAAATTGATTTTCAGGTCAAACTGATTTCAACCTAGGTCAAATTGTCAAACTGAATCAACCTCAGGTTAAATCAGATTCAACCTACATGTAGGTTAAATTGTATGTTGTGGTTCAATTTTTCCAACTGGTTCAATATTACTTTTGAACCGGTATATTTTTTTGAACTGGTACAATTTTTGAACTGAGTCAAATTTGTTTTACTTCTTTGCAGAGTGGCTAGGGTTAGTATTATGGTAGACTGTGAACAGTCCCTTTATTTTTCTTGGTCTCTAGTCACGAAAAACTCGAAAAACTATGTTTAGGCCGAGCGCAGATTGGGCGCTAACGAAATCCCTGAAGGGTAGGAGGGTGGAGGGAGGTGGGGACAAAAGAAAAATAAAGGGACTGCAGTCTTTTCCCACTGACATGCGTTCAGCGTCTGCACCGCCCACTAATTAAAATGAGATTAAAACTTCACCCACCTGTCAAAATATGAGGGAAAGCCGCCAGAATGATAAACAAAAACAAACCGTGGGGAAAATGATTCATTCCTTGTTCGCGGGTCACTCTTCATTTATAGAATATAGTTTTGCCTGAAATTGTTTTTCATCGAAATCGAAATGAATGTGGGATGAACAACATTAATGAATTCGACGCCGAAACTCCTAAAAAATCGGCTAGAAGAGGAAGATCTAAGTTGTTAAGTGCTGCCTCCGATTTTTGTAGAATCTGCAAGGTAAATTTCAAGCTGACTGTTGGTAACTTTGGAAACATTCTTACGTTTCATCCAAAAATATCTTCCAACCCCCCCAAAAAACTGGTGTCAATAGTACAGCAGTTAGTAATTTGATTACTAATATTTTCAAAATCTCTCTCAGCTTGGAAAGACATCTAGTATCTGCCCGCGTATGTTCAAAGTGTGCTAATAACGAGAGAGTCTTGCTGACTGGAGTAGACTTCTTAAACGAGTCGAGGAACTCGGAAGACAGAACTTGTTCGATGGACGTGTATATAACTTCATACTTGTTGTCTCCAATATCACTCAAGACTTCTTCCGTCTTTTCGAAATTCAGGCAGAAGTCGTTTGACTTGATCTGTTCTTCCACAATGCTCCTCAGAGGCACGATTACCAGGACAGAAGGGCTTTGCTCGGGATTGTTGTTCCGTTTGGCGAGTAAAAAACTTTCAAGGTAAATTAAGCTTTTGCCAAAACCAGTTGGAATTAAGCACGGCCAACACATCTTTGTTTTGTAATAAGTTCTCAATGGCTTGCTGTTGTTCGTCTTTTAAAATTAAGCCACCAAGCTGATGAGATAAACCCTCAAAAACTTGATCAAAATCCAAAATTTCTCTCGTTGCCATTTTCGCAGAGTGAAAATGGAAACCTTTGCGGTGCTGTAAAATAGCTGTCAATATCTTTCATGGCATATACTAATTGAGATTGATATCTGTTACATCTGTATTATTTAATTGACCAATCACGATTTTCAGTTGCTGGAGTGACTGAAATTCTGAATGCGCACCAGTGGGAAAGGACTGCAGTCCCTTTATTTTTATTTTGTCCCCCCCTCCCCCGCCCTCCTACCCTTCGGGGATTTTGTTTGCGTCCAATCCGTGCTTGGCCAAAACATCGTTTTTTGTGACTAGAGACCAAGAAAAATAAAGGGACTGTTCGCAGTCTAGTATTATGGTTTGTTTTACTTCTTTGCAGCTGAGTGGCTATAGGGTTGGTTTTATGGGTGGGTTAGGGTTTGTTTCTGTTTGTTTCTGTTTATAATTTTGGCTAGTGTTTACATGTAGTAACTAGTTAATTTTACTATGATTTTGTATGAAATAATAACTTAGTCACTGTGCCTACCCAACGAGGGGGCCGAAAGGCCCCTGAGTTGGAACAGGCTCAAGTCCTTCAGTGCTTGCCAAAATGTATTTTTGTCTCTCACCACTGAAAGTGGTATTTAACTATTATTTTACATTTTTGTATATGAAATACAGACAATTGCAAAAAATAATCTGTAAGATCCAGGTAACTTTTGGAGTTACCTGAGAGTGCAAGTGGTTTCATGCACTGCCATTTGTGGCACTTTTTCTTGTCCTCCCTGCACTATAATTATACATGTAATTCTCTAGATCTGACGACAGGAGAACATTTTGAAAAGCATTCCTTTGTGCACAACTTCTTTGTTGTCAGGTTAGAAGCTTGGTTGACATGTAGTTCCATAATTTACTGTCAAAGTAACTTACATGTATTTTGCTCTGGCTCGAGAGTTCACAGTGTCAGACTACAGAGATTCTCATCTTTCATCGCTTTTTATTATCGCTTCACTATTCCATATAATAATATAATTTCACCTAAATATGAAGTTATCTGGCTTTCTGTTAATTTGGTTTTAACTCTAAAGTCGGTTTGGTTTACTGTTTCCCACTTCTGCTTGTGCAATTCAGCAATGTTTTCAAAGTTAGTAGTGCACATGCACTAAAATGAATTTAATTGACCAAGAGGGACTTGTAACTAATTTCCATAAGAAAAGCTATATTATTCCAAAAAGTGATTGGATCTCCAATGCAAGTCTGTGGTGCAGTTGGTAAAACTCTGGTTTTCCAAGCCCTAATCTTCAGGTTTGAGATCCACTACCAGTGAACGAAGAAGTAAAAAAAGTAAGTACAGTGTAGTAATGATGTGAAATATTCTTTTTAGCCCCCCCCCCCCCTAAAAAAAAATGAACCCCTTTTTATGACTCCCCAAATACATTTATAAAAATCCCTTTTTAGAATGATTGTTATCCATGACAAAAAAATGGCCTACCGGTAGGTTGAAACAATTTGACCTGAAATTCAATTTGACCAGGCTGCAACATGTACAGTATTCCAAGCTAGTGTTTGAACTACTTTGTAAAAATATTGCTTGTTGACAACCTACATTAAAAATAATATAATAATGCATATGATTTATAATTATATGCACTTTCAGCGGCACAATATAGCCAATGGCCAACTAGAGCCAACTGATGCGGAATGTGAGTGGCCAAGTGACAACGAAGATGAGGAGGAGGAAAAGGAAGAGAAAGAAGAAAAAGGCAAAGATGGAGAGGTATCTAGATTATCGGTATGTTGACATACATGATTGTTTATTAAAGTATACTGGTAAATTACATCAAGGGGGCACTGTCAACAACCAAAATAATAATCAAATTCTCATGACAAAAGAAAAAAAATAACTACTCTGATTAGCAGAGTATGCTTTCCATGTGTATTGGAGAACATTTGAGACAGCTTTGATGAAGGATGGAAAAGATTCGAGTGGATGAAAACTACTGCTTTTGTGAGAAATTTAGAGCAACTTGAAATTGATTTATTGTAACCAAAATCACGTTTCTAGAATAAGCTTTTTAGTATATACATGTACCACACCTGTCCAGTGAATATCACTTTTTGCGTGCTCTGATTGACTACTGAAATAGCGAATACAGCTAAGAAGGCCATTTCAGTAAGTTTCGTGGTCTGAGCTTTCCAAAGATAGTCGTGTCGGGCCTGGTTTGTGCTTCACCTGGGGACTTATAAAATATTCTTAAGGTGAAACCCTATGGTGTTTCCCTGTCAAAATGTTTGCAGTGTACCCACAACTCATTTTGGCCCATGTTAAGTCCGTAGGTAAACAGAATCTAAGCCGCGAAAATATATTTCTTTTTCAAATCTTTTTTTTCTATTCACATACATGATCTTCGTAAAATTTGACTTGAAAAAACCTAAAAGTGACCGTAAATGTAAAAACAGAATTGAGTGATGCAAATTGTCATTTTCATTCCAAGGCCTTCAATTATTCACGGAAGTGGAAGTGAATAGTGGTGGATATTATTTTATCTTGCCGAAGCGGCTTGGTAAATATCTACCACTATTCACCTCCACTTCCGTGAATAATTGTTAAATATTCCACTTTAATCTTAAAAATTCCATCCATAATAAAAAAAGTTTGAATGTTTGAAAAACCATTCACATGGTAATTTCTCTTCAATCTCAGTGTTATTTTTGTAGTTTTCTTTTAAAGAAACTAATGAAGGCTCAATTCGATTGACAGTGTCCCTTTAAAAGCCTCACAACCATTTTCACCAGGGTTAATTTTAACACATTGTTGTAGTGCAGTGTAATATTATTACTTTCTCAGGGTACAAACTCTTTTTTGGTTATATACCGTAAAAACCCATGTACAGTATAAGCCGCATCCCAAGTTTTGAAGCTTGAATTTAGAAAAAAAAATGTTTTTTGAACGCTTGTACTTGATGCCAAACTTCTTCCAAAAAAAAGAATAATCTTTTGTTGGAGTTCACAAATGCTTGTACTTGAAGCAAAACTTCATCAGATTGTCATAAATACATTTAATCGCAACTTTAATTCGATCGAATATGGTTCAAGCCTTGTCATTTCTTGTGTATATTTTAACCTGCAGTCTTTAAATCACTCCAGAATTCTTCCGCTTTTATTCTCCCAT
Source organism: Actinernus sp. WN-2022 (assembly GCA_030867875.1). NCBI lineage: Eukaryota > Metazoa > Cnidaria > Anthozoa > Actiniaria > Actinernidae > Actinernus > Actinernus sp. WN-2022. The sequence goes on from JAOWCC010000577.1 coordinate 19,541,203, forward strand.
TAACTAACAACAATTCCAAGGAAACACTTTCCTTTAATCGCTAGAGCACGAGTACGTCTGAGGTCCGCCATCTTGGATTTTCATTAACTAGTGCCAATCTCCCATGTGTAAAATTGCAAAGAATGCCTGGTTGTTTTGATGCCTGGTTGTTTTGATGCCTGCTTTGACAAGCGCTGTGAATCAGCGTGTTTTGGAAGGTAAATAAGCTTAATCACGTTGAAATATTCACGAAATTCTAATATATTAGGTCTAATGTGGATTTTACAAGAGTTTTTGCTTTAATCCTTTCAAACTGCGTTTTTTTTTCAATGATTAATGCATAAATTGCTTTATAAAATAGTTTTGATAGTACGCGCGCTCTGATTGGCTGTAAGCCGTGTTTCTATAACTCTATAGAAACATAGACAGTTGAGCGCGCGCTTGAGCTAGTTGTGAGAATTTACCTTTTGGTTATCAAATTAAGCGAGCATTTCCGTGCTTTTATTCGTTTATTTTATAAAGGAAATAGAAAACATTTTCCTCTTGTTTCTATAGAGTTATAGAAACACTTGTGGAAGTTTGGAAGAACTCGAAATAGCTGTGGAAACACTCGCCCTTCGGGCTCGTGTTCCCACTGCCATTTCTCGTTCTCCCAAACTCCCACTCGTGTTTCTATAACTCTATAGAAACACGGGAAATGTTTTCTATTTCTTAAATATTACACGATCGGATGCGATTTGAACCTGATTGTAATATACGCACCGTTGCATAATAAAAGCTTCATACAGGTTCATGATATTATGTAAATATATGTTGGGTCTCCTTTCTAGGTGTTCCCATAGATAAGCTACACCCCCGATTTTGAACGAAAATTTTGGATGAAAAGGTGCGGCTTATCTATGGGTGTTTACGGTATGTTATTCAGTTGAAATTATTTGCCATTGATATAAATACAATAACCTACATGCATTTTTGGCATCGAAATTAATGCCCTGTTATTTCGTCTGCAGACATTATCTGATCCGAGAAGAGAAGAAAGCTTGAGGGAAACTGTGAGCTTTGAGGATCAGATAATGTCCAAGGACAAATATCAGGGCATATTTTGATGCCACGATGTAGGTTATTGTTGTTATCATCCTTCAAATATTTTCTTTGTTGCAAGCACGCTTATACAGTACGCTCACAGGGGGTGTATTTGCTGATATTTCCCGCTTGTGGAGAGAACATAATTATCGATCATTAACTTACGATTGACCACTGTACAAAAATAATGTATTTCGCTACGCTGCAGATTTACGACCTATCAACAAAGTTTTGTTTAATACACTGCTGGCATTTAGGGCTGCTCAACAAATTCACAATATTCATATTTCATGGCTTTGATGGGCCATTTTTGAAAACTACATGTATATGGGCCAAATAATTCATGAATATGAATGACTTACATGTATACACACACGTTGATCGGCATGCTAGTGTAGAAGATGAGAATGCACAAAACCAGGGCACAAAAACTCGAGTGCTGCTGAAATAATATCTAGCGGACATATTTTTCACTCCTGTTATTGCATATTTGTACATGTACATTGTATACAGTATCAAAGCTCTTTTCTACCATGGAAACTATAAATCATGGCTAAAGTGAACAAGTTGCACCGTAAATTTGTTGTCGGTATGTGGTCGGCTGACCACTTACCGACAGCTTACCGACAGCTTACCGACAGTACTTGACGAATGGTTTCCACAGGGAATTTTCGTCTCAAAGTAAAATCCAGCTGATAGTACAAACAGGGAATTTTCGTCTCAAACTCAAAGTGTGCGTATGTGCGTACATACTCGCTACGCTCTCGATATCATGTAGCTTTCCAATGTTAGAATGGAATTTGTCAATAGCGTATTCTTACTACGTTGTAGATAGTTGGATATTGATGAAAACAGTGTACTCAATAATCTGTCTTTTCTTCTTTGCAGCATATTCTCAATTCAACTCCGTAAATTAGTGAACCCGCGCCATCTTGGATTCCCACGTGATATCACGTGTTCTTTAACTGCGGCAAACTGCGGCAAATCTATTATTTTAGAATCCTGACTTTTTGATGCCTCTGGCACGCAGGGTATTTACCAAAACCATGTTACTGTACGTTTGTAAAACTGTTTGTCATGAATTCAAATTCGCGTTGGCATTCATAGGAACATTAAGAGCGAAATTCGTCGTAATATGTTTGCATGACTTTAGCACAATACTGTAGTTATCTGTTAATTTGCCGTGAGATCGCACTGTATCGAAGTGATTTATCGTTGTCACAACGTTGGAAACTTTGGAAGCTATTAAGCGTATTTTGGTTGAAAATATTCTTGAGCCAGTATGAGATAACGATTCATGCGCTTTCAGACTGATTGTCTGGTTTTTGACACAACGGGTGAGGCCCAACAGTGAGTGCCGCGGATATTTTAATTTGTTATCTGTTATCGAAGCGGTTTATCGTTGCCAGAACGTTGGAAACTTAAGAAGGTATAAAGCATATTTTGGTTCAAATGAGTCAACCACTTACCGACAGCTTACCGACAGCTTACCGACACAATTTTACCGACCGCTTACCGACCGCTTACCGACCGCTTACCGACCACTTACCGACCACTTACCGACCACTTACCGACCACTTACCGACCACTTACCGACCACTTACCGACCACTTACCGACCACTTACCGACAACGTATTTACGGTGCAACTTGTTCACTTTAGCCATAAATCATTTAAAAATATTGGCACTGGCCGCACATTTGCATCGATCAGTGCAATACGGCGCGCGGAGTGAGACCAGTCGATGTGCTGTAAGTAGCCAGAAGATGAATTCCCAGAAGACAGAACATTTAGAAAAATATATGTAATCGAGAAGTTTAGCAACAAAATAAAACCTCGATGTTCCCTAAAGGAAGAGAGGAGTAAAAGAGGATAGGCAGAGAAGCTTACAAGTGAACTTAATAGTCCTCTAAGATCTCGCACTGGTGTAAATAAGCTGCTTCATGCTTCCGGTTGTTTGATACTTTTCCGAGTCATTTCAGGGAAGACCCAAGGAAGATTTCTATTAAAAGTTGCTTTGAAGAGTAGTTGATATTCTTCTTGTTCTGTGGTGGAGATTTAAAGCGAATTCAACAATTGAAACTAATTTTAACCCCATATTCCTTCCCCGCAACTGCTTCCCATTCTTAGATAGATAGAGAAGAGATGATGCATGTTGATGCGAACGGCATCAAATCTGATCATGTGTTGTGTCAACTCGAAGACAAAAGGGCTTGGCCCGAGTAACTAGAGCCCAGGTCTGTGCAAGCTTGAAAGAACAGCTTGTTAATTTGTTGTTTATTACATCTGCCCGAGCCGTTCAAACAGAAACAAGAATTTCTCAATGTGTTTTGGAAGGTAAATAGACTAAAAACGTTTCCAGAAATCTTAGTGATCAAGAGGAATACTGTCTCATTTTATTTAACATTTTAAGCAAACCTTCCAGTATTGTGCAGGATTTTGAGGAATAATGTGTGGGATTGTGCGGGTTTGAACGAATTGTGTGTTAATTCCTGCACCTATTCAGAAGGCCTGTTTATAATGACAACACCTTTGAACTTTTCAATCAGAGCACTGATTGGTTCTCCAATTAATTTACTGACCAATCATGGTACTTGGTTTTCAATCAATATGCTCAGGATTTCTGGAAATGCCCAAAGGGCATCAGTCATGCAGTCAGTCGGTTGTATACACCAAAATGGCCCACCAAAACTGACAATCAGCATAATTTATTATGGCACTGCAGGTACATTGTAATCCAAGGGGGAAACCCAAACACATTCAATTAGAAACCTCTTTGCACCAAACTTCTGGGAGGGAACATGTTTACCGCTAACTTAAATTGTAGCTCAGTAATCTTCCACATGGCCCTCTGTTGATGTTAAGTCCTATGGTTTTACTTCCTTATCTGGCAGAAAAGACATGAAGGTCTAACCGTTTACTGTTGGATTACGTGTATAATTATTATAAAGGCAGCACCTTCTGCTGAGTTAATTTAAGACCCTGGTCCTCCCACATGACAGACCGGTGTGTTACCACCAAGCTACAATTTGTACATTGTAACCGTGAGGCGGTACATGTAACCAGTGGCAGTTTTAGCCTTGCATTAATAGAAGTTAATGAAATGTTGGACAGTCATGTTGAATCAAAGTTTGAACGCATTCAAACTCTATTCAACATGCTTTCAACACCTTTCAATAATGTTGAAAGGCCATATCAAACAGTTTCAGCATCGGGTTTCAACAAATATAGTGATGTTGTACCGATGTTGTACTGATACGATACTAAATACAATTTACGTACATGTACATGTAGCAAGGAGAACTTCCAAATAACTAGATTTAATACCATCAAATATGGTAAACATTCCCTGAGGTACCTGGGACCCTATCTTTGGTCTAAACTAAATCAGGACATCAAAGGTAGTGAAAACCTCAAGTCATTCAAAAGAAAGATAAGACAAAAGGACTTAGCAAGTTTAATAAATGAAAATTGTAAGGACTCAATCATATCTGTCAATCTTAATATTTTAAATTTATGCAATCATCTTAACACAGATTTTATTACATTCCAGTATATCAATGTTTTTAAGTCACAGAGATACAGATATATGTATTTACAACTTAGTTAGAATTAGGTCACAGAAGAATGTGTACATCGATTACTTTTACTTTTTCAATCATAGATGTATACATAGATATAATTATTTGTTTTAATTTACTCTTTAATTTGTGTCCCCAATTAGCATTCTTTTGCTAAATACCTTTAGATACGTGCACGTTAATAAAGTTATTATTATTATTGTTATTATTGCATTAAATCTAGCCAGAAAACTGCTTAATTCTATAAATTATTAATCTTTATTGGCTGATTTTTGTTGTCAGGGTGAAGTGCAAGAAAAAGTAAAGATTGACGATGAAGAGAAACTAGAAACAGCAGAGCTACCTGATGGTATTGACAATTACAAAAACGTTGCATAACATTTAGACTTAAACCCTCACCAATAATATTATCCAATCACTAGTAAAATACATGTACTTCTATGAAAATGAGAACATGCTAGAAACCTACAACATTATTGTTTTTAGTGTAACATTTCTCCCAATCAAATTTGGTAGTTAGTGCCTGAATGAGTGAAGGAATTAAGGGCTGAATTTGTACACTCAGGTAATCATATGGTTTCGAGTTCAATTTAGGATTAATTTGCACAAGTATGTTTTTAATTTGAGATATTTGAAAAACATAGGAGTGAGAATTAATTGATCCCAAATTGAATGAGAAAACGTATGATTACTTACTAATCATATACATTAAAAAAAATTAACAAAGAGCATGACAATAAGGATTGAGAATCTTGTTTGAATTACACTTTTTTGCCCTGAATTAACTGCACTGCTCTTAGCCAATCAGAATTGATTTTTTTTTTAATGTATTATATGATTACATTGGTAATTGTACGCTACTTGGCCAAGCTTGTTCATACCACACTTTCAATTAATAATAATTATTCACACATTGTACACTATAAATGTATTTATTTTTATCCATAGAAAATACCAAAGGAATACCAGAATTTTGGCTGACGGCAATGAAGAATGTTGACCTCCTATCAGAAATGATACAGGTTAGAAAGCTCCAGGAAGCTCAAACTAGCACATGAACATAAAGCCATCATTGCATTCCATGTGTGCCAGTCAAGTATTTGTGTTGCTGTAGTATGACTGTGTGTAAATCTAGTACATTGACTGTGGTTCCAGAAAATATCCATTAATAACCTACCCTACAGAGGGATTTTGGGTCAGACCCCCCTCCACCCCTCTGGATTTTCCATTCCAGCACTGTTTGGAAAAGCTCCCCACCACCCGGAATTTCCAAGGTTTTTCATCTGCAGCAAACCCCAAAAAGAACAAATATATGAGGATTTTTTTTTATTTGACTGGGCAGAATGTTTGATTTGGATTGGTTACAATGTACATGACACAATTGAGATATTAAGTATGTAAGTATTTGTTTAAAGTAAAAACAGAACCCTCTGGAAAACAAGATTGGAACCCCCCCTCCCCTTTGGAAATTTATACCTTTTGAGACCCCCCATACCCCACGGAATTTCCAGTCCCTTCTGTGGGGCTCTGGAGGTATGGATATTTTCTGGAACCACACATTCAAGCTCGGTAGACACCTTGTGGTTCCAGAAAGTCTTTCATGTACCTTGTAAATTATTCTTGTAACCTTCATAGGTTTCATTATTTATTGAGGAACGGGTTGAAAAATGTGAGCTATCAAAATACATGTATGTTTATTTTAGCCATCATATTTTACCAAGATAGCCAGCACTTACATGAACCACAGCCAGTGGTTCTGATCCAAAGGGTGTCTGCTTACAGGAGGTTTAATTGGAAACATGTATATGTTGACTGGTGCATGCTGCCAGTTAAACCACAGGGAGCTGGGGTGGTGCAGTGGTTAATAAGTGCCTCACCTGTCACCTTTCAGGCCCATGTTTGATTCCCGATCGCTGTGCCATACATGTATGTGAGTTGAGTTTGTTGGTATCTCTCACTTGCTCTGAGGGTTTTTCTCTGGGTTCTCAGATTTTCCACCCTCAACACATAAACCAACACGCTAAATTCCAATTCAATCTGTGGTTTAGCTGGGTCCTGACTTTGATCAGCCTCTGTGGTTATTTCAGGTGCTATTAAAACTTCAGAGGTTTCTTTTAGGTGGCACTGTATTATGTAGAGTGATAAGTAAGCTGTGTGCAGCAAGGGCATAAAACTGTCTCCTGATCATGTTCTAAATTCTCCTTCAAATTCTTTGTTTTCTCAGGGAGAATTAGAACGTGATCAGGAGTCACTTTAACACCCTTGTTGCACACAGCCCTTCAAATAATGTGTGTGATTGTTTGCTCTGTTTGCTCACAGGATCACGATGAACCAATCTTGAGGCACTTAAATGATCTGAGGGTGATTTTTACTGGCCCAGAGAGTAACATGGACACTACGCAGTACCCACAACCAACTCCAATGGTAAGTATACAGCTATTGTGAAAAAAAGCTTGTCTAGTGCATTGTGCTATCAAAGACCAGATCCAACAAATTCAAATTTAAGAAAAAGTGTTCAGAAATAGTGAATCTCTGATATTGTTATTGAGTGGGATAACACACATGCAGATTGACAAGAGACAGCATTAAACAGTGTTCTCGCCAGCATTTTGTAGCTTGGATCCAAGTGCCCATAAAAGCAAAAATTGTGGGACATTTCAGTAACACCATGGGTCATTATAGAATTTTAATCGGGAATCAAATATATTTTTATTCGATTTCACAACTTTTACAATTGTTTTCATTTTAGAATTAATTTTAACAGCTAGTTTTTCTGGTTTGCACCTTTAGGGCTCTCCAGTATATTTTAGTGTGCTCTTTCGGAAAAAAAAGCAAGAAACCCACAATACCACGGTCTGGTGAAAACATTATAAACTTAATAAAGTGTCTGTCTGAATGGGGAATGCAATATACAACATTCATGAGACAACCTTTTTGAAACACCATGTACATGTAGCTGTATATCACATACGTATATATATACAATCTCTGTACAGTAACTCAATAACATGGGAGCTCCTGTTGGACCAAAGGCCCACATGAGCACTGTCATTGACATACACGTACAGTCAGTGTGCTGTTATTAAAAGTTATTTGTTCCATTTCTTGTAGGGTTTTGTACTGGAATTCCACTTCACACCCAACCCATACTTTACAAACACTGTAAGTACTAAATGCGGTTACTGTAAATTACTTAATTGTCAACAAATATTTTCTCTTATTTTTTAATGAAGACCTGATTTGTAAGCTGTATTTGTTTGCGTATTATAGTGCAATCATTGCCTTTATTCATGAACTTTGCATATCCTATGTTGACCATTAAAGTGCCACTATTCCATAAGGACAAACAGTGGCAGAAATATCTAAATCAGTGAAAAACGTTTGCAAAGGGGCCAGTTAGACCACACATTTTAAAGAGAGTTTACCATCAAAATCACGTCCACCGTTACGCGAATCCGTTCCCGTGGGCGAGGAATGCCTAGTCATTTTTAGCGTATGTGACGTCATACACTTAACGCATCGTTCTCAAGTTGCTTCGAACCCATACATTTCTTCTTATATTGGCTACAAACTTGCACTGCGAATTTTGCTGTGGTTTAGTAAATAACGACCTAAAATCTTCAGAACATAGTAATGTGTCTTTCTGTTTAAATTTATTGCCGGATGTAGATGATTTATAGGAAATAGAGCCGCTGGCGACCGAGTTGAAAGCTGGACGAATAGTCGCTAAAATCGCTTGGGAAGTGGCTTGATAGTAAGTAGTGCTAGCTACATGTAGCAGAGGTTTCTTATCTTTTTGGGGGTAATTTTTTCCCAGGGTATTTTCCCTGGTTTGGCTTTCAGGTTGTGCTGTTACTGGATCCGTGCTCATTACAGGGAGAATATTCAGCGGATAAATCACTAAGGTTATTAATGATCAGTTTATAAGTCCTAAGTTTGTTCATTGTTTATAGTGAAACCCGGATAATTGCTAGTTTGTAAATGTGAGAGAGCGAGAATTATCTGTGTCCCGGCAATAGATTTTCCGGCGAATCTACATTCTAAAATACAATGTAATTGCTATAAAATTAAATCGCTCTCTTGTCTAACATGAAATCATGAGTGATAAGAATTTACTAGAGACTAAAAAAATGTATTGAAACTGACTGATCTGCAGCTTTTGCAGTGGCGATCACAGAATCAAACTTTGCGCGCCTCCGTTTCTGTTTGACACACAAACAACTGAAACAAGGTACTTCATGAAATAATATTGCTGGTTTCTTCTGTTGTTTATTGTCTTGAAAATAAAATTAGCAGTAAATTAAAAAGCAATAATTATGAGTTATTTATGACAAACTATGTTCTCAGCAAACGTAGCCGCTTATTTTTCGGTTAATCTATACTAGTTAGTAGTAGTCTGAGTAGTACATTCTGTCAATTGGTTCGGCTGTTTTGGCCTTCTTCTGAACGTTACTGTTATATTGGACTATGGTACGATCTTACCAGCTATTCCATGTGATACAAACAATTATGGAGAAGCTTCTGTCCTCAAAACGTACACAAACCATCCTTGCATGAGGCTTGAAGATAATTTCAAACCGTATTCTTGGTACTCAACCAGAAGGCTTGAATGTAGCGAAATGCCAGCTTTGTGGTTATAGTTAAATTGCTACAGTCCTGTACAATGCACAAACTTGAAGGATTATTTCTATTCAAAACGTTTTGTTTGCTTTTCAAAGCGGAAAAATGGTACACTTTCTTGCTATACATATGTTAGTTCGCGTGAAGGTTTGTATGGGAAAAGTAGCCACACATGTTGTGTTAAGGGCCCATTGACATTTAAATCGGCCATTGCTAGGGAAAGTTTGAAGCCTCGTAAAACACGGAAAATTAAAGAGTGGGCAATAATTATTGTCAAGGTGACTCCTTGGGTAAAGTCTTGTAGTCTGATGACGTCATCAAAATCAGAAAATTGTTAGACTCTCCAAGGATTTTTGATCTACTAGTAATTTATAAATATTTTCCGAACCTACGAATTAAGGCGCATAAAACCGAGCATGCGTTTGCCATTACGACAAAAATGAAGATTTTACAACACTTTTCAGTCCGATTTTAAGCTTTTTTGGCGAATGAAAAGCCATAACTTTGGCATTTATTGTCGGTTTCCAAAATCTATGCTCGATTTTGTGGAGAATGTGGTCAACAACATTTTAATGGGAATGGGAAAACGTTTGGTGTTTAGTGAAAGTGCACAAAATGTTTAGGATTTTTAGAAACCGGAAGTGAAGAAATTAACGCTTGCGCAAAAGTGCCTGTTTTGTGGTCGTGAACTAGTCGCAGAACTGTTGTTGCAGTAAAGTCTACAATAATTGGTCGAACAGGATGTGCATTTTCTTATATTTTCTCCGACAATGGCCAGTTTTGGGGCTTGGCCGAATACCCCAGTCTGCAATGAGCTAAATGTAGCTTGATTGTCTGCAGTGAGCTAGCTTGATTGTCTGCAATGAGCTAGCTTGATTGTCTGCAATGAGCTTCGGACTGTGTGGAGCACATGCCCGGAACCCATTTCGCGGCAAACCGAAGAGCCAATAGAAATCAAGCTAAAATTAGACCGAGATTCAACAACTTTCACTTGAAGTTGAATCTTGTTGCGTTCATGAAAACTGACCTGTATTTTAATTAGTTGCACTGAGGTTCAATCACAACTTTACCAGGAACCCGAAAGCATTATCTGGAGACAAAAGTGTGCATGTTTGTGACTTCTTGAGTGGCCGTACTTTTCTTCGTATTTTTAGAAGCCATGTTCTCGCTGGAAGCAGCCATTTAAGCTTCTATATCTTTGACAACTATAGATACTATTTACTAGATGTTCTTTCAATCTATTAACAGCGGGAAGAGCTCGGCTACATCTGAGAGTCCAATACAAGTTTGCTTTCCCATTCATCGGCTTTCACTCATCACTGTGTTGGCAGCGCCGTATGCTTTCCGTTACTTTTTTGCTCGGTACAAATTATTAATAATTTCCCTTTCTCTAGGTACAAGTACGTACGCATATACAGTTAGGCGCCTTTCGAGCCCTGAGCAATTCCTTCAAAATTATCGGATTGAGTTTCTTGTCAAGTATTATTTTCTTTCACACGATAAACCAAGGTTTTCATTTTCCAGCGACAAAAGGCTTGCTCTGACTTTTGAACACTTTACTTCATTCATTCATGAAAACCTTTCAGGTAAACCACGAATAAAACTTACAAACATGAGTAAGGATTAAAACTATCGGGTGGCCGGTGGACACACATAAAACTAGCCTGAGAAAACAGCTGACTCATTATTATATCGTCCGCTGTTTTCTCAGACTAGCATAATCCGGAAGTCAAAATCGCATCTGCTCCTGCGAGCATAACAATAGAATATGTCAATGGCCCTTAAGTGTTTGACGTCACGTACGCTAAAAAATGACTAGGCATTCCTCGTCCACAGGAACAGGTTCGAGTAATGGTTGACGTAAAATTCAAGATTCGGAGTCCAAAAAATAAGACTTCCCATCGTCGTATCGAAAAACTGTTTGAACTGGTAATAATATAGCAACTCTACTTTATGAATATGAGAAAAAATTGATATGTCAAAATTTGATCGTTGGGGCACTCCCCTGCGAAATAAAGCATAGAATTCCTAGGAATTACTAAGAATTTGCTAAGAATTCCTAGCATTTTATTCCTGGGAAAGCCTAGGAATTCTTAGGAATAGAGGTGTCAATTTTCACGGTAATTGGAACATGGAATTCCTAGGAATTCCTAGGAATTCCAAGCTTTGGTTGAGTTTGGAATAGCTTGGAATAAAATTGCTAGGAATTCTTAGGAATTCTTAGGAATTCTAAAAAACAATAACTACAGCTGGCCAGCAAACCTTTGAATTCAAGGAATATCTGGGAATTCTTATGAATTTCTTGGAATATCTGGGAATTCCTAGGAATTTTGCTTGGAATATCTGGGAATTCCTAGGAATTTGTTGTATGTATGTAAAAACATTAAAAGGTAGAATTTTGCCAAACCAAAGGGTAAAAATATAGGTTAGCCCAGGCACCAAAAGCCCGGTAATTCCGGGGTTTACCGGGGTTCAAGCTTGGTTAAAATACCGGGGTAGCCCGGTAAGTTTACCGGGCTTTACCAGGCTTTACCCAATGAGGAATTTACCGGGGTTACCGGGGTTAGCCAGGTAACCCCGGTAGCCTGGTCAATTTAAAAGAAAACCTGGATTAAACCAGGGTAAGCCTGGTTAAACCCTGGTATTAGCTTTGGTGATCCAGGTTTAGCTTGGTCAAAGCTTGGTAATCCTGGTAAAACCCCGGTAAAAGCTTGGTTAGCCTGGTAAAATCCCGGTTAAAGCTTGGTAAGCCTGGTAAAACCCCGGTTAAAGCTTGGTTAGCCTGGTAAAACCCCGGTTAAAGCTTGGTAAGCCTGGTAAAACCCCGGTTAAAGCTTGGTTAGCCTGGTAAAACCCCGGTTAAAGCTTGGTTAGCCTGGTAAAACCCCGGTTAAAGCTTGGTAAGCCTGGTAAAAACCCTGGTTAAAGCTTGGTAAGCCTGGTAAAACTCTGGTTAAAGCCTGGTAATTAGCCTGATAAAACCCCAGATGAAGCATGTTTGCCAGTTATATTAATGCTTGTTAAAACTCTTTTAAATAATTTATTATGTTCTTCTGTACCCATAAATGTTCGAGTTCAAGTGAAACCATAATGGTAAAATCACAGTCAGTACTGTTCTGCCAGTAACTCACATGAAACTGTATATGGGGGATGTTATGTAAAATAATAAAATACAGTCTCTACATGTTTTGTTTTTAAGATTGGTTAGGAGGGGAAGGGGGAGCTAAATTAATATAGAGAGGGGGCTTATTTAAAAATTAGTGTTTAAATACATGTATGTTGGCTTATTAGAGAGGAGTCCGGACTTAATAGAGCTTTTACAGTAATCAGTGTTTCAATCAATTTAATAAAGAGATGGAGGACTCAAAACAGCTGAAATGGTCTAGTATAACCAGTTTGTTAAAATCCTGGTTATAAGCTGTTCTGGTATGATTTATAAAACACCTGGCTACAGTCTGGTAACAAAAAATCTAATAAAAGACCTACCATACAACATGGCAGAATTAAAGTAATTGCAAACTATTTTAAAAATATAATAATAAACTTGCTATTATAAATTATTTAATGTCAATTAGATTTCATAGCCTCATAGTGCACTGGCTCACTAAGACTGAATCCACACATAATTTCTACATGCAGCTCATGTTCTTGATTTGATCTGCAATTGATAGACCTTCCTGTTCAAGCACTTGCAAGTCATCAAGTGACATAAAGTGCTGTGCCTATAATGGATGACAATGTACATAGCAACAGTTATTTTCCAAACTTGTATAGTATTCTATTTCTACACATACTTTTCGAAAAGATTGTAATGTGGTGAACTAAAATAATTTATCCCTTAAAAAGTGAAATTTTACTTTTGTCAAGTTGGTGGAATTTTATTTCTCCAAGGCCTAGCTATAAAGTGAAATTTCACATGCACAAAGTGCAACTTCACAATGTCCACGAATTTACAGAAACGAAAACTTGAAGAATTTTAAAGTATTGACTGAATTTGTTTGAATTGCAAATAATTTATGTATAAACACATGCAATTTCATTTTTCCCTTTTGCTGTATAAAGTGAAATTTCAGTTAAAATACCAGTCTTTATGCACCTATCAATGTTAAACCTGATGGGGGAGGGGATGGGGTTTTGACATTTTCTCCCTAAGGAATGTCAAATTCCCCACCCTCGGGACAACACGTTTGGTCAAAAATATCAAATACCTGTACTGTATCTGTCCCATCTTGTGTTTGCTATAAATAGCCCCACCGTGGGCAGGCAGCATCTATCAAAATCCCAATCCTCAGGGTATCCCTGCCTGTCAAATCCCTCACCCCCCACCCCCACGGGCTTACATTGATAGGTGTGAGACATTTCACTCTCTTCGAAAAGTAGTCGGTAATACGCGATTTCGATCGATCCTTTTGCTAAAAGATTCACTCTACATACACATGGTAAACCTTTTTGTATGGATTTGGTCATTAAAATGGAGAAGTCACATTAGTTAAAAGCTTTCAAAGAATGAAGACCACAAGGCAGTCGATCCAAACCGTTGTTCAAACAACAGCTGAACTAAAAGTAATGATAACTTAGCGCGATATTCGGCTTTTCTTGTTACAATCCACAACAATTGAATGATCGCATCTTACCTTTATAGTTTTGTTATCTCCCATGTGTTTTGAAAACCCTTTGCTTAGTCTGGAAGCCATATTACACAAGAGACGCCGAATCGAAGTCGTCAGTTTTGAAAATGGCGCTCTGTGCCCGCACAATTCACGTCAGCGGTCTTTAGATAAGCAAGCAATGCATCCTGGGATCAGTTCGTGGCCGCCATCTTTGTTTGTTGTTGAGAACCTTACCAGAGCTGGCCGGATCAGTGCTTTATCTGAGGATTAATTTGCGAAATGGTCTGGGTATGTATTGGAGGAATCTTATACGCCAATTTACTGGTCAACCAACTCCTCTTCAACTGTTTTGCTGTGTCGACCTTGCACGTAAGGGCATTTTAAACACCCGAGGCCGAGTCTGGGCCTGTCTGCAATCTCACTTTTATTCCTGTGACGGCCCACAAACTTTAACACCAACCTATATATATCATATGTTTTCTGGTTGCATGAAGCCTTGACATTGCAACCAGCAATGATTTGTATCAGAACTTTGCTGTTTCTAATGGAAATTACATGTAAAGTCGAGTCCACCCGATCGATCGCAGCTGAGCATGTTCCTCGTCGTTTTTCCTCGTGGACGTGAAGTTTAAATATACTGCCGGCCAACTCATGCAACTGGTAATTTGTACTTCATCTCTGCATAAGTCTCATAATGTTTCAGCCAGTCACCAAAGTTCCTCTTTCCCGGAGAAAGCCGGGGAGAAAGTTATGAAATCTACGCTTCTGTGAGTTGAAGTTCAGAAGAAACCGTTCAGAACACATGTCATGGTTATTATGACGTATTAAGGTAAACACAAGTGTACTTTTCATATTTATTTTTATCAATATTTAGCATTAATAAAACATTGTAGCCAGCAGTGACTTTAACAGCTTATTGTATAAGAATTTCTCGAAAAGCAGTGACACATGACTCGAGTGTCAGCTTTTTGTAAATTTGTAATAATAGACTTTTTAGGTGAAAAGTATTTACTATTTGAATAATTATTATTTCTTGCATTTTTTAAATACCATTTATAGGAGATTTTAAACTATATTGTTAAAAGGATTTAGATATTAAGTGGAAGAAAATTGGAAACAAGGAAAGTTTTGAGGACAATAAATATGCCATGGATACGAAACAGTAGCACATGTTATTCTTCAAAAGAATGTTATACCAATTAAATTTATAATAACTGATTATTATCTTTTATAGGATGGCTAAACATGTAGTAATATACATATATATATATATATATACACGGGAAGATTTGTGTTGCTGTGTAGTATATTCGAAGTTCAAGAAATATATATAGAACAGTTTTACGGTTTATTAACCCATAATGCACCCGATATAGTTGCTGAGGGGTCAAAGTTTTTGGGCTTTGATTAGGTACTCCCAGAGAAAGTTTCACAAAAATGATATTGCACAAGTTAATGTGCATTTACTTATCTGGCATATTATCAGAAGTCATAATAATTTCAGCCTTTGTTAATTGTTTTCCTGTACTAATAATGTTGTCATGGAAAGCAAGGTCTGTACGTGAAATTAGATATTCCAATTAAGTTCTGGCTCTAGTTCTATTTTTACTATACCAGGCTTTACAGCTTTAATACTTGAAGGAATTTGTGGAACTTTAAATTCTCATTTCAAACTCAGCATTTTAAACCTCAGCTCAACTACATGCATTTTGCGGACTCTCCTGAGGAAAGCAGAGTCAAAACTTGGAGTATAGAAGTGTTTTTGGGGCTAATATATGTTAACCAGGCTTTTACAGTTTTCCAGTATACTGGGCTGACTCCAGGATTCAGCTGGGTCATTTATATTAATTGGAATGAAATTAATGGAACTTCGAACCAGGCTTACCAGGCTTATACGGTTAAACTGTACCGGGCTCACCAGGAAAGCCAGGTCAAAACTTGAAATAATTGCAATCAATAAAATAATCAAAATCAGGGTTTTCTAGTAGCCCGGGCTCTCCAGGAAAGCTGGGTTAAAACTTGACAACAAAAATATTTATGGAACTTCATCACCAGGCTTACCAGGCTTTTACGGTTAAACGGTACCAGGCTTACCGGGAAAGCTTGGAATTTCTGACTTTTTCAAGCATATCTTAACCGGCCTTTCAGGGTGAGTCCGGTTAAAGCCCGGTTAAACCGGGGTTAACCGAGCTTACCAGCCTTTTTACCAGGCTTTTGGTGCCTGGGAGGGTCTGGCAGTAAACTAACAAATATCAATAATGAGTCAATGCATTTCTTGCCATTCTATCTTTTAGTTTAATTATTAAACTTATAAAGGCTGTGCAGTCTATACAGAGTTACATGTATTAACAAGACTGATTGTGATTTCACTCACTACATTAATTTTTGTAGGTAATTGGCAGTGGACTTTTTCCAGTGTTCAGCTTTTTTTGAGAGTTTTTAGATTTGAAAAGCTTCTGATCTGCAACTTGAAGCCCTGAAAATATAAATATAATCAATAAAATTAGAATTACACCTTCACTAGATAAAGGATTTTACATGTCCAGTGTGGCGTGACAAACGGAAATTACAAAGGAATCCCTTGTGCTTCAAATCTTGTCCAATAAATAATTGTTAATAATTAACTGGTTAAATTGCTTTTGGAATGAGTTTTTCAAAGTAGAAATTATTGCTCAATGCCTTGATCGCTGATTTAAACACATTGACCAATGGTTGTCTTGAAAGCTAGGATAATTGAGGTTAAATGAGCTAATATATGTAGGAGTAATATCTCACTACACATATGCATATACAAACAAAATTATTCAAATCGTGCTCTACACTTATACTAGCAGAGACTGTGATTAAAGCTCACATTAATCCTTCAATTCATAGCCCAAAACATGCACTTAAAGCTCTACAGATTTCAAGTTTAATTTATTGAGAGCCCAACTCATGGTCCGACCAATAAGTAATATAAACAAAACCGTAACACGGGAACCATGTTCGAGAAGCATCTTACCACATTTTCATAAGCTTTAAAGAATAGTTTCTTGAAATGTTTTCGAGAACATTACTTTAAAATGCACAATAATGAAAAATTAGCGAACTGAACTACTAGAAAAACCGTAAACTTAATTGTTTTGTGTCAAATGCGTGTCTGACAGAACGTTCAGTTTCATTTAATGGATTTAATTAAAGTAAAACATTCTCACCTTTTACAAAGATTTCTCCAGGAATTCATCTCATCTAGAACTGATATGCCCTGATATTACCACAGTTGGCAGCAGTTATTATAATCTTTCCATCTAAGCATTCTCTTTCGTGAAATACTGTTGAATTTACCTTTTGAGCGAGCTGTAAAACCTCCAACCAACGCACGAGTCTCACCTCACCTAATGGCGCATAATTTGAACTTCAGCCAATCAGGTGCAAGCTATTACAAAATATTGATCAACTTGATTCTAGTCTTCACTCGGTTAAAGTGGAAACATGGCAGAGAGTTCTTTTAAGTTCTGTTCAAATTTCTTAACAACAACAACACATTTTCAAAGATTTGGACAAATACTTTGCTTCATTTAAACACTGGGAAGGTCAAATCGGTGAGTAATAGTAAAAATAACCAGGAAAATATTGTGATATTAAGCTTTTCTTCTGTTAAGCCTCAGTCAACAAATTATGACAACAAGTTTACAATAATAAATTACATCTATAAGTTTTAAAATTTCTCATGAAAATGATCTTAGCTTTCCAATAAAGTATTTAGAAATATGTGAGTGCATGATCTTAGTCAATTGGTAACAATTCAAGTATCCTTATAACTTTACTCTGAAATTATGCACCTATCAATGTCAACCCCCAAGGGGGGGAGGCCGGGCAGATGTGGGGCATTTGACTTTTTGGGATAATTTTTGGTCAAAATCCCCACCCTGGGGATTAAATTCTGAGTCAAAACGGATCAAATCCCCCCACCCTTGTATGAAATAAATTGATTTACACAAATTCAAGAAGTATTTGGAATGATATATAGTAAATAGGAATGAAGCGTTGAAGTATTAAATTAATTTATATTTTTTATGTGAACTGGACGGTAAACCTACCTTTTAGATGAATCCAAAATGGCCAACAAACATTTAGTACCAGTCCCTCTCTTTCAAAAGTCAAATGTCCCCACCCTAGGGTCCAGGCTCCGGTTCAAATTCCCTAGGGTGGGGACACCAAGAACGGTCAAATGCCCCACATCTGCCCGGCCTCCCCCCCCCCCTACCCTGGGGGTTGACATTGATGTGTGCATTAATTGCTCAGAGGAAGCTAAGGGATTTAGGAATCTCTGTCTAGCAGGGCAGGGAAGACATGAAGTTGAACACTTCTAAATTCAATGTCTGACTTAAGAAACTTAAGAGAACCTTCATTAATTCCTAGGAACTCTCAGGAATTCCAAGCCTAAAAAATAACACCTTCACAAAATAGCTTAAAGACCCTGTGTCCGAGCCCATGGTGCTTTGCGCCAATGTTATGTTTAGTTTGTTTATCAACGGCCGCATAAATTAAAGGCCAGGTATTAGGCGAACTAAAATGCTCTCGATTGTTTATAAGTTTCATAAAAGAAGTACCCATATACTTTGGATAACGAATTTCATAATTTCTACCGGATTAGAAACCCAATCGAGCCCACGAATTTTCTCCGGATGCTTCGAATATGATTTTAACAGTATTCGGCATGAAGCCAGTTGTTCTGTCTTTAGATTCTAATTAGGTTTACGAGTGCGACTTTTCACAACTCTACAAGCAAACACATACTCTTGCTACCTTGTTTTCGTGTTTCCAGTATTGCTTAGCTGTATTTGAAGATCTCTACTTTCCTTGCGAATGATATATTTTGAGTGTAAAATGAAATGTCGACTCGTACTCGCACTCGAGTCAAACTCACAGCGAAGTAACAGCTGAACTCGGCAGATTGGACTTTGACCCGCGATCGTAGTTTTGGTAGCAAGACTTTCTGGACCTACTGGAGGATGAAAAAAAAGATTAAGGACATTGCTTTCTCTGCTAATAAAAATGCAAAACATATACAGATACGTCGTAACACCTCAGTGGGCTAGCCATGCGAAATTATAATTACGAATGATCTTGATGCCAGAAGTGGTTGCATGCTTTGTGCTTTGTATTTCTAACGAAGCCCGCCGGTCCATTAGTGCAGCAAATCCCCGGAAAACTCACGTAGTAGTCCTTTTGAACCACAAGTGTTCTCTTGTAGATCTAGAGAAAGTAAAATGTGGACTGCTGAAGGATTATGTGTCGAGTCGCTTCGCCTGGCTGTCTCGGTCCTTTCTCCGAAATTCCTCTACTCGCCACTCTAGAAACATTCGAACTAAAGTTTCATTTAAAAAAGAATATATTCAAAAGTTAAGATAAAAGAAAGTCAGTTAAGCATATATACCTATGAATAATTACACGATGGCCCAAACTAGGGATGGATTTCGAAGGATTCGAGAGTCACATAACAACAACAACGATCTTTCTGATTTTCGTAGCCTACGGAAATGATTTGCGAGCGCAAAGCACCATGGGCTCGGACACAGGGTCTTTAAGTCAAGATGGAATTGTTAGGAATTCCTAGGAATTCCAACTATTCCAAGCTTTTACACCCTCATAAACCTAATTCCTAGGAATTCCCAGAAATTCCAAGCCCTGAAAGGCAGAGCTTATTTGCAAAAGTGGGAATTTCTGAGAATTCCTGAGAATTCCTAGGAATTCCCAGAAAGCTTTGCATGACTCAGGTGCATTTCATATGATACGAAATTCCGAGCTTGAAAGCATAAAAACAATTGCAATGTAATTTACATGTAGTAGTGTTTTTAGTATTCCCAGAAGGTATGAAACGACAGCACCCTCACAAAGCATAATGGTCTTTAAATTTATATTGCTCTCTGTGTACATAGCCATACCCTAGTTTTCTCCATAATGTTTAGGTTATGGTTTATGAATGATTGCAAACCAATGATGAGAATTGTGTAATAATACACATTGAAAAGATTTTATGAAAATTCCTTAGAGATTATTATTAACTCCATGTACATATACAATGTATATGTAGTCAATCCGTATTTAGATTCCTTAGTTAAATTATGATACTACACATTTGAGAAAAAGTATTAAATGTATAAAAAGTGCTTTACACCTTTGGTTCTTCCAGATGTTGACGAAGAGCTATAAGATGAAGTGTGAGCCAGATGAAGATGATCCATTTTCGTTTGAAGGTCCTGAGATTATTAACACCACAGGGTAAGTGAGAGCCATGGTGGTTCAGTGGTAAGTGTTCACCTTTCACCTCTGTGGACATGGTTTGATTCCCAATTGCCATATCATATTGTTGAGTTTGTTAGTATTTTGCCCTTGCTCTGAGGGTTTTTCTTTGGTTTTCCTCCCTCCTAAAAAAAAACAACCTAAATTCCAATTCGACCATGGAATTCGTCGGAATACTTAAAGTGCCAATGAAATAAATAAAATCGATCCTGTTTTTATTTTATTTTATTAAAATTATAGGCCTCCCTAAGCCTTTTTATGCAATTAAAAATCAATTTTGAGAGCAGGAAAATAATTTTATTTTGTATCGAAGTCAGGCATAATAGCCAAAATCAGGCAACAATTTGTATGCTGTTAAATATACAATGTATGCTAATCACATGTGTTATGTCACAGGGTCTGCACATTTATATTAACAAAGCCGACTGCAAGGCTTCTATTAGAAAAATTATGGCCATCTTCAAGGTTTCTCAAAGTATTACATATTTAAATTGAAAACTGGCCAAAAATGCACTTATTTTGTAGTATTTATGGAGACGAATATAAATGCGAAGACCTAGTGACGCATGCATGTGATTATCATATCTTTAACAGCATCAAATTTGTCGCCTAATTTTGGTGATTACGCCTGACTTGGATACGAGGAAAAAAAATGTTCACGCTCTCCGTATTGATTTTTAATTGAACAAAATTACTAAGAAAAACCTAGAATGCAATAAAATAAAATAAAAACGGGATCAATTTTTTATTTCATTGTTAATATATGTATTTTTAGCCAATCAGAATGAGTGAGAGATTCCTCTCTTTAGGAACTCTGGTTTCAATAATCATGGTCACCAGAACGTTACTGAAAGTAATTAAAGTTTGTACACTGTAGTAATCATAAGTTGAACTAGGGAAATTATGACCTTTACACACACCTTTATCTTACATTTATGCCCATTCTCCTCTGCAAGAACTAACAAGCATTTTGTTTCAGGTGTAAAATAGAGTGGAAGAAAGGCAAAAATATTACACAAAAAATCATCAAGAAGAAACAAAGACATAAAGGTACATTGGTTGAAAATCAGCATATTATACATTCCTGAACCAGAAATTAGGTACCCTAACTACTTCATAGTTGTCACACAAAAATTATCTGTTATTAAGATGGTCATTACCACTGTTATGTTTGTTGTAGTCTCTATTGGACTCTGCTGATTCCATACACATTTACTTCTTACGCTTTACCACTCGAAGGTACATGTAGATGGAGAAGTTCATCAGGCTTAGAGCCCAGCTATGGAGGTATCCAATGGCTTACGATTTAACATCCTAATCCGAGAAGACAATTCATGGTTCGGAAGGGAATTGTTTCACAAAGGAAGCACCATCTACTCAGTATTTTAACACCATGAGTGTTGGTCCGGCCAGGTTTTGAACCCTCAACCTCCCCCTCGTCAGACTGGCCCTTTACCAGTGTTCTCTTGATGTGAAACCACTTGTGCCGTATACAATATCTAATACCGTCTATGTATTTCAGGTCGTGGACAGACAAGATTTGTAAACAAGACTGTTAAAAACGACTCATTCTTCAATTTCTTCTCCCCACCAGAAAGTAAGTGAATAATGGAATTGTCTGGATTTCTGAATGACACTGGGGGTCAAACTTTGGAACAATGTATCTGGCTATTTTGTGGTAACAATAAATTATCAATTGTATATTATATTTCCTCCTTTTTTTTGTTTGCAGTGCCAGAGGATGAAGCAGATTTGGTGAGTAAGAACATTTTTAGTAATCACATAATTTGATAGTGTGAGTGCCTACAGTGCAACAATAAATTAGATTATTACTCTTAAAGTGTTACTACATGTACAATGAAATTCAACCATTTCTTTGGCACTTTTTTTTGTCTTTCAAAAGGACATGCAGTGTCTGAAATATCCAAATCAGTGAAAAATATTGCCAAGTGACCAAATTAATTTATGAATGTTTTGAAGAGTTTACCGTTAAAGTTACATCTGCCATTGCTGAAGTGTGTTCCAAATAGTTCATCCAGCGGTTTGCTGGATGTGTCGTACATGTGATTTTCCCAACATGTCGTTCTTTTAAAGGCATATTTCCATTCAAAACGTTATTCTTTTCTTTCCTTTATGGAAAAAACAACAGTAAAACATTGTACTTTACTTGTAAGTTCGTGCAAAGGTTGGTGGGAAATGTAGCCCTGCATGTTGTTGTGTTGAGTAAAATGATGTCACTTCCGCTGAAAATTACATGTAGCTGTCACAGGAACGAGTTCATGCAATGGCGGACATAAAATCTCAAGATTGGGACCCAACAAATAACACTTCCCGTTGTCTTCCGCTTTAAAGTTTGCATTGCTGATTGTTCTTGATTATTTTCTTCCATTTATTAAATAATAATGAATTATTATTTATAATAGCAAAGGATGTCTAATTGTTTAATGTCAGGATGAAGATGTAGAAGCCCTTTTAGCTGCAGATTTTGAGATTGGTCATTTCTTCAGAGAAAGACTTGTGCCAAAGGTAAAGAAACAATAACATCTTTTTTTCCTGTTTGTACATTACAAGTCTCATATTGTAATATTATGGCACTCTTCTGTCTTTATAGGCTGTTCTATACTTCACTGGCGAGGCAATAGATGATGAGGTAAGGGACAACAACACTTGTCACTGGAATGTGTGCAACGTTTGTCAATTTAAAAAGGATGGAAATGATATACATAACTGTGTGACTACTGTAACTGGGGTCACTTAGACAATGAGAACTACATATAAACACATTGCAAAACGAAAACAAGGCTTTCCCACATACAGTTATTTGAGCCAATCAGTGTTGAGTACAAGAAAATAGCATTTCAATTTGATCAAGCTTCTATCCAGTAAAAGCCAGATTTCGTGGACTAGTTGTGAAGTCGAAGTCGTTTGAATGAAGAAAATCGTGTGAATATGCTAGGATTTAATTGTACTTGGAATGCTTTGTTTTTCGTTTTTCAATGTAATTATCAAAGTGTAATTGCCCTATATCATTATGACGTCAAATCAAAACAATCTATTGTTTAAACGCTAAGGATCACGGTCGTGGGAGGGGAAAAAACAGCAACAACACAAAGGAAATCGCTATCAAATGCATTTTGTAGAACGTAGAATAGCGGTAACAGCCACCAAATACGGTAAATATTGTGGGGTAAACATTGATACAGCTGATATCTGGAAACCAGACAATTCGAAGTTAAATTTTCCTCAGCAGAGCAGATTTAGTTCTAAATTATATTATTCATGTCGATTCTGTCCCCCTCATAAACAAGTCGTGACGTCATAATGATATATAGGTCAATTGTCAATGTGATTGTCTAAGTGTGATTGTCAATGTGTTTTGTTCTCGTTGTCTAAGTGGCCCCGGTTTCAGTAGTCACACTGTAAATGTCCCTGAAGGTCAATAAGGGAAATTGTGTTTAATTTAATTTTTCAATAGATAATGATATCATTTTTTTCTCTTCCTTTCTATTATGTCAGTTTGATGAAGAAGAGGGAGATGATGATGGGGTAGGTACACTTCAACAGGTCCATAACCAAGGGGTGCGATGGGTGCATATGCATCCCCCACGGCTTTTCGAGGTCCGGTTTCTTACTCTCAAAATGCAGGAAATGCCATTTCAGCCTTAGATTTTCGGGATTTCCTGGGTGGCAGCTTGCACTTCGTTGCAGACAGACAGACAGTATTTTATTTGGAGCTTTGTATGAACGTGTACATCAACTTGAATCAAAATATTTTATACATTATATCAAACTAAGATTGTTTTTTCTTATCTCTAAGAGAAAAACAGTTAAATATGTATTTCGCTACAATGTTTTGGAGTTTAGGTGGAGGATCTATCATTAAGAGGAACAACTGATCGTCTGACATTCTTTTTCGATTGATATTAAGGGAGCTAAATTGAGCTAATAATTCGTTCCTCGTGTTGTTATATAAAGGGCATTTAACAAGAAAGTGCGTGCCAATGCTGCTCACCCCCCCCCCCCCCCCCAATATAATCCTGGAATATTCTGCTTTAAATAGTATTATGTATGTACATTTCAGACATTTAGGCAGTATCCATTCAGTAGTGTAGGGAATTTCTGATGCACTGTACATTGTAACTCTCGTTGCTTCCATGTCTAGATTTTAGATGAAGATCAGACTTGAAAGTTTCTAACTTTCAATTCATTTTACTACTGACTTGTATCACCTTCTGTTGGCTTGCAATAACTTTTATTGAGCTTAAATTCGATCGAATGGTACATTGTAGCTGATGCAATTTTTTACCACTTTTGGTTAGAGTTCGCATAGAACCTCGTTTCATTCATGCAGCACTATGATAGAGAGGTGCGAGGGAGAAACAAAAAAATGTTCAGGAAAAAAAATCATTAACTTTGTGCTGCAACTTACAACCCAAACTTTTTAAGTTTTGCTTGGCCACCCTTTGCAAGTCTCAACCAAGTTTTGCTTTCAGAACTTTCTCTTACTTGCAAGTCTGTTTGGCTAAATTAATAGGGGAATGGTTTATGAAACCCAGCGACCTTCTTTGTTATAGGTTTTTGTTCGCTTTTTTCAACCGTGACCGTGAACAAAACACTATAGATATTGGAATATGTTAATCAATCAGCCAGTAGAAACGTGTGGGTTCAGTCGTTAAGGGGACGCTAATGAGCTATGACCGTGCACAATCTTTTGTGTTACCCCTTCCAACCTAAATCGCAGTGTCTTTGTTAACCCCTTTGAAGTTTGCCGGGTTTCCTAACCATTCCCCTCTTAACTTTGGCTAAGTTAACCACAAATCAATCACTGAGTTCGTTTGAATAAATTGTTTATTTATTATCAGGAGGGTGATGATGGTGACGATGGTGACGAGGATGAGGATGATGAAGATCCTAACTATAGCCCTCCCAAGGTAAACCACACTATACAGTGTTAGGATAGGATAAGGATGATGATGAAGATCCTAACTATAGCCCTCCTAAGGTAAACCACACTATACAGTGTTAGGATAGGATAAGGATGATGATGAAGATCCTAACTATAGCCCTCCTAAGGTAAACCACACTATACAGTGTTAGGATAGGATAAGGATGATGATGATGAAGATCCTAACTATAGCCCTCCTAAGGTAAACCACACTATACAGTGTTAGATAGGATAAGGATGATGATGAAGATCCTAACTATAGCCCTCCTAAGGTAAACCACACTATACAGTGTTAGGATAGGATAAGGATGATGATGAAGATCCTAACTATAGCCCTCCTAAGGTAAACCACACTATACAGTGTTAGGATAGGATAAGGATGATGATGAAGATCCTAACTATAGCCCTCCTAAGGTAAACCACACTATACAGTGTTAGGATAGGATAAGGATGATGATGAAGATCCTAACTATAGCCCTGCTAAGGTAAACCACACTATACAGTGTTAGGATAGGATAAGGATGATGATGAAGATCCTAACTATAGCCCTCCTAAGGTAAACCACACTATACAGTGTTAGGATAGGATAAGGATGAT
The DNA here is from genome assembly GCA_030867875.1 of Actinernus sp. WN-2022. Lineage (NCBI taxonomy): Eukaryota > Metazoa > Cnidaria > Anthozoa > Actiniaria > Actinernidae > Actinernus > Actinernus sp. WN-2022. The sequence continues at coordinate 19,566,903 of JAOWCC010000577.1, forward strand.
GATGAAGATCCTAACTATAGCCCTCCTAAGGTAAACCACACTATACAGTGTTAGGATAGGATAAGGATGATGATGATGAAGATCCTGACTATAGCCCTCCTAAGGTAAACCACACTATACAGTGTTAGATAGGATAAGGATGATGATGAAGATCCTAACTATAGCCCTCCTAAGGTAAACCACACTATACAGTGTTAGGATAGGATAAGGATGATGATGATGAAGATCCTAACTATAGCCCTCCTAAGGTAAACCACACTATACAGTGTTAGGATAGGATAAGGATGATGATGGTGAAGATCCTAACTATAGCCCTCCTAAGGTAAACCACACTATACAGTGTTAGGATAGGATAAGGATGATGATGGTGAAGATCCTAACTATAGCCCTCCTAAGGTAAACCACACTATACAGTGTTAGGATAGGATAAGGATGATGATGATGAAGATCCTAACTATAGCCCTCCTAAGGTAAACCACACTATACAGTGTTAGGGTAGCATAGGATCAACTTTATTCATACACGCTAGCCCCATCGACTTATAGCTGGTTTCCACGAGGGGCGTATTATTACAGTAAAATATAGAAATATAAAATTCGTATAATGAGTCTAGTACAATAATGCATTTACAATAAGTATAACCTATGATTAAAATCTAAATGTTCGTCCAGTTTGAGACCCTGAGCTAAACATTGCTTTATAATAATAATAATAATAATAACAATAATAATAATAATAATAATAATAATAATAATAATAACAATAACAGGCCATATTTATATAGCGCCATATACCACAGTCTCTTGGCACTTCACATTTTACTGACATATCCCGTCAGTGAAATTGTCGGACTGCTATCACGGCGCCAATGGCTGCCACGCAGTTTACAATGTTGAGTGTGTGGTTAGTGCAATGGCCAGGCTGCTGTACCGGGTGACAATGGCCATACAATCCCCTTCTCTTTTTCGAGTAGTACAACAGGTTCTGTCACGTCCCCTTCAAATACTGATTAGAAGTAGAAGGAGACAAGGCCAACGGCTTATAAACGTCCCTGCCCAAGGACGCGGGTTCGAACCCCCGACCTTCCGCATTCTAGACCGTGCTCTACCAACTGAGCTAACCAGTTATCAACCGCTGTCACTTGTGTACAAAGTAAATAGTAAGAGACTGTTGACTCCATAGGCATCCCGGAATATATAAACCAAAAACGTTTGTATTGGGACTAGCAAAGCAGACAAATTTCTACATAAATAAGGCTTTCCGTCCTTCCTCGTTTTAGTTGTAAGTGTCCTCAATAGTAGATCCTTGTGAAGAAAGAAAGGTGAGATAGATAAATGGGATAGATAAATGCGGTAGATAGGTAGATATATATATAAAATGTACATGTAGATATTAGATAGATAGAATGTACATCTAGATAGATAGATAAATAGATACTGAGATAGATAGATAGATAGATACATGAGATACATGAGGTGGATACAAGAGGTAGATAGACAGACAGACACTTTATTATCGTGTTAAGCTCTTCTACCTATCTACCCATCTACCTACCTACATGTACATTGTACCTACCCACCCACCTGTACACATATTTAAGTGGATACCAAAATTTAACTCTGAAACACTAACTTTTTCATTCAGGATGGACAGAATCCACAAGAATGCAAACAGCAGTGACCCGACCCCTCCCATGAGAGATCATCTTTGTCACCAGACATACCTTTACCGGATTGTTACACTGGTTGTAATGCACAAAAGCTGAGGAACAATCTTAGCAGTGTTGACCGCTAGTAACTTGGTGTTCCTGATATTTTGAAGCTATTTATGTTGGTAATGGGCTCATTTTATTGGTGAGGGAAATCATCATCGGATTCTTTGAGGCCAAAATAAGGCGCATGCGCAGTGATTAAGCGCTTCGCCTCTCACCTCTGTGGCTCAGGTTCGAATCCCGGACGTGGCGCCATATGAGTTGAGTTTGTTGGTATCTTGCCCTTTGCTCCGAGGGTTTTTCTCCGGGTTCTCCGGTTTTCCTCCCTCCGCAAAAACCATCACGCTAAATTCCAATTCGATCTGTGGATTAGCCGGGTCCTGACTTTGATCAGTCCCTATGGTGGTTTCAGGTTCCGTTAGAACTTCAGAGTTTTTTCGCCCTGTGCAGCTAGCATTTTGTTACCCTGGGTGCCAAAGACTCGAAGAACTAAAAGGCGAGAGAAGAGGAGAGAGAAGAAAATAACTTCTGGTTTTATCCGTTGAGAATGTCACTTCCATGCGAACAATAGGTTCAGAAGTTGAACCTCGTCTCTGATTGGATAATCTACTCGTTACCAGGCACAACCGTGAGTGTTGGATGTTACGGTAATTTTCATTGGCTTAAACCCGCCGCACACGATGTCAATGGGCAGGAGAGGTCACATAGGTACTTAGCTAAGGGATAGCTTAGTGAAATTGGCCGTGTGCTGTAAACGGCGCTTGAGCTAACAGCTTAACAAACAACCTCGTCAGGCCGTTGGCTAAGCTGATAGCTCTTGTGTGCTTTACCAATGTCCCAGTAAAACCGGTTTGACGTGTTTTCTGGATTTGAAACTCAGCGCATGGAAGTGAGATTCTCAACGGATAACACCAGAGGCTTCTCTCTCTCCCGCCTCTTATTTCTTCAGTATTTCTTTGAGACTCTGGAACCCAAGGTAGCTTTTTGTGGAATTTTGGTCCAATGGCTCAGAGTTAGTACTGCTAGTTTGAACGTCCAGTCAATGATTGCGCTGTTAAATGTATCTTGTACAAAAAGACAACCAAAGAAACCAGAGAAGTAAAATGAGCCCGATTTGCCAACTCTGTTTTGATGATATTTCATTTCTGCGAAACTAAAGAAGAGCAATTGTAGTTATATGCAGTCTTTTTTCTGGTGCAAAATATTAATAATTGATAACGAAATAAAAGAAAGGAATCTGAACCTGTTTCAATAAACAGGTTTGTGTTTTGCTGTAATCATTTTAGAAAAGCAATAAAACACATTTGTATCAGTATGGGTTTATTGGCAAAATAGCACCCTTCGAATATTGGGAGATCATGAGAAATGCTTTGCGATTTTCAAGCGAAGTGCGTTATACAGCCAGTAAACACAGAGTTCTCAAATATATATATATAATCTTCCGCCATTTCTATTGTCTGGACGGTATTTTCTTTAAGATTTCACACTGTTAAAATGGACAAAAGTATCCGGTTTCCTTTATTTTCTGCTTGTAACCGACTGTGGACAACTCAAAGCACTTTTAAAGGCATCTTTAGATATGCTCATGGCTGCAGCCTATTGTCTCTCGTTCTTAGGCGAATCACTACTTCAATATAAGCGCGTTATATACTGGTTATTTCTGTTCTAAATGCGAGCCTGAGTGGTGCAAGTGGTACAGTAAGTGCTTTGTCTCTCACCAATGTGGCCAGTGTTAGGTTTGTTGGTATCTCGCCCCTGCTTCCGAGGCCTACCTCCACAAAATTCTACAAATTCAAATCTTGGTTTAGCCGTGTACCAAAATGAAGGGGGTGCTCGGCGGTCATTTTGAAAATGACCCCTAAAAGTACGCATAAATTATAGGAGGTTTAAAGACCATAAGTCTGATCCCAGAAATGTACGCATAAATTAAAATTCATAAAGTGATTCCTTCGTGTACATTTTGTAACAGAAGGCCAAAGGTAAAGACTCTCGTTGCGCAACTAACTTGTTGCGAACAGGACACTCTAAAATATGCGATTACAAGAATTTTACCCAAAAAAGGAGCGCCGAGCACCCGCGTCAGTCCAAAATAGGGAGTTGCCCCGGGGGTGGGGCATTTGCAACGTTCTGAATAAAAAACGTAAAATTGCCCGAGGGGGATGGACAGGTTTGGAATTAATAAAGTCTAACACTATTAAAGGACTATCATGGTGTTGTCTATGTTTGACTCTGTGTACGATTGGCGGCTGTTAATTGGCTGCACAAGTTTAAAGTCCCCTCCCTCGATTCTTGAAATGATACGTAATATTTTAATTTGTTAGTCATTTTTTTGCATATTTGCTTAAATTTTAACCACCCACATGAAAATCGCTGAAAATAATTCTCCTGCCCGGATTCTATATCTATTCAAATACTCCAATAATATACGGTGGTTGATTAAGAACGTGTTAACTCTGGCTAAATAAGTCTGGATTGAGAACTCGGGAAAAAAAATTTTTTTAATACTTTTGCTTAGCTTTTCCCAAAAACAAATTCGAAAACTCTTGATTTCAAAAATATCTCTCTTTTTTAAATGTCCCAAACAAGCCACCGTTATAATAGCCTGTTCAGCCCAAATGGTCAATGTGTTTTTCTAACTGGCTTAATGGGATCCCTGTGGTTTGTGACGTCACCGCTCCTTGTTGGTAGAATCCATAACGTCTCACCACAGATTACCAGCCAGAACACCTTGGGACTAGGCTGCATGGGCGTGCACATAGAAATATTCAACAGTTGGTGTTTGAGTACATACGACAAATAAATATGTAAATTATAAGTCTAGAAGAAATTCTCTGGTCAACAGCTAAGTTTGTTCCGAGTTATTGGGAGTGACTACGGGTTGCAAATAAAGAAGTCCATGCATTTTCACGATACTAACCATCCTGGTGGAGTTCCTGTGGTGTATTTATTTTCCTACGTGTTGCAGTCTAGCCTGGAGGGTAAAGTGTTCGCCATCAACATATCCTCGTTCTACTAAGAACAAGAGCCCATCTGGGCTTCCACTCGGGCCACATGAGATTGAAGATGAAATACACTTTCATTTGAAATCCTCTTAGTAATGTACCGATCAATTCGAAACATCACCATCCCCCCCACCCTCCCCGGGCAACCCCCGGGCATTTGAATTTTTGGAGTTTGGTTTGTTCAAATTCCCGTCCCCTGGGCCAAAAATGTTGTTCAAATTCCCCACCCCATCGTCGTATTAGGCGATCAAATGCCCCTACCCCCGGGACAGTGGTTTACACCACATTTTTTTTTAAATAGACAGTTGTAGCACAGCCATTATTTTGCGATGCGGCTTGTTCCTTGTTGAAACAAAGTTCTAAAAAGGATAGAGACAAACTGCTGGTTCAATATAGGTTTTATTTTACTTACATGAAACCTAGCCGACCAATACGTACTCCACAAACGTTTGATTACAAAACCTTTTTGTTAAATAGCAACAACATAGCAATCATATCCCCGGCCAAAAAACACTAGGTTCCTGTTAAAAAAAAACATTAAAATTGCATACCGTTATCAATGAATATCTGAGACATGTTTTGAGCAGTTCGCAATCCATACAGGGATAAGTTGATCGCTACGATCACTGGAGAGTGGTTTACATTTAAATGCATGATCGCTACATTCGCCGAGATCTACATTGTACCTATATACTAATTCAGAGCTCTGAAAATGTAAAACTCCACGCTATTTAAACGAATCAGTTCTATGCTCAAAACTGTGCCCTGTTAGAGCACGTACATTTACTTCTCCCTCTGTAGCTATACAATGTTAAATCAGCGGTAGATTGTCTCCAGGCGTTAATTTCCTGGCCAATCCAAAGAAAGCGAGGTGCTAAAGAGGTTTACCACGGCCTTATGCCCGGTTAACCCCACTACTGAAGTCGCGGGGGTCGGTGGTTGGGTTCAATCCCGGGGTTCAATTGACTGATGCGTAAATCGAACGTTGCAGAACTTTATACAATTTGTACTTTAGTAGTATCTCGAAATCTTTTTCAAAGTGCTTTGGGCGTTAGTTTATAAGTACGGTACAACATGTTTTTTAAACCCGTTTCCTAGCATGGCTTGCCCACTTGCGGTACACGCATGTACGAACTTACTGACTACTTAACTATAATGCAGTAGAATCTGGAGGAGTTCGCAAGAAGTTCTCCGCGGAGTAACAAATAAAGGAGATAAGAGAACAAATCCTCATGTCCCATTATAATTATTTAAAATCTATTTTTAGTTTCACAACACGTGATGTAAGTTTTTATCTCGTTCTGGGTTGGTTCACCTCGTTAGTTACCCATTGTTTGTATCCCCTGGGTCCTCATAGCCAGCATCGTTAAAAAACGCTCCATCAGGCACAACAGCGCTACTTGATGACAACCAGGTATCTTACTAAAATAACCAGGCTGTGCCCTGTTAATCTAAAATATAAAAATATAAAAACATGTTCCTGGAGCAAACTGCTCTTCAATATTGCGTTTAATAAACTTAATGTCCAAAGGAGGCGTTCCATTGTCTACACTACGTTGTTTCGGTTAATACGACGATACGTTGTCCGTACGTTATTACTTTTTCACAGTTCCGAAGGTCATTCGAAAATAGCAGTACTGACGGGAGAGTGAATGAGCCGGCTAAAATGTCTTCGTGAACAATTTCGGATGGAGTTGATTTCAATGCTTTATATGTTCTTGAAGTTTTCCCATCGTTGCATGCATGTACTTTTTTAACAAGCAACGAAATTCGAAGTAGTACGTATATAAAAAGGGGTAGAAAAACTTATAGTTCTTGTGAGACTCGTGACTGAGAATAAAATATATTAAAATACAACACAGTATTAAATAAAGCAACGTTCGAGCTGTGGTTGTCACGGGAGGGGCAACCACTATAAAACATCAGCTTCCATAATAACGTAAAAGCATTCAATATCAGTCAGCCAGCCCTTGACCTTGTGTCCTAGGTATTTGTTTAACATGTCGAGCCTTTTATAAATATTCAAAAGCAATTTACATTTTACTTTCAAACACAGCACACAGCTTTTGGAGTCCCTTCTTCTTCAGCCACTTACTCACAAAAGCGGAGTTTTGTCCTTTAAATGTATCTAATATAAAAGTGTCCTCCATGATTCGATCGAGGACGAGAACGGAACATGAATTCGAAATCGAGACAACTTGTTCAAATCCCCCCCCCCCCCCCCCCACCCCTCCCATTCGGTGTCAAATTCCCCACCCCAAGGACAGCTACCGATGTCAAATTCCCTACTCCCCGGGCACGAAAATGAGTCAAATGCCCGGGGGTTCCCGGAGGGGGGGGGGGATGGTGATGTTTCGAATTGATCGGTACATAATAACCAAAGGGAAGAATTATTAGCTGTATTTAGCAGTCTTTAGGAGTGGCCGGTACCGCTGTGACTTTCATTCTCTGCTCCCGGATCCCCTAGTATATATGTAATTTAATATTTTTGTTTTTCTCTTATGTAAATTAAAGAAGTTGACATTTTAATTTAAACACTACTTATTCAAGTAACACACATTTACAATTTAGTCTTCTATTCTGTTATACTGCAGGTTCCAATTGTCTCAAATGTATGTTTATATTTGTACCATATTATAAGTCGTATCCTGTCCATCCTGCGATTGGAGCTAACTATGTCAATTTGTGTGCCTCTATGTAACTTTATCTGCTGTTCTTGCTATAGCAATACTACTGTTTGTAAACACGACGTCATTTACATATTTGCATATATGTGGTTGAAAAAAAAAACGCGTGTTCGTATGACTTGTATGGAGGGTGGAGGAACAGAACAGGGAGGAGGGAGAATTGCATGGCAAAAAAAAACCAGGGAGGAAGAATTTAGCATACAGGGAGGAGGGAGAAAATGGGATCTACATACATGCTCTAGAGAGAAATTTTAAAACTCGCTAGGTAGGAGGGAGAAATGTCGAAAAAAAAATAGGGAGGAGTGAGATTTCACTACCCGTTCCTCTCCACTCTGTATGGGAACTAGCGATTTGGGACTCACAAAATACATCTAAAGTCTCAATTCTGCTTCCAAGTCCAAACATGGTTATCAAGCTAAATGAAGGATTCTTCCTTTTTCCCCATATTAACAGACATGTAACAGTATCTTAATCCAGTAGACTCTCTCTAGCTAGGTTATTCTGTCATAAAACATGCCTTAGCTGTGTAGTTGACCTGACCCAAACTGTCAACAGTTTTACCATTGACAGATTGCCTAATGTTATGCCCGGGAATAGATTTCTGACAATGACTCATCGATCTATATCTCCTTGTCTCGTAATGACAACAAGAGGCCAAGTACAACCTCAACAACAAGTCTTTAAAATAACACATGCAATGTTCATGTTAACTTCCTCCCAGTGATTTAGCATTCAGTTTTGAACTGTATCAGTAGCTTTGCATATATATTTACTGGCAGCTACCACAGCAGCGTTATGCATGTATCAGTCAGGCTTCCCCCAGGGGTCAGATACCCTGGGGATTTGTCCAAATGCCCAATCAAACCCCCTGGTATAGGGCACAACAAATAGTAAAAATTCATACAAGGTTGGTCCCCTTGGTTCCTAATCCATGGACCAAAGTGAGCTTCACACCCTACCCCCCTCCCCCCCTCACCAATGGGCAACAAACAATTAATTCTGACTACCTCCTGCACAACAGACTGACACTTAACCACTGAGCTTACTGGTTCTGTGATGGGCCAAATTTTGTTCAGATAAAATTAATCGAATTCTATTAAAAATACATCTGAGACATTGAATAAATGCAGTCCATGGAGTTTTAGCATAGTTTTTGTCATAAATAAATGTTATTATTATAGCCAGAGAATAATACTGGTTCACTACTCATGCTCTTGCGATAAGTGATAATGGATATATAATGAACTACAACTGCCAAATGCTGCACATTTGCCCGGGGGAGGGGTGTTGTTAACATATTGTAACCAGGACTGATCAGTATTACTTTCATTCTGGATGAGATAGGACGTATTTCTCAGCAAATATTAGCTTTTATGCATTTTTTAAAAGTAAAAATCTATTATGCTAGAGAAAATAAGGCTGAGTTTGTACCCTTTCTCTTCGTATTTATTTATTTACTAGAAGTAATCATAGATTATCAAAGTGCGTTCAACATATTTTTGAAAGAGAAAGGACTGTAGTAACAGTCTGAAAAGCTGAAAATTGCTGCAATGATGTGGACAGTGTACGTAATCCTGATCAAAAGTGCTTGTTTTTTAACTAATGTGAAAATTTTGATGTCTTGACTTATATGTTAATATACAAGGGGATGCATCTGGGTATAAAACTGTAATTATCTTTGTGTAACATTTAAGAAATAGAAAACATTTCCCGTGTTTCTATAGAGTTATAGAAACACGAGTGGGAGTTTGGGAGAACGAGAAATGGCAGTGGGAACACGAGCCCGAAGGGCGAGTGTTTCCACAGCTATTTCGAGTTCTTCAGCACGGTGAAGTTTGAGAGAGATGCGAGGAACTTTCTCTCTAGTTTGCAGTCCGGGTCTCCACCATCTTGCTTTTACTGTATTAAATTATGTAAATAAATTAACCTGGCGAGTGTTGTGTGACCAGTACAGTGCAATCTGATTGGTGTGAACTTGACCTTTAACGCATGCGCAGAAATTTTGCGACACCCAACCAAAAATAATAATAAAAAAAAAAAACGACTTGCATTTTAAGACTCGGTGCTGCCACAGGCAGCCCGAGTAATTACCAATAATCTGTAATTGGCTTTTGCTCTTCAATTATCGATAATCGCTAATTCTGGAACACAAATTAAACAATGACATTCTTAAAACCAGTCCAGGATAAAGATAAACAATTGTCCAAATGAGAACCCGTCGTTTACCCGCGAACTCATCCGATGGTTAGGGTTCGGTTTATGGTTCGGGTTAGGATTTGTCGTAGTATTACCAATAATCGGTATTTCAAGCGTGTTTGCCATTTACTGATTATTGGTAATTGTAGAGCGAGGATGCGTTGTCTCCATACCGACATGGGATGAAGCCATTCTCGACCCCAGACCCTTCTCTTATTCCTTACTGCGCTGTAAGAGAAGGGTCTGGGGTCGAGAATGGATGGAAGGCATTATATTGTCAACACTGGAACACTGTTATGAAGGCGTTGACCAAAAGGCAGCAAATTTAACTCTGACATTGTTCCTTTCAAGTATATTTAATATAAATCTAAGATGTTAGCCATTGATAACCTGAGTCCCAAGGTAAGTTGTTGCTCTCTCGGCCTTACCTGGTCGACAGGAAGGCATTGATAATTATGAACAGGCAGTAATGATCACACCAGCGTGAGTACCCAAATTAAATTGGCGTGACAGTAGTCAAACTTTTCGAAAACAAACTATATAGCCTACACAGCTCCTTAAAAGTTACTCTAGCTGTAGCTTAAAAGAAAGCCAAAAAGTGCTGTAGTATAGTGTGCGTATAACGAGTGAAATAAACTAAAGATCGCGAAAGGTTCGTTGTTAACAGAGAAAAGACTCGAAAGGAGGTAGGTCGTTCATCTTCAAGATATCTATTATAATCCATTTGCAATTTCCTCTGAGGTTTCCTTATTTAAAAAAAACTCGTTATTTTATACAGCTAGCTATAAACGTTGAAGGTAAAGCATGTATACGTGTCTGTTGCAAACGTAAGGATGAACGAACATAAGATTTTATAATCTAACCCAGATAGTACGAGCGCTCTGATTGGCTTATAGACTCAAAAAATATATGGTCTATTGTGCCGGTAAACACAGAAATCGGCACACCTCAGTTCTTCCGTTGTGTCGTCGTTATATCATAAAAGCAGTAGATCGCACATTTCAATGTGTTTACTTGTGAAATAAAGCACTTGGGATGTTGGGAGAACCGACTTGAAATGTTTGAAAATCACGCGCCGCATTTCTTGTGTTCTCCCAACATACCGCGTGCTTTATTTCACAAGTAAACACATTGAAATGTGTGATCTATTGCTTTAATAGATCATCATGATCAAACACTGTTTCTCGCCATGTTTGCCTGTATCATTAGCTTCGCGCGTGGACGTGTCGAAATAAGATCGAACCAAACTTAGTCCCTCCGTTCTATACTGACTGAATGATGAGAATCTCGCGTGTTGCGAGGTTCGAAATTATTATCTTGTTAGCTTTGATTGGTTCCGACTAATTATTGCCGATTGTTAACGGACTCTCACATGAAAGCAAAGAGACAGCAGCTTCATAGAAGCAGTAATGGGCGGCACTCTTGTACTTGTTGGAAACTTTCTTTTATAGGTGTAGGCGTAGGACAAAAAAGAAAAACTAGTTTAGCACGTTACGCGATCATGATTGAACAAGGCGAACATTTAATTAGCCAACCTTTTTCGCCCTATTCCGTTCATGTTTTAGCCAGTTCTGTCATTGCGTGGGTGATGTACCATAGACTAGACGTAAACTGACAACGGAAGAGGGCAGGTCCGTTAACAAAACATCTCTCTTGTTTCTTATTCCAACATGCCGGCCCACCATGTCTAGGTTATTTTGTGAGGGAATTAAAGGGGCACTGTCAATCGAATTGAACCTTCAAGTTTCTTTAAAACAAGACTACGAAAATAAACCCTGAGATAGAAGAGAAATAACATGACTATCAAAAATACAGTATAAGATAAAAACATTAGTCCTCCTCTTCACAGTCTCTTTATCACTATATCGGATTCAATAACGAGATGTGCTCCATCTTTAGACCTGTTTGCCTAAAGACTTTACAACATTTTGATGCAGCAGTATAAATAGTATACGAATATTAAACTTGCTGTTAATTTTTTGACTCGCTTTAATTTAAATAAACTTTTTCACCATGGAGATCAGATTCGCGTTAATATAATTAGATTCAAAAAGACAATTCGCGTTAATTAGATGTAGCGTTAATTTATGTCGCCGTAATTTAGTGCATCGTTCATTCTGCTAATCTGTAGTAAATTTTGTCTTTAATTTCGGCGTCATGAGAACCTGGAGATCAATAACAATGTCCAATCAAGACAATCAATAATTGTCAATCAAAGACGAGTAGATATCGATCGATGCATAAGGGAAATGAATCTGAATCACAATATAATTAAGTGAAAATTCAACGTTATTTTGTTCAGGACGTCCAGATGAAAGGACAAATTATCTTTTTTCTTAGTTTTCCTAAAATATAGGATTTACATTCAGATTTTCGTTTTCTGTTTATCTCCAGTTTTAAGGCTTCTTAGGGGAAGAGTCAGGAAATACAAAGTATATTTGCTGTCGCAATAAACGTGATTTAATAAGTTTGATTATAGGCTCCTGAATGACACGTTGTGGCGTACTTTCTCACTCGTACTACATTCTCTCTCTTGTGTTCATATAGCGGTCACATTCACCGTATTTATAATGTGTACAGGCTAGTGTGTGGAATCTCACCGATCCCGACTGCGTCATATGTTATGATTTGCAAAAAATGTTTGGTTTGCAACCACATACGATTACCATTAAAAGTGAACCCGAAATAGTGGTTAACTCGCTATTTTAGGATTTGGCGGGTATTTTTCTTTCCTATGGCCGTCTACTTTTGACTTTTCAGTCTACTCGACTTTCTCCGCCAAAAATAACAAAGGATACGTTTCTTTTTAAACTCAAATTAACTGATACCGCCGGGCTGCAGTACAAAAGGCCAGTAGTATGACCAGTCGGGTTTATATTCATTTTAGGGCCTGTTTATTAATTACACGAAGCCGGGAAGTTGACCGATGATGGTTCTGGGCTATCTTCAGTGTATTCAGTAACCCTCGAGACTGTTTTACATTGATCTAAAACATTTTAATGTTGTTGGTCCCAGCTCTTGGACTATCTCAGTCATTGTTTTGTTTTGCTCCCGTCCCTCTCCTGTAACATCTGGGGCCCCGCAAGGGACAGTACTGGGACCACTGTTCTTTCTTTTTTTATACGTTAAAGACTTTCCTGATAATTTACAGTCATCTATCAGCCTTTTTGCCGACGATACATTGCTAATACGGCGTCATTACAAGTGATGAGGACTGTGATCGTCTTCAGGATGACTTACGTCAATTAGAACTTAGGCAAAACAGATGGCAAATGGTATTCAACCCCTCTCAAAACCACCTTCAAAACCTCAAAAGAAGTATGTCTTCTGCGGTGCTGAACAAGTTGAATCTATTTCATATCTGGGTGTTAGTATCTGAAATGGTCCCAGAACATTTCTTCCATCTCGGCCGGGGAAAGCCAGCGGCAAAGTCATAGGCCTTGTAAGAAGGAACCGCTGGAATTGTCCAAAGAGAGCAAAGGCGGGAAACTGCATACACAGCTATAGTTCGTCCTAAGCTGGAGTATGTCAGTGCTGCCTGGAACCCACATATTACTGAGAAGGATATTGCTGCCCGTCACAGAGTACAGAGAAAAGCGGCACGCTTTTGTGCCAGTAACTATGATCCCACAGCCAGTGTCTCCGACATGCTCAACGACCTAGGCCGGTGGAGTAGCTTAGAGTCAATAAGAACAATGAATCGACTCACTCTTCTCTACAAGATGAGTCGTGGCCTGATTGACATCGATGTAGGCCCTTACCTCAGGCCCCACTCTGAGCTAAGAACTCGGAGCAGCCATAGTTATAGATATAAACATGACAAGGCCACTAATGATGTTTATTTTTCCATTTTTTCCAAGGACTATTAGACAGTGGAATGACCTGCCTGTCGACATTATTAACACTACATGTACAATGTACGTCCATAGATTCTTTTTAAGTCTAAGCTGTCTATTTATTTAGTTAATTAACCAATTTTATATTGTATAGTTTCATAGTTTTATTTTTTACAATACAATACAATATGTTTTTATTGGCACTTTGATACAATTTATGTACATCAGTGTAAATCCAATAATTGAAATAGACTTAAAGAAAACAAGAAAACCCGTAACAAGCGAGAAAATATATATATATATATACCTACATATGATGTAAATGAAGATGTATAAGTGCTAAGTTAAAATTTCGTGGTCACTACTAACTTTAAAAATATTTTCGTCCTTCATGAAAATAATGTAATAAAATAGACTAGCGGATCAAACGAAGAGAATGATGGATATGTAATTATATAACTTTTCTATAAATAGAGAACGAGCTTCTATCATCCTACGATGTCCACACTTAAATAGGTAATGAAATTCATTACCAATCTCATTTGAGGGACAGATGCATGGTATATGTTGCCAGTCATCTCTCCCAAACACAAAATAACACATTCATTCATTAATTCCGTTAAATTAGTTAGTTGTTTGTTAGTTTATTTATGATGCGTAGCTTTTGAATAAACGTATACGAGACTGAAGTAAACTAACTAAAGTCAGTCTGAAAGGGACTATGTTTCCAGCTAGGATTTTTTATATTTTCGGTCAAACAGTTATCTAGAATTGAAACCAAAAATACCCTCTCAACGCTTAGGGCGCTTTTCATTTATCCTTCCGGTTGGAACTGGTCTGGACTGGTTCTCGTTGATGCGGTGGAGACGATGGCGGCCATATTGCAATTGTGTGCACTAGTTCTCCACCCGGTGAGTAGGACCAGTCTGATAAGAACCAGGGAATTCTTAGAACTGACGCGTTCCATTTGAGAGGTGTCCAATCAGACCCGTCGGTTCATATAAATGGACGGCGTCCTAAGTTATAGACATAGTGAAGAGAGACCTAGCTAGATTATAAAGCTTATATCAGAGACAACAGCCGGGGGAGGGGGAATTCCCATACTGGAGTGACAGGGAGGGGTGCTCGGCCGTGGCCCTGAAATTGACCCCTAACTGGGTACGCATAAATTAACGAAATCAAGAGAGTCTTGATGATTTTGACCCCTAAAAGGTACGACCACTAGACCTCTTTTAAAACTAGAAGTAATCATAGATTATCAAAGTGCGTTCGACATAATGTTTTTGGCTACCTGTGGTAAAACAAACAACCCTTTGGAGACTGAAAGATTGCTCCAGTGTTTTGGACTACACTGTTGATATTAACAGACGGACTCTATTGTGGGTGTAAAGTTATGAATGTTTTCACTAATAAGTTATACAACTTGTATAACACATGAGGGATGCAGCTCATGAAATTGCTGAGATAAAGCCGGGAAAATATTTTGGGCTGTAACACCGACTGTGTATGCTTCTTGTAGCTCGAGAATCAGTGGGGTTTTGGAAATGGCCCAGAAGTAGTACACACTTTTCTCAGGCTTTGATAAATCGTACCTACGTACTTTTTAGACAACATTACATTTGATTGAAGAAATATTATATTACTTACCGAGTGAACCACAGCACAACAAACAAAACGACTCCAAACGACTCCATTTATTCAAAATGGCGAAAAAATGATACACTCTCGATTTCTCTTGCCTATGAGACACAGGGAGCCCAACGGACACCAGATTAGGATGGCGTTCTCCTTCGTCGAACGCAATTACTGGTTTTAATAACAAACACAGTATAAATACATTTAACTGCATCAAACACTTTTTTCAATTAAGATTTGCAAAGCATCGTCATTCAAGATGTGTTCGTTACTGTTAATATCTAAACTCGTTTTCCGTCATCATTCTGATTTATGACACCCTAAATGGTACGGAGTTGGGTTGCATAATTCACCCCCTAAATGGTACGACCGCAACGGAAAAAAAGAAATTTAACCCCTAAATGATACGGCTGATCACCCCTGTCACTCAGTCATTATGGGAGTCCCCCCCGGACAACAGTTTAAAACCAAACTTTTGTCATAATGGTAATCCATACAGTCCATCCATGCCACTCGTGGCCCGATAAACTACAGTATAGATCTGTTATCTATCAGGCATTTTGTTAACCTTAAAACTCGTCGTGGTTCTAGAAAAGTTAAGCAGGCCTCACACTGATGTACACAGCCGAATAACTTGAACTTCTTCCAGGGATCTCTTTAGTTTACAGATAATTGCTTGAGGTAGCAAAACTTAACATAAGTTTGAAAAGGGAAACACTTCACTCCGTGTACACGATAAGCATTTTGTTATTCCTACATTTTAGGTCACACGTGCCAAACGTTTTCAGCACGGCACACCTTATTTTTGTCGTGTTAATGGAAATGTGCCCGAAAATCTAGGGGTGTCAAGACCCTGTGAAAAGGTAGTCCCGGTCCGTCTGTTTGAAGTGCCGTGCCCAAGTTAGGAGTGCCGTGCCCAAGTTAGGAGTGCCTTGCCCAAGTTAGGAGCGCCGTGCCCAAGTTAGGAGTGCCGTGCCCAAGTTAGGAGTGCCGTGCCCAAGTTAGGAGTGCCGTGCCCAAGTTAGGAGTGCCTTGCCCAAGTTAGGAGTGCCTTGCCCAAGTTAGGAGTGCCTTGACCAAGTTAGGAGTGCCGTGCCAAAGTTAGGAGTGCCGTGCCCAAGTTAGGAGTGCCGTGCCCAAGTTAGAAGTGCCGTGTCCAAGTTAGGAGTGCCGTGCCCAAGTTAGGAGTGCCGTGCCCAAGTTAGGAGTGCCGTGACCAAGTTAGGAGTGCCTTGACCAAGTTAGGAGTGCCGGATTAAAATCTAGCTTTTTAAAGTTGTCTTCTTCCGGCATCAGTTATAAATATCTATTGAATCGCATAGCCAAAGCTGAATCGCACGGTGCATCTGCGAAATCAGACGCTGATTGGCTGAGACGGAGTGTTGATTTAGAGTGGAATCACCACTCCGTCTACGCGCGCTATTTATAACTTAGCAAAATATCAACAAAAGTACTAAATCTTCAAGTAATTCATCGGACTATGCGACTCGGGCGATATCGGTTTTCTCGTGCAATTTAACGTGGAATTACCTCGTCAGGCATGTGATTTTCCTATAGTATATATTTGGATATTTTGGCATATTATAGTACCTTATTACATGAAATTTTCGCAACACATTAATTGCGCGAATTTTGCGATTTGAAAAACAAAATCGCCATGGAACATTTGATGTCGCGAAAATTTGTATGCGCGAAAATTAAGTGACCACGCATATCAACTTTAATGAGTGAAATACAGGAGGGTCTGTTAATACAGGAGGGTCAGTTAAAATTTTGGCCATTTGTCAGTTGTCAGTTAGCCCTCAGTTAATCATTACTAGAGAATATTTACAATGTTTGACCCACAAAAAACAAATTTGTCAGTTGTCAGTTATTTTTCGGTTGTCAGTAAAAAAATCGTCAGTTTTCAGTTATTTTTAATGCCGTTTGTCAGTAGTCAGTTAACCCCATTCAGACCCTCCTACAGACCTGTAATCGTCATTACTGAGTCCACTTTATTCAATATCATCTTCATCCTCATTACTAGACTCTCCTCTGCACCCAGTTCTTGCAGGAGGGTCTGAATGTGGTTAACCTCTTTCAAGATCTTGAGAGGATGCATGTTCGAGCTGCCAAGATCATCCACAGATGTGACTGGACCACTCCCAGTGCAGACGTCATCAACAAGGCACACTGGAATCCGCTGTTCTGGAATTACAAATATAAGCTAGCAACGTTTGTTCACAAATCGCTCAACTCAGAGAAACTCCCAAATAAACTCTTCACACTAAGAAACAATACACACTCTCTAAGAGGCGTTTATAGGCTAGTCATCCCACATCCACGTACAGATGATATACGCAAGTCAATCACATACAGAGCATCCGTACTGTGGAACTACCTAGACGATCTCCTTAAAGACAAAAAACACTCGACCTTTAAAAAACTTGTCAAAAAGTATCTTAACTCCAACCAAATGTCAGGATCAACACTGATAAGTTATCATACCACTAATATGTTTTATTTATGCATGCCTAACTTATTCATGTTTACTCGTCCAAGTGTTTACTTATACATTAGACATCCGCCTATCCATTTACACAACTACTCGCTTATTCATCTAATTAAGTTATTAGTCAATTAGTTAGTCTTTCAACTATTTAGTTAGTATCATTCCAATTGCTGGTTTTCACTTGACGTCATAGCCGCCATGTTGGTGCGCTTAAACAATAGATTCCTCGTTAGCTTCTTTTGTTGGGGCACCAACATGGCCGCCATGCCCTTTGTCATTTGAATCTCTGGGGATTGAGTGAAAACCAGCAATATCTTATAATGCAATAGTCTTTCAATCAAAAACTTGTAATTTACATAATCAATGAGGTTAGCTAGATTTCTTTATCGTACCTTTTGTATTATCACGGCCACATCAGCTCTGAATGCTGCAGTATCGCCAATACCGTGTTTAAATAAATGCTATTATTATTATTATTATTATTATTATTATTATTATTAACTGACTACTTACAAACGGCCTTAAAAATAACTGACAAATGACGATCTTTTTACTGACAACTGACAACCGAAAAATAACTGACAACTGACAAATTAGGTTTTTGTGGGTCAAACATTGTAAATTTTCTCTATATAGTAATGATTAACTAGGGCTAACTGTCAACTGACAAATGGCCAAAATTTTAACTGACAACTGACACTGATGTAGAACCCCCCCCCCCCCCCCCCCCCAATTGAGACCCTCTTGCAGTATTTCTCCTGTACAGTCACTAAATTTGCTATTATTGACCGGTTCCTTATCGTTCAATTCCACCAGAGACTTAAACTTTTCAACTGCTCAGTTGTACGTTCTTTTATTTGTGGTGACTTCTACGGGTATTTCTAGGCTTCCTTGGATGAGGAACGATCGTCGGAAATGCACATCTTTACGGTTACATAAACATCTGCACCTCTTAACAAAAGAAATTGCGAAAATAAAGTGATCCAGGTTCTACAAATTATACAAAATACAAAATGGCCATTGCAAAATATATTAAGTTCTGATTCGAGTAAGAACTATAGAAAAAGACAATAGACTGCATCATAGCCGCTAAAGAGGCCCTGGTAAAGGTAGGCCAAGTACGCCCGTCTTCACAAACATTATGTCTATTACTTGAAAAGGTTTTCACTTTAAATAACTTTACATTCAATGGTGAAAAATTTCTTCAAATTAAGGGGACAGCAATAGGAACTAGAGCTGCCCCTAACTATGCTAACATACTTATGGGGCGTTTCGAAGAGCAATTTGTTTACGAAAGCAACTGGATGGAATCCATCAAATGCTGAAAGCGTTATATAGATGACGTATTATGATCTGGGCCGGGTGGATACAGAAGAGAACTTACTAAACTTCTTCGAATACATTAACAACGTTCATCCTACGATCAAATTCGGCATTTCAGTACGAGCTCTCCAAGACTGAAATTAACTTCTTGGATGTCACCATAAAGGTGAACGCAGAAGGCAAGCTTCAGACGGACCGACGTGTTCTACACACCCACAGACACCCATACTTACATGAATTGGATATTTTCGCACCCTCCTCATCTTAAACGAAGTATCCCTTATAGCCAGGCTTTAACGACGCTTAATGGAGAATTTGCAGTGAAAATATTAATAACATGACCTTGCCGGCAAGACTAGTTAAATATAACAGTTATTTCGAGGTCTCGGGCTACAATAAATAACTGGTTAAAGATTGGAAATACAAATTAAGAATTGCAAGTCTTTATATTCATTTAAAAGCCTCCTAAAACAGCAAATATTTACAGTAACTAGCATCAGTGGTGTCAGTTGGCGATGGCAGGAACTCTCTCCCTAAAACGTAATACTTTATTGTTTTAATCTGTTTAATCAATCACCGTGATACATATACTCAAATGCCAAATCACGTATCATATTATGAACATTTGGTACATCATATATTATTAACTATCAAAATCTATGAGGTACATATTAGCAAACGGTAAATATTGACTGGAAGGGGTCTACCAAATCAAGCTTGTAAGCTTCCTGTAGACTCCTGATCGCATCTATAATACTAGAAAGAAAGAAACTCATTGTAAATTAACTTAGGTGTGATGGAAGTAATAAAGTAATAAAATATAATAATATATATATAATCAATTTGAGAAAGTGCTCGGCCTTACTCAATAAGAGTCACTCCAAGGCAAACATAAACAAGACAAATGTGGCAATCGTGTGACATTCATCACCCGATTTTCAGCCAACATATAAACCAGGGGAAAGCTGTTGAACAAGAGGCCTGGGATCTCCTACAATCTAAAACGAGACTGATTTCTTACCGCCGCCTCCCAAAAATACAAGATCTCCTCGTTAGTGCTAAAATAAAACAAAAAGTATCTACGCCAAACATCCCATTGAGTTGCAAACCATGTGGCAATCCACGATGTACTTGGTGTTCTTTGATGCCGGGCAGCAAAGACTTCAAGAGTGAGGCGAATGGTCACACCTTTAAAATGCTCCACTCAGTTAATTGCACTTCAGCCTGGGTCATTTATGTTATCACATGCCTTAAATGCAGAAAACAATACATAGGCAAAATCGAAATACCATTGAACATTCGCTCAAAGGGGCTGTGTCACGGTAACTACTTTACATTCGCGTTCCGGGACGGAAACAGTTAGTTCCACTGATTTTGATATCAACTAACGAACCTCTCGGCCATGTGGGATGTTTAAAATCAAAGCAAATATGCATTTTTTTTAAATTACTAACAAACTGTTATAAACAATCTCCAGGCCGGAAAATATTGAAAATTCTTTCAATCAAGCATCGAGGGAGGGAAGTTTAACTGTTTGTATCCAATTAACAGCCACCAAACGAGCGATTACTCGATACATGCGCAGTACCATGACATAGATAAAACTAGAATCATGTGAACTAGCTGAGCACTTTATTAACTCCCTGAGACACGATTTTAACAAGAACGTACTCATCATGCCTCTCGAACAAATCAAGAAGGAGAACATGGACACTGAGAGGAAGAAGATTATCCTCAGAGAAAGAGAACGATTTTGGATCAAATAAACTATAATCAATCCAGCCCTTTGGTCTAAATAACAGACTCGGTTAGGGCGGGGGCAGCCTTCACCTCCTCGGAACGTGGAATAGTACTGGCTATCCAAACAATGCCTAACCCTGAAACAATACAAACCCTAATCCTAAAACAATGGAATTCTTTGTCAGTGCAGTCCAAATGGGGTCCAATAAAATGCACGGTTTTGAGAGGTGAAGGCCTGCTGTTAGGGCGACTGAAACTCCTCACTATTGTTCATTTATTTTGTAGTTATCACCACAATTTTGGTTTCAGTCTCCTCACCCTACCTCTCCAATTTTGGAATAATTAACTTATTAATCACATTAATTGCATTGTCAACCCAAAGCTAAGTAAAGCTAATTAACAAACCTTGTTACAAACCCTGAAGAAAGCGCACAGTGCCGAAACGTCGGTTGATTAAATTCAGTTGGACTTAGTCCCTCCCTGTCTGCAAACACAGATATGTTTCGATCAACCGCCGGGTCAGTAAGGGGAAACTAAATATTTAGTAGTATATCTTCCTATATGTAGCACTTGAAACGATAGTCCCCCAAATGTGGCTTTGATTCGAGAACGCACAAAGAGAATCCAGTGAATATCATAAACAATTTTACTAATATATATATATATATATATATAAAGTGTAGGATTGATTTCCGTAAAACAGTGCTCAATACATGGGAGTAGAGCGAAGTATATGGTGAAGAAAAAAGACAAATAAACTACAAGTTCATCCTTACAAGCCTGTTTCGTGGTTGCCCACTCGTCAGTTGCCCATATATATATATATATATACAGCAATTTTCATAAATTCTGACCCCCTTACCATATATAAATATATATCAAACATATATCTAACATTATGGGATGTCATTGCTGATATTTTTTTCAAGTTGCCTATCATCAAGGGCTTCAGAAAAAAATATAGGAAGAGGTATCCCATAATGTTTGATACATTTTTTATATATATTTATATATGGTGAGGGGGGTCAGAATTTTTGCAAACGGCTGTATATATATATATATATATATATATATACATGTATATACAGTACATGTATATATATAGTCAATTGCAGAAACGTTGTCCTACAATATACACATACCATCTGTAAGTACAAATCATATTTAATGCCAATAAAATATACATTAAATTATGGGATGTGTTCAAAAATATTTTTTCTATAGGCCTGGTCCAAGAGGCATCTGAATAATGCATTTCTAGCGGAATTGCACATTGCGAAATATAAATATATAATAATTGGCATATATTGGCATGCGTTAGGTATTCAATCTACAAATGTATATTATAGATATACTTCCCATTGTGCGATCACGTCTGAAATGCATTCTTCGGATACCTCTTGGGTCAGGCCTGTTGAAACATAGATTTTTGAAGACATCCCATAATGTCATGTATATTTTATTGGCATTTAATATGATTTGTACTTACAGATGATATGTATATATTGTAGGACAACGTTGCTGCAATTGACTGTATATATATATGTATAAATTGAATATAAAAAAGGGCGGTAAAAACTAACGATGAACTTCCTGCACGGAAGGATCCCTCTGGATTCACAGCTAGTTGTAGTTGTACATTATATAAATAATTTACTAGAGTACAACTGGCAACTTCTCACGGTTCCATATATTAAAAAACGTTTCGGCTTTCAGCCTTCGTCAGTTAAAAAGTAAAAAATATAAACTTTTTAACTGATCAGTGAAGGCTGAAAGCCGAAACGTTTTTTAATATATGGAACTGTGAGAAGTTGCCAGTTGTACTCTAGTAAATTATTTATATACAGTCAATGCCAAAAAGGTTGTCCAGCAGAACATAATATAATACTTTAATATCCATTGTTTTGGCCTATTGTCTTGGTCTAGACAATAGCCCAAAACAATGGATATTATAGTATTATGTTATGTTCTGCTGGACAACCTTTTTGGCATTGACTGTATATATATATATATATATGTATATGTATGTATGTATGTACAGCGAATTGCAAAAATTATGAGGTGTCCAACATATCAACATATCAATATATCGGGTGCATTGTGGGAACGATTTCCCGTTACTGTCCCGCACAGACTCGCCAATGGCTACGTATACGTACTGTTAATGTCCATCTAAGCGTTTTAGATGTAGTAACTAAACGAAATTTTCCCAGAACTAAACAGCTTTTAAATGTCGTATTTATTTTTAAAAGCATCATCCGGCAATAATCTCTGTAGTTATGAGTGCGTAGATTAGATAATTATTGTCGCGGTTCGTGACTAGCGCGCTGGCTAGCTGAGAATACTTGACGGAAATACATGTAAATAAAGCCGTGCTTTCCCACTTTATCATCCGAGAAGGTTCAAATGTTATTTCTGAAGTAAAAGTTTGTTTCCTAAGGTTTCATTAGTTATGAAAACGTCGACACTGCAGACGAAACATTAGCATATTAGCGAAAATATGATAATTTTACGATCAAATTTTACGATCAATTTTTAAAATTCACAAATGACTTCATTTTTCGCATTGCTTACTACTATTTTTGGACAAATATTGCCATTGGATAAAAAAAAAATGATTTAGAAATAATTGCTTCCTAAGTCTAGAAATTCGTGCGTGCCTTGAATTTACATTTCAGTATCTCCTTTGTATGTTATTGTTTGTTGAACACGGCCCGATATTGTAGGTAAAGGTTGGAAGGCTTTTCGTAAGAGGGGCTTGAAATTGTATGCACCTTAGATAATGAGGCTAATAATAGAAAAAAATATTTTTATTTACTTCATCTAGTACTCTGGGCTAGACGTTCCAAATAGCGAGCGCGCTATAGCTAGTTACGAACCGCGACAATAATCTACGCGCTCATAACTGCGGAGATTATTGCCGGATGATGCTTTTAAAACTAAATACGACATTTAAAAGCTATTTAGTACTGGGAAAATTTCGTTTAGTTACCACATCCAAAACCCTTAGATGGACATTAACAGTACGTATACGTAGCCATTGTCGCGGGCATTGTCGCATCGGTCTCTGTGCGGGACAGTAACGGGAAATCGTTCCCACAATGCACCCGATATGTTGATATATGTTGGACACCTCATAATTTTTGCAATTTGCTATATATATACGAAAATACGTCAAACCCGAATACATATTTTCGAGCATAATGGAAAGTTCTAACTTAAAAGGGTGGATAAAATTGCTGAAGACACGTTGAAGTTATAATTTAATAATAAAGACTGAACTACAGGAATTGTATGCTCTTTTCTCGGGGCTCTTTTCCTTTGATAAAAGGACACACTTTAATCCCTGGGGTTTTATCCAACGCCTCTCAGTTAGGTAGTTAATTTACTCCCTTTTTAACCAGTCAACTAAACGAGAGATTCTAGAAAGCTCGGTCTTGAAGGCGGATACTTGATCTTGCCTTGGCTCCAAGCATTCAAGAAACTGACAAGCGGCAACTGAGCAGAGAAAATACGAGTATAAAATAACAGGCATGTCTTCATTACTAGTGACAAGGTTATTAGACCGCCTGACAAAGTTGACCCCGAGGTCTGTAAAGGCGTCTAAAGATTTCTCTCTACATGACAGTAATAAGTTTATGCGGTGACTGCCTGCAGAGACCATAATAACGTTGGTAAAACTGCAAGTCCTTGGTTGTCGCGCGCGTCGTATAACAGCATGAATCTTCGTGGTGTATTTCTGTGGCTATTAGTTGCTTTTATGGTCTATTGCCTGGCAGAGTCCAGAAAGAAACACAGAGGACGACAAAAGAAACGAAACCTTCGGGCATATTGC
Organism: Actinernus sp. WN-2022; assembly: GCA_030867875.1. NCBI lineage: Eukaryota > Metazoa > Cnidaria > Anthozoa > Actiniaria > Actinernidae > Actinernus > Actinernus sp. WN-2022. The sequence goes on from JAOWCC010000577.1 coordinate 19,591,359, forward strand.
AAAGAACAAAAACAGAAGAAGGGAGCGAAAGCCAGATCAGCGTTTCCACCAGGATCCGCGCTGGAGCTCCACGCATACTTTGATCTGAATGGAAACAGTCGGGTATGAATGTTGTAATAGGTTCATTCTCTCGGTCTTATCAATTACTAGTACGCTATGTAATCATACCACAAGCATAGCTTACACTGTTGGAATGGGTTAAAGTACTTGTTAGGGAGTATTCCCTACTGTGATAAAAATAATCTAAAGTCTGTGTTGTAGTTGGAGCTCTTGAGCACGGCTACACCACTGTACCGCCCCATACGAAACTCGAAAGCATGCTCTTCGGTTTATGAGGATGTATTCCTCATCTGGGACCAGTATGGTAAAGATTTGTTCGACGAGATCCTATTAATTACCTTATCAATCTCTTAAACAGATTTACCATACGAAGGATGGTTTTGATTGACTTAGATTCAATGTACATGTAAGCGAAGCAGTTCCTTTATTTCGTGCGCATGCAGTTCATTGATGGCGTGATGGCTAAGTCATTGCTAAAAGTAATAGTATAGCAGTTTATAGTTTTCTTGGCTATTTGAATTTTAGGGAATCGCTTGCTTGAAAGTCACAGCATGTGAAGGGACACCCGTTTGCTTCGTCACAACACATCCTCATTTGAGAAACAAAAGCATAAATGATTCGACGGCATGGCAGGATTTGATCAACTTCATTCAGGTAGGAGTGAATATTCTATCTTAACGACATGCGGGGACAGTAGCGGTCAAAGAAGCATGACAAGTACAATTTTCGCAATTCGTAGTTTTATACCAAAAATGTTGTTACTAAGATATTTTCAATTGTCTGGGCTTTCGTACGCAGTAGAAAGCATAATGTTGTGTTACAATGACTTAAGTGCATGGAAATTAGAAGTTAGTGCGTAGCCAGAAATAGATGCGATGCTCGCTTTATCTGTGTATTTTTCTACCCAAATACTTAAAATGTTACAAAAACAGATTTTAGCGGAGCGGGAATGTACTTTCAGACATTGCGTTTTAAACTGTTTTCCTAATAAGGCGAGGGCCTTGTGATCTGGACAGTAATTTTGATGGTAAACTGGTTGATAATCTTTACAATAACTGAAGGGTCGAAACTAGCAAAATGCTAGTCATAATAAATTGATTTTGCTAGTCAGAATTTTTTTAAACTAGAAAATTTGTGCTAGTACGGAATATATAATGAACCAGAAAAAAATCCAACCTAAAACAAGCAATTTGAGCCACGAAAGGTATCTGTTCCAAAGGTAAAAACTTTCAAAGTGCACTAACAGTAAAAGCCTAAAAGCCTAAAAACCTAATTGAGTCATTGTGATTTTGGCTAGTTTGGTTTCTTATTTTGCTAGGTTACAAAAAGTGAACAGGCAACTGATTTTTTGCTGTGGTAAAAAAAAGTTAATTTCTACTCCTAGTGACCCGGTTGTTCGAAGAATATGCGCTACCCCGGGGTTAAATCGCTACCCCGAGATTGAACTGTACAGATTACAATTACAGATTTAGCGCTATCCTAGGGATAAAGTTACCCAAGCGCTACCCCGGGGTTAAATCGCTAACCCTAGGGTAAACTGAACAGAATACAATTACAGATTTAGCGCTATCCTAGGGATAAAGTGACCCCTTCTCCTGAGCCAAGGTAAGCGCTACCCCGGGGTTAAATCGCTAACCCGAGGGTAAACTGAACAGAATACAATTACAGATTTAGCGCTATCCTAGGGATAAAGTTACCCCTTCTCCTGAGCCAAGGTAAGCGCTACCCCGGGGTTAAATCGCTACCCCGAGATTGAACTGTACAGATTATAATTACAGATTTAGCGTTATCCTAGGGATAAAGTTACCCAAGCGCTACCCCGGGGTTAAATCGCTAACCCTAGGGTAAACTGAACAGAATACAATTACAGATTTAGCGCTATCCTAGGGATAAAGTGACCCCTTCTCCTGAGCCAAGGTAAGCGCTACCCCGGGGTTAAATCGCTAACCCTAGGGTAAACTGAACAGAATACAATTACAGATTTAGCGCTATCCTAGGGATAAAGTGACCCCTTCTCCTGAGCCAAGGTAATCGCTACCCCGGGGTTAAATCGCTACCCCGAGATTGAACTGTACAGATTACAATTACAGATTTAGCGTTATCCTAGGGATAAAGTGACCCTTGCTTCGAACAACTGGGCCCTGTAAAATAAACTGCGGTAAATCAATCATGTGATAGAAACGAAATTCATCCGCTAATTAAAGTGTGAAGAGACTTCAAAAGTCAGAACTGGAATCAGTAATGTCAATTAATGAGAGAATAAAAAAAACCGTACCATCATAGGTGTATATTTGAGTACTTTATAAGTGATCTCGAGCGGGAACTTCCATAAACAAAATCGTCCGTAAAGCGGAAATACTGAGCAACGCTTCCACACTTTGCATTGTGCAAATAAGCCGCTTTGATTTCTCAGATAGACTTTGGTGGCCCTCAAGTGTTAAACCAAAGCAAATTAAGAAACCAAGGAGGTCTTAAAGCTGGAAGTACTTGTTAGTGATCGTTTTTTGCTCTTGAATATCCAGATTATCTCCTAATCTCATTTAATATCCTTGCAGTGAAGTCCAATTATTCAGGATTTTACGTGTGAGGTAAACTACTTCCAATAATTTTATGATCTTAATCTGCTTTTAAGGGATTATACCATTTTTGGATGACTCATAGTTTTAAGAGTTTATTCCACTTCAAAAACGCAACTTGAAAATATTGAATGCTCTCTTCTAAACAGAACTTCGTTCTAGATTTAGCGCGAGTTAAAGAACTACCAAGTTACTGATAATTTTAAAGCAACAGAAATAGTCAGAGTAGTCAGTATATTCTTTTACGAAATGCGAAAGTGATATCATTTATTCAATTGGAAACACCAAGGCACACTCGAAGGAACTAGATATTTTAATCCGCGAAAAGAATGCTAAACCTTTGAACGAGTTCGGTAACTTCTTGACCTAAAATTTGGCGTATATAATTACCTGCCGAGTTCTGCATTCTCCAGCTGTCTAGAGCACTTTAGGTAATTTGGTTAGGACATGGGGTCACAGCCTTGCTGAATGCTGGAGCCGTCTTTATCACTGACGTGTGAAAAATTTGGCAATTGATGATGAAAGATTTGTGCACACCTTAAGTCCAGGTCGCGACGGCGTATGTATGATGGTCAAATAAACTGCGTTTTTAGGAAGTTGAAATGTAATGAATGCACAGCCTACACAGACCTTCTTTTTAGAAATCTCTAGCACGATTTTATACGTCTTCCTGTTAGCAATTTAAGCGGACAATTAATTCCAATGGGATCGGTCAGATAGAGGTAAACACTGTTGACAGATAAGATTTTCATTAGGGAAAATAAAGCAGCTGAGAACTGGAGACAGTCAAACCATTTCAAGTTAGCAGATTTACCCCAAAAGAACGGGTCAGTTTTTTTTTCATGGTTAGTTTCAGCTCTCGTACAAGACTCGTTCATGGAAATGCCTGTTCTGTAGACGCTTGAGTTTGTTGGGGATACCACGCTAATGGATGAGTACGATAATTCGAATTAACGTGATAAGTAAGTGCTAATCGGGTCTGATATCACTTGCTAAAAAGCCAAAATAATCTCTACAGGGAATGAAGAGTGATGACATTACTCGCGCGAGTTTTAGATTACGCGACAGATCATGGTTGGAATGATAAACAGTTTAGTTACGTACCCGGGTATTCGCATGCGTATAGAGCCGCAGGCTTCAAAGCGTTTAATTTCAAGTCTTGGCAGTCCGCAAGACTACATGAAAATCTATAGATAACTGTTCTTACTTGTAATAAGAATGAACTGAGTACCCCATGAACTACTTGCTTCAAGGTAGTATCAAATGCCTTTTAATTGTCCATCAGATGTATGTTAGAGAAATATGGAGAAATGCTATTATTCATAAGTGACCGGTGCAGTTCTAGAACTGAAAAGAATATTATAGCAAACAAAACAAAATATTAAAGTAAGATTTTTAGAAAGAAAAAAAAACAATGAAATATGTTGTCAATGTCATTGCGACGTCAGTGCTTATCGCACATTCTTGACTGAACGGACCGCTGATGTACACATATGATTAATTAGAGATTGATTAATTAATCAGTATGATTAATTGGCTTATGGCTGATTAACTAATAACCGTTTCGACGACATCGAAAAATCACAAAAGTTTTCTGCGCCGCTAGTTTTACGTGAGGTATAAAGCAAACTAAAAGCCCTTTTGTTCTTGCCTGCATGGTTGTGTCTGCGAACATTCTACCAACTAGGGCCAAACGTCTCAACTTCCTAATAGAATCGCTGCCAGAGCTATTGACCTTAAACGCCAATTAAACGACTGGTGACACCCACGCTGTGCGAGTGTCAGGAAATCAATCCCGCGATGAAAATCCAAGATTTACCCGCGTTTCTAACCCTACATCTGGTAGTCGACCAGTGATTTATATACTTTCAGCACTGCTTTTTTTGCAATTCCACATCAAAAGTTCCCGTCCAGACTTCTCAGGAAATCCTGCCTCAATTTGCCGACATGAACTGAAAACCGGATATTGTTTTTATTAAAGAAGGCGCGTCTTTTAATTAATGGGCGTGTTCTTATAACCTCAAATTGTTCATGTATTTTTTGATTGAGTATTATTTACAGAGAAAACCTAATTTGCCAGTTTGCTACTGTTAATAACATTAAAGGCTAAAGCGTCTTTTGCAGCCTTTTTGCAGTTGGTGGGGAAGGGAAGATCTTTAGGAAGATGGTACGTGCAAGACGTCTTTGCAAGTTTATTGCCAAGCGGAGAAGTGCGAATTAGCAAGAATCAATTGCTATTGCATGCCTCTAGGATATATCATATAAGTGTTCTGAAGAGTATATACCACACAAGTGAAATATTCAGCCTCAAATTAGTTTTAAAAGTTCCAAAATCCATTTACAAGTGAATACTTCGCGCGTGCCATTTCGTCTCCAAGCCGCAGGGAGGTGAATAGTGAACAATTATTCACCTCTGTCAGTGTCGGAACACTATTCACCGACACTGAGGTGAATAATTGTTGCTGCCGCAGCGAGCGAGCCTGAAGCGAGCGAACAAGGCAGTAGTTCTAATCTGTAAGCGGGTCCAAATCTCGATTTCCTTTTTTTACCACAATGCATCACTTCTATTGTCTTTCTTTACCACACTGCTTTGCACGGATCTGATCATCACGTGACATTACACGAGGTGGAATCTGCATTGTTGGATCTAACTACGTTCAACCGTTCTTTAATACATTTCTGTATATGCGATCCTTGTGTAATCATGAATTTGTGTAGACGTGTAGGCGAACTCTTTCTAACTCTGTGGGAACTATCAGTTTCCAAAGAGCAAGATCTCTCCTATTATCAAGATGGTGAGCAGCAAATAATGTTCTTCTATTGGCTTCGATAGTCAAGCAGCCGGTTCAAAATACAATTAGCATTTACAATTACATTCTCAATTACAGTTGATTTCCGGTGTTTAAACTTCACCGGGGAGAACAGTAGTTTGTTGTGCCGGGAATCTTAAGAAAATGTCGGGAATTGGTAGGCTCAGGGAATTTACCGGGAGATCGTTGTATGTCGGGACAAAATGAAAATAAATCGCGACAACTTTTGAGTTACACACCACAGCTCAAACAGGATTCAGTCGCACGATAGCCCCAAAACTACAAAATATATTCATCTAACGGCATTTTTATCACCCAGTGATCTATTTTTCCTGGCAAAGTGCTACTGTAGGTTCTCTTTTAATACACTTCCTTAACTGAGCGGTGCAGCATTCACTACCTGTTAGGTATACTAGTTATACCACACGAGTGCCAAATGGCAAAAGATATTCACCTCCGGAGTAGCCAATCAGCGGCGCGCGAAAGGAACTATTCACTTGTGTGGTATATACTAATGCAGAATACTCCGAATTTGAGTATAGCCAATCAGCGGCGCGCGAAAGGCACTATTCACTTGTGTGGTATATACTAATGCAGAATACTCCGAATTTGAGTATAGCCAATCAGCGGCGCGCGAAAGGAACTATTCACTTGTGTGGTATATACTAATGCAGAATACTCCGAATTTGAGTATAGCCAATCAGAGCGCGCGAAAAGCACTATTCACTTGTGTGGTATATACTAATGCAGAATACTCCGAATTTGAGTATAGCCAATCAGCGGCGCGCGAAAAGCACTATTCACTTGTGTGGTATATACTAATGCAGAATACTCCGAATTTGAGTATAGCCAATCAGCGGCGCGCGAAAGGAACTATTCACTTGTGTGGTATATACTAATGCAGAATACTCCGAATTTGAGTATAGCCAATCAGCGGCGCGCGAAAGGAACTATTCACTTGTGTGGTATATACTAATGCAGAATACTCCGAATTTGAGTATAGCCAATCAGCGGCGCGCGAAAGGAACTATTCACTTGTGTGGTATATGCTAATGCAGAATACTCCGAATTTGAGTATAGCCAATCAGAGCGCGCGAAAAGCACTATTCACTTGTGTGGTATATACAAACAGTCTGTATTCAAATACTTCAAGTAAGGTTTTCATTGCTTTCTAACAGAAAGACCGACGTATCGAGCCTATCTACGACCATTCCATGGTAAGTTGAATGATATTATTTCCCAATTAATTATTATTAAATAGATCCTCTTTAAGCGTTGCCATATTCTGCTGACGTTTCCCGTTTTCCACAAGGCGCGGTGTTTTGTTACTGAGCATATGCTCTCAGGTTTAATTAGACTCCGGAAAAACGAGTTTACCAAGACACGTAGACGAGGACACATCCTCTCTGTGGTTGGTAAGTCGATACAAAGTACCAAAGCGAAGCTTTTATTTTCCAGTATATTTTTAATGGTGTTGCCTGTTACTGACAGGGTGTCCTCCCCCCGGGGGGCATTCTTGTCTATGACGTAATATATATGTGGGGCGGTCCGGTTTTGAACCTAATCCGATTTGTCGAATTCCGGTTTTAGCTAATTACCGGTACCCTGGATGCCAGAGGTTGTAACTGCCCTCTTTATAAAGCCAAAGCCGCTCCTCGCCACTTCGCGCCTAAACTTTAGCTTAGACTCTGGCATCCAGGGTAATTACTATGTTATAGACGATTCAGAATAATCAAACAGGGAGAAAATACGGGTTCGTTCTCGGCAATGACTTGAAAGTCTGGGTGTTACCGTTATTTTTTCTCTGAAAAGCGGGTCCGGTTCTGGACACAAATAATATTTCTTACAGATAATCTTTATTTCAGCACTAACGCCACGAGGGCACACAGTAAGATATGTTTTTCAGACAACTGTCTCACAGTAGCGAAACAGAACTTTGTCTCAAGTTATAAACGAAACAAAAATCCTTACTTTGGATTGTTATTTATTCCATTACTGTGCCATCATACTCTATAAATATGACCTTCCAAAATTGTAGACAACGTAACGTTGCCAGACATATTTTCAGAATGCAATGATTAATGCAGCAACATAGGTATCTGAAAGATGATAACCTAGAGGTCGTCCTTGGCGTAGTTCCCTATTATGTGAAAGGATAAGGTTAGGTTTACTAGTGGCTTAGTGTATTTTCCAGTGCTTACGCTCTCGTCTAGAATTGAACGCGGATTATATGCCGCATACATCATGTTACAGCTATTTAAAAACGTCGGATAAAAGGACAACACCGACAAGAGGCATGGATAGCGATCTATAAATACTGCAATAAATCTCTAAAACAGCCGTGCCTAGACCGTACAGTACAAACCACTTCTTCAATTTTGATTCTCGGGAACTCTACCATCCATAGGGAGGTTTTAAATATTTGGTAATCGATACCCTACATCTATCTATTCAGTTCTAGCCTGTTCAGCAACATAACGCGGAGACCCAAATGGGCATGCACATAAAACGAAAATATTAAACAGATTCAAATAAGTGTTTTGCTGCATAAGACAAATATAAATGAATTATTGGGTTGCAATCAATCCCCAGAGATTCAAATGACAAAGCCGTGGCGGCCTTGTTGGAGGACATAACAAGAGAATATAACGAGGAATCTTTTGTGAACGTCCTCCAACATGGCCGTGATGACGTCACGTGCAACTCGGCAATAAATAAATATGAAAATTATCAGTCAATAGACCTCTCCCGCATTCCGCTCCAATGGCCGCGAACAATGGCACCAAGTCGAGGTTGGAGTAGACATTTTCATACATTTACTGTATTTCTTTCTACCCCAATCTCGACTTGGTACCATTGTTCGATCGAATGCTGGTTGGTCTATAGTCCCTTTCAGCTTGCCTGGTTGTTGCCCCATTTCAGACAACGTGATAGTTCTCCAGAGGATTCAGTGCTTTGTTTGCAATTATAAAAAGATGATACATATCCTCTTGGGATACAGAAAAACAAAAAGACTTTACTCTACTCATTGCAAGGGAAAAGTCAAGCTGAAAACAGTTCATTATTTCGCCAGGATCGGCTGAATGGAGATAAGTACAAGGCGTTGAGTCAGTACGTGCAGCCAATTTACCAGCCTGCGATACTGAAAATGTGTCAGGGTGCGACGGTGTATCGATTTGTGTCCAGTGACAACGGCACCAATATCACACAGCCAGGTAAGGATTGATGACACGTAGTTTTAAATCCTTTATAATCCGGCGGAACTCAGTGCCAACAAAACTAGACACTATATTAAAGCCCTTTTAAAAATCATGACGCACTCGTCATTATCTTAATTATGTCCGAACATTGTCTCAATCCTGTTAGCTTACTAGCTAATTCTCAAAGACAGTTTCCTTGTTTTTTCAAGGCTCCTTGACTCTAAAAATATAAGTAACAGACGACCACACATGCACTGAAAGAAAAAAAATCACTCTAGAAAAAGTGTCAATTTACAAACGATCTGTTTTTTTCTTTTTGAAATTTAATTTGAGGAACTATCTGAAAATCATCTATGATAAGCGAGGTATTTTCCTCTTTAATTATTATTGTTATCGTTGTTGTTTTTGTTGTTATTGTTATTGTTGTTGTTCTTCTTCTTCTTCTTCTTCTTCTTCTTATTATTATTATAATAAGTGAAATAAGATAGGGAACCCTAGTAAACTAATCTTCGATCTTTTCTCATGTGTTAGTCAGTGGCCCAACGACGCCTCCTGTCGCAGTAACCAGAGGAGGCAACCGAGCGAACAGCAACCCAATTAGGCTTTGTCCTATGTTGAAAAGAAACAGAAAGCGAAACAAGCACAACATAAACAATCGACTGCGAGCCCCAAGAGCTAACAATCTGTGTACTGATCTCAACTGCGCGTGCGAGCGTATCTGCGTTGGACAGGGGAAAAGCCGGCAGAACTTCTCAGATTGCTCGACTTTCAAAATCATCTGTACGTTTCACTGCAATGTGGATTTGTTCCCGCTTTCGACAGTCGCTCCGACCAAGAAACCGAAGAGAAATAGAAAATCACGAAGGCAACGACACAGACAGAGGAAGAAAAACAAAGGCCAGTAAGGATCATGGCACAACGGAACGCAGATCGGTTCAGATCTAAACTATTAATGTTTGGTATTCATGTGATTACTATGACAGACTGCACTTGCATATAATCACGCGAGGATCACGCATTTTTGCGTAGTTACGATAAGATTGCGTGACTACCACCAAATAGCATTGATTGTCATGCCGACCACAAAGCCAACTTCATCGTTGCGTGAATAGAGGATAAGTTTTAAAGTGCAATTTTACAATTTTTATAGCTATATGAACCTCCGAAAAGTTTTGAGTACTTATGTGAAGAAAGTTTTGGTTTACAGTGAACACTCGTGTAAATGTAACCTTTCCTGACCCATGACCGCGTAAGTAAAAGCCTTGGTCGATACCTGTATAGACGTCATCTTGACGTCATATAATTAATTCGGCTTTGCAATCATTTGAAGAAATACTTAACATATTGACTAAAATATTTTTTTTCTTTACTAACAACTCACAAACTGTATATTTTCTATGCATCGACGTTGTTGTGATACAAAGGCGCCATGGAGAATAATGCATTAATGAGATGACGTCAAAACAGGTATTGTCCCAGGCTTTTACTTACGCGGTCATGGGTCAGGAAAGGTCACATTTACACGATAGAACATAAATTATTCACTGTAAACCAAAACTTTCTTCACAGAAGTACTCAAAACTTTTCGGAGGTTCAGAGCTATAAAAATTGCAAAAAAGGCACTTTAAGTCCACGGATAGTTAGTGCTAGCTCAAATATGAGGTGGAAAGGGATCTATGGAAAATTTCGCGCTCTTACGTGTGCACGCCATCTCGCGTGACTTTTTTTAGGGAACTGGGGATGAGGGAGGGGCGGCGGTGTCTCACTTGCTTTACGTGCGCAAATGATTCTTCACCGAAATCCATGTTCTGTTGCCATCAGCCATTTTTTTTCCAAACGATCCCAACACCATTCAATCGGAGAAAAGAATAAATTTAATTTAGCACGGGGCCTCGTATTGAAACCACGTGCATTAGAGTGAAATATTGGTCACGCACTAGAAGATACTCACGAGTAATAGGCACTTCAGAACTATGTAATAATGTAGAAATCGCATTTATGCTAATGAGCTTTTTGCAGGAATGCAATCACGTGGTTGTACTGGACGGCAAAACTAAATTGACTTCGTATATTTAAAAGCACTTGTACGAGATAGAAAAACCTGGTTTGTAAATGCTATTTTCCACCTCCGATCGATTGTCAATCTTTCTAAAACAGCGTTTAGAAGTTTGTTTGCCGTCGTCCAGTAAAGCCTTTTCCATGGGATCACGAACTCATTTCGGCATTCGTTCATTGAAGTGATATATCCCCACGTGACTGTTTACTGCCTATAGAGCTGCGATAAGATCACTTGTTGTTTGTATCATGTAGGGTATAAGGTGTAAAATGATTTTGACAAGTGTAGAATTTTATATCAGCTGCTTGAACCGTAACCAGTTCTTGCCAACCAGGACGAACTGAACCAGAACTATCGGTAGCATAGTAATCACACCTTACCGTGGGAAACAGTAGTGTTACTGGCGTGTGCCGTGGGATAGGGTATGCCGGCATAGAGTAGAGAGCTGCTGTGCCCTTCAAAAGATGATGATAGTAGTGTTTATTCAGAGAATGTGAGATAAAATCGCAATTTAGATTAGCAATTGTTCAAGAAATCAACTTCTTGCGCATGCTCTAGACCAGTATAATTTTTAAGAGAAGGGAATCTGTCTCTCTCGTCTTCTTTATTTGTGTCCGTTTTGGAGCCTTGGTTCACCATAAAGACGACTTCAACTTTCGCTTTTTAAAGATAACAGATAATATAATATATAAATATATCAGCGACAAGTGATTTGCCTTGTTATGCTCTGGCGTTTACGTCCAAGTTAGGTATAATTTATTTAGTATTACATGGTAAAGTATCGTGGGACAAAAATATCGCAGATTAGGTCATTATATATGGCAAAAGTCTCAGTTGTAAGTTACTAGGTGAAACCAGGAAGGTGGAGGCATATAACCTTGATGACGATAGACATCTGTTAATACAATGTGACATCATCGTTCAGTAAGGGCAAATCTGAAAATAAAATAAATACATCTTGTATTTATTATAGCAGGCTGATTATTGCAGCTTACAGCTGGTGTGGGCCTGCGTTTACTCCTCACACACTCCCCACTACATTAACTGCTTTTGGACACACTACACTCGACTCACTTTCTATTTCGGAGTTAGACCAAAGCACTTTGCGCTACACTCTAAAGTTATTTGTCGGCTGCACGCCATTCAAATAGGCCTTTTGCAGGAAACAGTCACGTGCTGATAGTACTTCGTTAATGAATGAATCGAGCTCGTGATCCCCATGAGAAAGGTGTTGCCATGGATACTGGATGGCAAGCCATCTTCAAAAACGCAGTTTTAGAAAGATCAACAATCGTTTGAAGGTGGAAAATAGGTTTTGCTAATAACACTAACAGATCTCATACAAGTGCTTTTAAATATAAGGCGAATTAAGATTTTTTGCTCTCCAGTACAACTACGTGATTTGGCCGGCTATTGCGCGACGCATCATAACATCATTTTATATTAAGTACTCAATGAGTACTTAACTATGGTCGCACGGACCATAACGTGATTGCATTCCTGCAAAAGGCCCATTGAAGCCATAGCCTCGCATTGGTGTACCCAATAATATGTAAGGGTTATCGACATGGAATGAGGGGGTATGGGATTTATTCACCGAGGGGCGCAGTCCGAGGGCGGCGCCAGAGGTGAATAAATCCCATCCCCTGAGCGCAGGCCGATAAAATGCTTATTTTTCACAATGGCGAAGTTTTCTCGTTGCACGCAATAACAATATCTCTTTTCATAAATTATTAGGAAGCATTGTTTGCCTGGTTTATTGTAGACTTGCTACAAGTCGACCTCGTTTCCTCTGAGCCTATTAGAACGAGCGCAGCGAAGGCGGGAAATGAAAATCTTGTTTTGAGAGAAGCGAAGGCGGGAAATGAAAATCTCGTAAGGGAAGGCGGGAAATGAAAATCTCGTTTTAAGGGACTTTGAAAAGTAGGTTTATTGTTGCATTAAATTACCGTTTATAGGTCTTATCATTGTTTTTTCCCTCACATATACGAAGTTCTTAGTATAGTGGTAGGACTGACGACGGGTAATCAAGTGATGGAGGGATCGATCGAGTTCCGGTCAGGACACATGCCTTTTTTTCATTTTCTCATTAAATATTTACTTCTCTGTTCGTAAAGACCAGAAGTCCATAACCACTTCTGCTAAACTTAGTACTTACTAGGAAAGTGCGAGGGTAGATGATAATATGATGCGAGATTCCCTCTGGCTCTGCCATTGGAACTTGGCAGGGGTTTCGAGATATATTCCCCCGAAATGAAAAAAGAAAACCGAGCCATGTAAAACAAATAAAGATTGTTAGCTATATTGTAGTAAATCAAGGTTCGAATATTGTTATTTTTAGTTCCTGATAATTTTATGTAAACAAATGGCTCTGTTATGTCTAGTAGTATTTTAGCCTTGACTTCCACGTGAATTTTTATCTTTTCAGTTCACGTGCTCCGCCTATTTGTAATCGGTTATTTTCTTTCTGTGTAATTCATCTGTTTACCAGCCAATCTTCGTTTCTAGAGAAATAAAGATTGTTAGCTATATTGTAGTAAATATAAGGTTCGAATATTGTTATTTTAGTTCCTGATAATTTTATGTAAACAAAATGGCTCTGTTATGTCTAGTAGTATTTTAGCCTTGACTTCCACGTGATTTTTTATCTTTTGCTTCTTTCTGTGTAATTCATCTGTTTACCAGCCAATCTTCGTTCCCAGAGAAATAAAGATTGTTAGCTATATTGTAGTAGATATAAGGTTCGAATATTGTTATTTTAGTTCCTGATAATTTTATGTAAACAACATGGCTCTGTTATGTCTAGTAGTATTTTAGCCTTGACTTGCTCCGCCTATTTGTAACGTAATCGGTTATTTTCTTTCTGTGGAATTCATCTGTTTACCAGCCAAAGCCCGCGTATCTTATGGTCAGCGCATAAGATACGCGGGATTGTTTACTCCATGCGCATTGCAGCATTAACATCAACAACTTAATTTCCTAAGGTACATGTAACTATGTCTCAAATCCATAGATTACAGTAACCCGTAAGGCCTACCCCGGGTCCTAAAGTTGCCGTAATTTTGGGTAACTTAAGGCGACTTTAGGCGACTTAAGCAAAATCGAGGTAAAAAATGTGGAAACTTAAGGCGACTTGATGCGATTTAAGGCAACTTCAGGGCAACTTAAGGCAACTTAAGGCCAACTTAAGGCCAACTTAAGGCAACTTAAGGCCAACTTAAGGCAACTTAAGGCCAACTTAAGGCAACTTAAGGCAACTTAAGGCAACTTAAGGCAACTTAAGGCAACTTAAGGCAACTTAAGGCAACTTAAGGCCAACTTAAGGCAACTTAAGGCAACTTAAGGCAACTTAAGGCAACTTAAGGCAACTTAAGGCAACTTAAGGCAACTTAAGGCAACTTAAGGCCAACTTAAGGCCAACTTAAGGCAACTTAAGGCAACTTAAGGCAACTTAAGGCAACTTAAGGCAACTTAAGGCAACTTAAGGCAACTTAAGGCAACTTAAGGCAACTTAAGGCCAACTTAAGGCCAACTTAAGGCAACTTAAGGCCAACTTAAGGCAACTTAAGGCCAACTTAAGGCAACTTAAGGCCAACTTAAGGCAACTTAAGGCAACTTAAGGCAACTTAAGGCCAACTTAAGGCAACTTAAGGCAACTTAAGGCAACTTAAGGCAACTTAAGGCAACTTAAGGCCAACTTAAGGCAACTTAAGGCAACTTAAGGCGACTTAAGGCGACTTAAGGCGACTTAAGGCAACTTTAGGACCCGGGGTAGGCCTCCCGTACGTAGCAGAAGTTAATGGCCTTTTGCAGAAATGCAATCACGTGGTTGTACTGGTAGGCAAAAAAATGACTTCATTTATTCAAAGGCTAATTGTACGAGATCGGTAGCCGGTATTAGCAAAACCTATTTGTAAATGCTATTTTCCACCTCCAATCGATTCTCGATATTTCTAAAACACCGTTTGTTTGCTATCCAATAAAGCCGTTTCCATGGGAACACAAGCGCAATTCATTGGTTTTTGATATATCAGCACGTCCGAGGAGGGCAGTGATCTTAGAAAAAATAAATAATATTAGACCGATGAGACAGATGGAGTAATTAGTTTTTACAGGATACTAAACATGCACGCATGTTGTAAAGTTGTAAAATTTACAGTTTTAACATGTAGAAGGAGATTGGACAATCACTGGAGCAACTGGTTCGGGATAGACTTTACTCTCAGGGAGGAGGACTGGCCAGTTTTGCCAGTTCTATACACAGTGCACACAATATGGCCGCCATTCATCGCCTCCACCACCACTGGCTTGCTGATCACCTTAAGTTTCTTTTTTTTGCCACCAAGAGCCAGTCCGCCCAGTTATGTCAGTGGAAACGTCTCGGCTTAGTATCGAAGGGGAGATTAAAATATATTTAATTTACCTATCCCAAATCCCATATGTGGCTTTGTATGCTAAGCAGTTTAAGATTTATGCCCCGATTCAACCCCCGTCCGGTTTCTCTCCCTCTTTCTTCCATCCGCCCCTCCCCCCACCTCCTATTCTTGGTTCGCATGTGACGTCATCAAAAATATAAAAAAAAAAATATTCTAGACATCGATAATAAAAGTCTACACAGCTCCGTTAGGAAACTGATTCTAATGTTCCTAGTGGATTATCAGTTTATTTTTGCTAGTTCTATCATTCACACAATCCACATGAAAGCGATTTTATCAACGTTGTTTGATCCAAACTCCTGAATCCGTGCAATCTGTGTTTTTACAACTCTCTCTGATTGGCTAATTTTTATCGTCAATCAGAAGACAGACAATAATGCTGACGCGAGGCGCGCGCTCGACCGCACAATATATTTGTTGTAAAAAGCCGAAGTCGCCTACAGTTTCTATTGTCTGTTGTTGTAAAAAACAAATTGAAGTTATATTTTTATAAGACGCCTTGTGGATGCACAGCTATTATGTTTATACGAGGAAAATCATCGTCCATATTAGGACAGAAACGGTGCCGGGGGGGGTTCCCTATATTGAACTGACGGGGGTGCTCGGCGCTCCTTTTAGGGGAAAATATTCTCGTAATCGTAACCTTTAGGGGGTCAGGTTCGCACTAGTTGGTTACGCAATCAGAACCTTTTAGGGCTAGGGGTTCAGAATTAGGTACACGTAAGGAATCACTTTATGAATATTAATTTTATGAATACCTAATAGGGGTCAAACTCATTATGGTTTTTAAACCTCTTTTAATTTATGCGTACCTTTTAGGGGCCATTTTCAAAATGACCGCCGAGCAACTTTAATTTGTTAAATGGGGAGAGCTTGGGCTTCCTGTGTTATCTACCAATCAGTACCAGTCCTCCCTGGCCTGAACAGCAAAGATGGCAGCGATTGCAGAGGGATTCGGAGATGAGGTAAGAAAACCACTGTGGTCTGTAGCTATCGAGTCTAACCTACTAATTGTTGTGAAGGTACCAAGTTAATATCTATTTCTTTGGATTAGAGCGGTTTCTAGTTATAATTGTCGTAGTTTATGTGCATAAAGTTATACAGAATATTACGATTTCGAGCTTTCGAAGTCTTCGAAATTATGCAAACAATAACTGAATAAGTACGCAACTCTTACATTAAAAACTGTTCAGTTATTCGTAGCTGTGACATTGAAATGAGAAAGACATTCTGGATTAGCAGGCCAAAGCCTTTTCACTCGTGATGGAGTCAATTAAAGCTTTATAATTATATAAAGTTACCGAAGAGTGAAGATCTTATAAGTAAAAGAGGAAGATTCTAAAAGTGAGAAAATAAATAACAAACTTACCCGATACGTCATCTGATTTGCAAAAGTGTGTCACTATTTGCTTGTACACTATCAATTGAAACCTCGACCCCCCCCTTCCCAGGACTAGGTGTGGATTTGAATTGAAAAAGTCTGCTCTTTCTAGGTGTATCAACGACAATGAACTACAGCAAAACAATACCCTGAAATACAAAGAACCCTAACCCCACAATAGAGTTGTTCATTGTCCTGAATTTCAGGATGTTGATACACCTAGAAAGACCTAAAAATTCCCAAATGTAAGAAAAAAGCCTTTATGCAGTCAAACGGGACCAAATCCCCACCTCCAGAATTTCTTTTTCTTCCCAGCCTAGGTATTTTCGTAGCATATTTCATATTGTCTGCACATTTTACCACTTTATCGACTGAACAATACACAATAACCTTATCTAGGTGTGAAGAAACACAATGAAGTTTAAATTTATTCATTATCCTATAGTGTGCGTAATCATAACGGCAAAGGACTTCATCAGGAGCCCATAACCAGGAGCGTCCATCCAGCATACTAGGCCTACGTGTATGTCACAGCATTTTCACAAGTTAGGTTATTTTTAGAATGGTTTCTTTTTATTCTTGGGTTGAAATAGTTATTATTATTCCTAAGGGAATAAAATAACAAAAGCATAGCAGCCATGTTGTTGATATACCAAAAGAAGCTTAATGAGGCATCTTTTGTTCCATCACTGGTGCAACCCACTAATTGGAGGGAAAATGATCTAAAAATAGCACAACTTGTGAAAACACTGTGACATATGGATGCTCCTGGTCATGGGCTCTTGACTACAATTTTTTTAGATTTGAGCATTTTAGCTAAACACCTCTTTGCTCACTTTACCTAGTTGTTACAATTGGCAGGTACTTTTACAGGAGAGGGGTATGCTTTTGCTTTTACCACAGGCAGCCCAGACTCGACATATATTTCCCGCTTTTTGGGTTACCTGTGGTATGTTTCATAAGCGATCTCGGAAGAGTTTATATAATTGCTCCTTGTGAATTCTCTTTTCCGATTCCTACGAAATAAATCTTCAATAATAAAAGATTGATGCTTAATGAAGTTGTGTGAGACTGTGGTTTTGGGGTGATTTGGGGACTTCTAAAGCAGTTTATTAGGCCTCGAGGTTTTGATGGTTTGGCCGCGTGTCTACCTCAAAGACACAAATATACACAAGGTATACAGCTTTGAGGCGCTTTTCATCGATGTGACCTCACTCGCTGCTGAAATTCGACAAGAAATTCAAATCGATTTCGCCTCTGCTTTCGGCACACAAATCCAGAGATGTGTATAATATAAGCACCTCTCATCTACGTTTCAGGCCAAACGACGTGAAAACGGGCAGGAAAATAAATTCTGAATTCAAAATATTTCTCTCGGTATACGATCTGCAGATTGATCGGTCCACAAATCAGTGGTAGACATCGCAGGCGGTGCTTTCAAGATGCAGTTGCCATGCCAACGTTTTTTGGTACAGCTTACATGTACATGTATTTGGGTCAGTGCTTAAGAGTGCAGTCCTTTGAAGCCTTCATGCAAAATCAACAACTTCTGGTGCTTGTGCTTGATTGTGTTGCTTGCACTATTGATACATGTATATATATTTTTCTCTTTAATAGTTACATATAACTTATCAAACTCATTAATAATTCATGAAGCAAAAACAAAGGAAATCACTGAGCGATAATACAGTGATCTTTACATCTGCTAGAAATTTCGTCCTGATTGACATAAACTTTTGCTTTGATTTTCTTGGCCAGAATAAGTCATATCTCCAAAATAACTGAAAATATCATTGACTCTATACATTGTACATCTAGATGTTTGATAAGTCCGATACAGATAAGTCCGTGGTTTATGGGATTTACAAACTCATGCTTTCAGCTTGAGTTTGTAAATCCTGTAAAGTACAGCCACTCATTCTGTATCTGTGCTTAATACACTTTTAGTGCAATTAATATCAATACCCCTACAATGTATAATAATTCACTTATTTTATTATATACCGGTACAGTCATGTATCTATGTGGTAACCCTCACAGTTTGTTTATCAAATACAATGTATGAGCTTCTCCACATTATTTACTCTCCTATTCTGCATGTCCTGATGTTAATCATTTCACTGTCATTGCATGTGGAAATAAAGCCTTGAACCTACATTGATCTAAAGACTGGCTAGATAATTTAGATTAAGAGGATAGTGTTTTCTAAGTAAATAATCGGCTGTAATTTTATCAACACAGGGTCATGGGCATAGCCATGATCAAGGCCATGGACATAGTCACAGTCAGGAACATGGACCTAGTCATGATAGCAGCCCATTAGACAAACCGTACCCTGTACAGCCACCTCCTGCTGCGTATACTGATGCTCCTGCTAATCCATTTGGTACCTTCCCACCTCCTGCATCGCAGCAGCCAGACTACAGCCAGTTTGACCTGATAAAGGCTGCACAGTATGGTATACTTGGTCGTTGCCAAGACCTGATTGAAAAGGAGGGTGTTGACATCAGGGAACCAGATGCAGAGAATATCACACCCCTCCACTGGGCTGCTATTAATAACAGAATAGATATAGCAGAGTGAGTATGCAATTAGCATATATACATGTAGAAATTACCAGTTTTTAACTGGAACCAATTTGCCTGTCTAGTCATGTACAATCATGTAATTTAGTCTTCACATTTTTATTCTTCCTATTTTGTATCATAACTAAGGCCCTAGGACAAGGACCCATACTATAGTCATGTAAATTTAAAGGAAAATGACCCTCCACCTTCACGCCCTTTGGGATTCAAAATTTGAATTTCATAAATTATTCAGAACATTGTCAAGCAAGAAAGCAAGTAATCAGTCTTCTCTTGTTAGAATGCTAAATTGCTGAACCTGGCAAAATTAAAATAAGCAGAGAAAAAGTAAACAGCAGGAAGCTACAATGTAGTTGCTTGGTTATGCCTGTCAATAGCATTTTAGAACCATTTACAAACTCTTTAGTGTATTTTTAGACATTGATGTTTTCAATTTGAATTTCGTGCAATACTAAATGTCAGAGATCACTCAAGTGGAACATCACGTGTTGCAGAGCTTCGAACAGAGATGTTAACTTGACAAAGGCTGATTGAGAATGAAGGTGTCTTCAACCTGGTTGAGGCCCTTTTATAGTGCAAGTCCTTGTTTAGGGGCAATGCATATATCATCTATCTATCTATCTACATGTATCTATATCTATCTATCTATCTACATGTATCTATATACAATGTATCTATAACTATCTATCTGTATATATTATTTCATGAGGGTTCGTAATTTTACATACATGTATGCGTGTATTTACCAAGAGAGAGTTCATACAGTCATGTAATACAATCATTATTCAGAATCATGTTTGTCCTTGTTGGACTTACCTGCATTTAACCCAGGCCTTTATTAATAATTATTAAACAACTTCTGTTTTCAGGTATTTTATTTCGAAAGGTGCCAATGTTGACCATCAGGGTGGAATCTTAAATTCAAGTCCTCTCCACTGGGCAGTAAGGTATTAGGCTTGTACGTGCATGTGTAGTAGATGTACATGTACATGTAGGCAAGTACATGTATACTCTGGTTGAGCTTTACAACTGCTACACAGAAACAATGACTTCAATGTCTCAGCCTTGAGAATTTGTAAATGTAGATCTATTCGCTTCACAAATCCACCGAAGAAAGACTCAAGCCATTTAACCAATTTAACTGACCAAAATCTTTGATGTGCTACTCAGCTACAAACATACAATGGTTACAATTTCATCATTGATACATGTACATGTAAAGACAACATTTGATTTGAAAGTGAGCAAGTGCTGATAATGATTGTAAGTGTAAGCTGAACAAGATATAAACCTCTTTAATAAAGATGGTTATAGTAATATTCATTATTGGTTTGTTACATGTACAATGTAGTTAATACTTGAATAATTTTATGTTTAATGTAGATTGTATAATATGATATGTATATTTTATGTATAATTTGTTTTATGTACTGTACATACATATAGGATTTTATTTATTTCAATTATTCTCTAATTTAGAATAATTGTATATAGGTTTATTTTAATTAATATTGCGTTTACTTTTATTCATCTGGATGCTAGGGGAAGACCATCTTTCCAATTGTGGTTGAGCTGACTGGCTCTCCAGTATAAATGATGAAGCTTTATTATTTTTATAATATTATGATTATTATTTAAGAAATAGAAAACATTTCTCGTGTTTCTATAGAGTTATAGAAACACGAGTGGGAGTTTGGGAGAACGAGAAATGGCAGTGGGAACACGAGCCCGAAGGGCGAGTGTTTCCACAGCTCTTTCGAGTTCTCCCAAACTTCCACAAGTGTTTCTATAACTCTATAGTAACAAGAGGGAAATGTTTTCTATTTCCTTTATAAAATAAACGAATAAAAGCACAGAAATGCTCGCTTAATTTGATAACCAAAATGTAAATTCTCACAACTAGCTCAAGCGCGCGCTCAACTGTCTGTGTTTCTATAGAGTTATAGAAACACAGCTTACAGCCAATCAGAGCGCGCATACTATCGAAACTATTTTATAAATTGTTTTAACATTAACTGAACCAAAAGTTTATCTGACTACATATATATATATGTACTATATATACAGTCGATGCCAAAAAGGTTGTCCAGCAGAACATAATATAATACTATAATATCCATTGTTTTGGGCTATTGTCTAGGCCAAAACAATAGGCCAAAACAATGGATATTAAAGTATTATATTATGTTCTGCTGGACAACCTTTTTGGCAGCGACTGTATATATATATAGTACATGTATACATTTTTGTATAACTGCTACAGACATACAGTGTATATTGTACATGTATATCACTTAATGTGCACCATTGCAGGCTAATAAATTGTAGTTACCACAATTCCAAAATTATTGTCACACAAGATCTACATGAATTCATATGTGGTGAAAATATTCAAATATTTTTCAAATGTGTACATTGTACCATTGAAACTCATTTGGAAATTGCCAACCCATCGGCCACACCTTGTAGACCAGATTGGGACCAAAAAGAGGATCTGGGAATGAGCTTGTTTGGCAATTGATGGACTACAAATGCTTACTATTAGATTGGGGGTACCAAGAATTTGTTTGGTTTTCAAGTGTATCTTGGCCTCTTATCCTCAAAAGTGGCCCCAAAAATGTCAGATAGGGGCCACCCTGGCCCTCAAAAGTTAATTCCTAAATTAAACTCTCATAGAGAATGTATGCATTCCCATCCTCAGTAACTCATAATAATTTATCGTAACCTACTGTACTTTATTCCAGACAGGGACATATGTCAATGATTATATGTCTTATGAAGCACAAAGCAAGTCCAGCTATACAAGATGTTGAAGGTATACATGTATATATGTACATGTGTAAATACATTGTATACAGATCATTGTATCTGTAGAAATGAGTCCAGTAACTGCTTTGCCAATGATCCGCTTTTGAGCAGATTTGAATGAGTGGGACAAACTATTATACATTATATATAGTGGGACAAACTACAGCACTGACTGCAGCATGGTTACCATACGGCATGCTGTGACGTTGAAATGGTTTCCCATTGTTTTTGCCTGATGATCCAATCAAATTACAGAAATACAGTACAGCACAGTCACAGTACATTACGGACAATTGCCGTAGTTTGTCTCGCTCATACGAAATCTGCTCTATGACACACCCTTTTTGTACGTACATGTACATGTAATGACTTTAATTCAATTTCCAGGGCGATTTTTGTGATTTGTGGCTGAAAAAAAAATGGCCATATTTATATACGGTAGCACCATATCACCACAGTCTCATGGCACTTTACAAGTTACTGACATCCAGTCAGTGAAGTTACAGACTGTTTTATATCTTCACTAGCAAATTTCTGCAAGTCAATTGGTACAACTTGAAGTCTGAAAACCTCAAAGTCAAATGTGTCATATTTACATCATGAGGAGATTTTAACAATATACGACACTCCAGTACAGTACATGTACAGTACTGTGCAAAAAGATTTCAACAGGGGAAGTGATATATCCCCTGAAAAAGATGTTTTAGGGGATATATCCATTTTCAAAAGGGCTATTTCACTTCACGACAAGAGGATATATACCAATTAGTGCTGAATTCTTTTTGCACGGTACTGTAATTAACAGTTATAAGAAACATATTACAAATGGATAAATAACATGGGCTGCATCAGGCAAAAAGGGCCCGGATGACATAACATGTAAATGTCTTTTGAAATTGTACCATGTTTTTTATACTTGTGGTGTGATTACGATATGCATCGCGAGCGCCACATTGTGCTAAGTAAAATCAAAGATGAAATTTACGATATTTTTACACAAGGGTTTGATCACAATTTTAGCAGGCGCAAATCATTCCCTATCATCAGACGATTGTTTCAAGGTATAACTTATACTATTGCTAAAATCATATTACGGGCTACGGGGAGCAGAATGACTGCAGAAAATACATTTTTTGGCCAAAAAGTTATCATCTTGTTCATCTTATTTATTTTTTACTCTTTAATGCCAGCAGGTATAAATGAATGTCATACATCAAAATCATCCCCTCTGACAGGATTCCTAATTTTTTGTGGTCATATTTGTAATCGGGCCCTCACATCGAAATCACGTAAATTTCACCCCTGATTTTTGTTGTCAATTTCTTGAAACTGACATTTATTGTTAGGAATGAAATGTAGCACTTCTCGTCAAGAATACAATACAATCTTCAACCTATTATTAGGAACACCATTGTAAGAATTATTTAACTTGAATGTCGTCCTGGCCCTTTTTGCCTGACGTGGCCCACATCATTGTGACATCACAATGGTATTAACATAGCTTAAATTATCAGTTATATTCCATTTACGATTCTACACCCACCTACCAAAATTCAATCTTCTGCATTGAAACCTTTTTAAAATATAGAACTCATGCCTTTTTTATGGTCATTTGTGCTCACCGTGATGTGCCAATCAAATGAATGTATACTTACTTATACTTATATACTTATTACTTACATGTACATGTACTAGTAAGAGCAGATTTTGTTTGACTGGCACAAACTACGGTATGTCCGTAATCGTGCTGTAACCGTGCTGTAATGTAACTCTGTAATTTGATTGGATCACCAGGACAAAAACAATGGGAAACCATTTCAACATCACGGCATGCCGTACGGTAACCATGCTGTAGTCAGTGCTGTAGTTTAATTGTCCCACTCATACAAAATCTGCTCTAATTACTGAACTGCAGTACCTTCTTTTCTTTTCGAACCAGGATGTAGTGTACTTCATGTGGCAGCACAAAATGGCCAGACATCTATTATGGCTTATCTATTGGCCAAAGGAATGGTAGGTGATCATGCATGTTCCTAAATTTTCATACTTGCATTTAATTAGTGTATTGCATGTATATCTTGTTTTTTTCTACAATTTTTAATAGGATGTTGATTTACGAGACAAAAATGGCATGACCCCCCTGATGTGGGCTGCATACAGATGTTTTGGGTAAGACAGTATTAGAGTTTTGTGTAATCTAAACATCTCGTTCATATTTAAAAGAATGATATTCATATGTGGTCTCACATTTGATGTGAAACTTTGATTTTGTTGCAGGGTGGATGTGACCAGAATGTTGCTTACTATGAATGCATCAGTAAATGTATCAGACGACATGCATCACAACACAGGTACATGTACATTGTAGTTCTGATCACAACAATAGCCCACATTCGATGTACAATGTATACTTCACACCTCCTGTAAGTTCAACACACCGAAAGTGTCTGGAGCCACTCTATTTTGCATCCTGGATTGTCACATGCTATCATTGCACTTACTTCATCTGGTGTATGGCTGAAACAGGACACCTGGAATTTTTGAGCAAGCCACGCTGGAATAAAATATATTCTATATTTCTCCATGGTACATGTACATGGTATTTTTGTATAGAAATGGAAAAAAATGGCTAAAATCTTACCTGACGATCGCCACCACAGATGAACTGGGCCCACCCCTCCCACAAACTTTGAAAGTTCATGTACTTGAAGCAAATCAAGTAAAATCCCGACCCCCTCCAGGGGGCCACGAAAACTGGTCAATCACCATAAAATCGTCCACATATCCCCACCTACCCCCAGTGGGATTTCAATTGATGTGCATTAGGTTGTTGATTGTCTTCCAGGTACCTTCGGGAGCACCTTTATTTTTGTCTAGTTCTTTATTATAGAAACCGTGTTTCGCATTTCTAAATGTGACATTCACTTTCAAAAGCAGTTGATTGGTGGAATCACATCACATGACCTGATAACTGCTCTGCCAGATGGTAGTTATCAGTGAATAAAGTCAGTAAAGAGTCTTAGTAAAGAGGTCCCATATACTGCAATATAATATAATATTATGTAATTAAAGAAGATGTCAAATTTGAATACAATCTGGAATATTTAGTTTTGTTTGTGACTAAACTTGCTATTGCCTTCTTTGTACTTGACAAACATGAAACATGTAGCACTTCACTGGGCAGTAACTGCCAGTAATCACAGCGTTATCCGCCCCCTCACAAAAGCTGGTGCCTCTCTGAATGCTATAAATACAAAGGTGAGACATGTGTGGACTGACTGATTCAATGTACAACATGTAAATCCAGGGTAGCACAGTAGTTAAGCGCTTCGCCTCTCATCTCTGTGGTCCAGGTTCGATTCCCGGACATGGTGCCATATGTGAGTTGAGTTTGTTGGTACATGTACATGTACATGTATCTTGCCCTTGCTCCGGGTTCTCCAGTTTTCCTCCCTCCTCAAAAACCAACCTAAATTCCAATTCAACCCTGGAGTTTGTTGGAATACTTAAACATAAGCCTTTGGCTTGGGAGACCCAGTAACAGCTTCCTGTATCTTCAGACTGTGTCAAAATAACAAGAAACTTAGGGAAAATTAACATGTGCAGTCTCCTACTTCCATGTCAAAATCATACCCGATTCCAGACTAAAAAAGTTACCCTATGTTAGACTAAAACAGCTTGAAAGCCATACTCTTGGGGTGGCAGTACATTCCTGTATATGGGTAAAAGTGGCCCTAATCCCATTCTAGTTTTATTTATTTTCAAAGTCTAGATGAAAACTGTGGACAAAAGAAAAAGTAAAAAAAGTCAAATTGGTATAATTTCTGATTTTTAAATCACGATTAAAGTCCTGTGCATTTTTTTCCACGACTGCCTTGTTTTAGGGGCCATCCTGTACCGCTCAAAACTTACCCAACAATACAAAACACCCTAACCTTTAGAACGTGCAGTACGAAAACAATAGAGCTACAGTATAATGGGTGCAATCAGAATACAGGTCTCGAGCAGTACAGGATTACTGGAGTAAGAGTAATAACAGAAATCGCGAAGCGTAGTTTTTATTATCATGGATGTATAGTTTATAATGGTTTTCGATCTTAATTTTTAATAGATTTTATGATTTAAATGATTTTTAGATCTGTTAGTTTTATATAAAGTCATATTTAGTGATCAATTAGCATATACAAGTAGTTAATTAATAGTTTGTATTTATATCTTAGTATTAACATTAATTATATCTATCATTTTAATATTTTAAAACAGGGCTCCTATTGATAACAGTAACATTTTGTAACTGAAAGGATTACCCTGTTGAAATAAAGGTGTCTATCTATCTATGGGTTTGAGGTCTTGGTCGAGTGATGTAAGATCAAGCAAAAGTCATTCTTCACTAGCGCTTGTTGTAGGTTCTATTGTTATGGATTCTTGATCTTACGTCACACACAATGGACGATGTACTAGGCCAATGCTTCTAATTTGTGTACTGTGGCTCGGTCGTGAAAAGAGCCTGGTTTCTTTTTGCAAACTTCAACAGGTTGTAGACAATCAAGGATTCAAGCAAACAACTTTTTTTGCAGAATTACTCAAAATATTATTATAAGAATTTATAATAATAAAAAAAAAAAGGGGTTTAGGGGCACTTTAACTTGTTATGTTTGTTCTTATTCAGGGCCAGGAACCTGCTGACATAGCAGCACAGAAAAAGAACAAGTGGATTGGAATGCAACTTGGTTTAGTAGCAATGGACAATGGAAAGGGAAAACCAGCATGTTTACGACCTTTTATAAATGACAAGGTAAGTTTCTCATGTACATGTGTTCTGTCTTAGGTTTTGAGCCTATATCGATGCTCTTGTTGTTGCAGATGGTTCGTCGCTACATGTTAATTGGTATGCCAATCGTTGCCATGTTTGCAATTGGTGCAGTATTACAATATTCACCAATATGGATGGTGACCCTTCCACTACTAGGACTTGTTGGATTCCTTATCTGGTATATAATGAGGTAAGCAAAGTCCCTCAATCCATTTTTCGTTCGGCGTGAACGGAACTCTATACTTATCATATTTTTCGAAAATCTGGTTGTGAGAAACAATTAAAGGCGAACAAAGGAAAGAGTAAACACCAAATTTCGGCAGAAAACGGCTTATCTACGTCCTGTCGTCATTGCCGTCGCCGTTCTGGTTGCTTAAAGGAACCTCAGCTGAAAAAAACAATGTTTGTTCTCAAGTTTAGTCTGCTGTTGTGTTTGTCTCCAGTAAATTGTACACTAGATATCATTTATGCACCGGTTTTCCTGTCGATAAAACTCATTTGAATTTCCTGTGCGCCGCCATCTTGGATCTCATGACGTCACCGTGTTGCCCCTATTGTTACACAACGAAAGAGCTATTGTTTTCTGACAATAGGGACAACACTGTGACGCCGTGAGATCCAAGATGGCGGCGGGCAGGAAATTAAAATGAGTTTTATCGACAGGATACAATTTACTGGAGACAAACACAACAGCAGACTTAAGCATGCATAACAAACACTTGAGAACAGACATTGTTTTTCAGCCGAGATTCCCGTTGAGTTCCCTAATATCAAACTCTGGGGTAATTGTTTCGGAGAATAGAATAAATTTACCCCTGAGCCTCATATTAAAACCTTTGTGCGTGACAAGTGAAGCATGTTTCGAAAGTGGGATATTCCTGTCTTTAGAACTTCTGTCTTTAGAACTTTTGATCTTTTTAGTAGCTGAAGCGAGCGCATCAAAACATCGAGAAACAAACGCCTGAAACTCACTCATATCGCCCCAAAAAGCATATTAATAGACCACATCAAAGTGTAAATAATTTATTTCACTACGAGTTTCAATGTGAGTCGAGAGTAGTCGAGAGTATAGTATGTACTTTTCAAAGCGGGAAAATGGTACACTTTCTTGCTACATATGTTAGTTCGCGTGAAGGTTTGTATGGGAAAAGTAGCCACACGTGTTGTTGTGTTAAGTGTATGACGTCACGTACGCTAAAAAATGACCAGGCATTCCTCGCCCACAGGAACGGGTTCGCGTAATGGCGGACGTAAAATTCAAGATTCGGAGTCCAAAAAATAAGACTTCCCGTCGTCGTATCGAAAAACGGTTTGAACTGGTAATAATATAGCCACTCTACTTTACGAATATGAGAAAAAATTGATATGTCAAAATTTGATCGTAGGGGAACTTTCATTTTGATTTGATTTTGGAATTTTTTCATAAATTTTATTTGTTTTAGAAGACATAATAGCTCCCAAAACCATGTATTTTCGAGTGAGATGACTGGGCCGATACCGGAAGTGAGTCACCGGATATCGTTATGTAGGCCTTTGTACGCAATGACTTTGATATGTATTAACGTATCAGTATATTCTAGCACACATGATTGTACTAATTGGGGACACAACTTAAAATAACTCACTAAAAAACTAAAATAATTAGCTATGTATAAAAATAATATACATGTTTCTACAATGTAATTGTGAACTTGTTATTTAATGTGATCATGTGATTGATATCTTGCACTACATGTTCTGTGTGTACACTGTATACCTGTTTTTTTTTGCAGTTGATGTAACACCACATCTTGGTGCAAACCATTCTTTATTCTTCTCCTTTATTCTTCTCTTTATTCTTCTCCTTTATTCTCAGAGGGTGTAGATGGGCTTACACTGATGTAACTGACAAACGCCTTAAATTTGAACTGACGATTAGTGACAATAATAGCTGAAATTAGTTAACTGCATGAGAACTGACAAATGTGAATTTACTGACAGCTGACCACTGAATTGGAGATCCAGTTTTGAAATTCAACAAAATAAATATAGGTTATTATAATCGGCTAAGCATCTTCTACGGTGGTATATTTTTACGAGTCATTCATATTTTGGCAAGCCATTAGGTGAAAATACAAATGATGAGTAAAAATGCACAGTGGTATTAGATATATAGCAGACTAGTAAGTTGTTTATTATAGGTAAGCCAAGCGAAGCGATGAGTGCGATATCGGTTTTTCAAGTGAAATTGGACGTAGAATTCCCGAGTCGGGCAATTAATTTTCTTTGAATCCCATAGCATTTACGAAAATAGTTTGAAAGTCTTGCTGAAATTTCCGCCACGCGCCAGAAACCCATTGCGCAGTAAACAAGAGCGAATCGGGATCAATCTAAAATTAGACTAAAACCGGCTCACACGAGGTTCAACTTCAACTCACAACATTTGGTTTCCTGATTTCCGACATCAAAACAGCATTTTTGTGCATGAAAATACCTGTATTTTATTTAGGTACACTTCATTTCAATCTAATCTTTACCAAGGAAGCAAAAGCGCATCTCTCATCTCATATTTATTAATCCTTTTAGTATAACACTATGCAGGATATTAAAAGCGGTCGATGGCAAAATATATACATAAATAATAAATAAATATTATTAATAGTACTTCAAATAACAACAGATAAATTATTAATATAACTTAGAGTAAACGTAGGACAATGAAGTGGTTTCACTTAACCCTTGAAAGATATCCAACAACCAGCATCTACTTTTATTGAAAACAAGGAACGGTTGGATAAAATCTAAACTATCCACTATTTCACCATCAATTTCATGGGTTTAGCGAAGTCACTCCAAAGTCAAGGGCACCCAACGAAGTTTTCGGTTAAAAAGCTGTTCGGGAGAGTAAGTTAGCCTAAAACTTTCGGATTTGAAAAATGTTTCCCTAGAACATTGTTTTCTGAAATACTGGCTAGAAAATAGACTACTAACAAATTCGTAGGCCGGGAATATTTTCGGTTGACGCGATTTCCACCTAGAAAATCCGAACAGCTAATAGCTTTCTAGAATACGTCAAAAGACATAGTAGGCGCCTTAAAATGGCTAGATGAGCTGCATACAACTGGTTTCAAACGAATTTCAAAAAGTACTCGTTGGGTGCCCTTGCAAAGTTCAAGTCTATAATATAATTATATTATTATTTACTTGTTTCGTATTAAATAGATAGAAGTTAGTAGATTCTGACCACTGGAAAAGCTTGGAACACAAAATTGTGAATGTTTGTGAAAGACTTCGAAAACCGGCGGCCTGTTGAATCACTTGCTAATGCCTGTAATGTCGGATGGCGATAAGTGAACTGTAAATCCTGACAAAAAGAGCTGTACGAGTATACGAACAAACTTGTAAGTATCAAGTGTTCCTTACTTTATAAGCAAATTACCAAATTTGAATGCTGAATTTCTCAGTCTCACAATTGCAATAAATATAAGCTTGTTTTTTAACTGTTGAATGTTGTGTTCAGTTCGCTCATTTCCGACATTTTCCTTGTACTTGTAGTTGTACCACGACGTTAGTAGCATTTTGTAGCCGTGTTCTTTGAAGGCAGTCATTTAAGTTTCTGTGTGTGAACACTATAAATATACATGAATTAAATCGGCAAATCCACAAAGCGCCAGCTTTTCCGTTCAAAATCATACATTTGCCGGCTGCAGAGTGCAGTTGTTGTTGTCGATTCCTCGGACAGCGCCAAAACATATCATTTCTCGTGAAAAACGGAAAAGAAGATATTTTTCACGTTCTTTGAGTACTCACGTCTGTTAACTTTGTGGATATCCTGGTTTGGAAGTTTAACATGATTTGGTCTCTGTTCGCAATAATAAAACATAAACAACAACAGCGCGCGGGCTTCCTGTACATGCAGCTTTTCAAACCATTATTATACGACTTGGCGTTTTCGAGTGCAAATACGGGCTAAAACGAGTGCAAATATGAGACAGTATTACACGGGTCGCGAACAGGTTTGCACAGGTTTGTTGAACACTTAAAAGGCGAGCCAATCGAAATAGAGCTGTTTGAGTAACAGCCAATCAGCTTTTAGCGCGGGAAAAACTTTTTCAGTGCGCGCCCGCCCCCGACATTTGACTTCAACTGAGGCTGAGAGGTTTCTTCTGACGAGATTTCTTGTCTCAAGATTTTCTTCAAACAGAGAAGTAAGGTAAGCCAAAACAAACCTTTTTTGTTCGTGTTAGATGTCGTATAATAAACAATTTATTACACGAAAAGTTGTGTAATACGGTTGGGATTTTTTACTCGTCAATTTGATTTTTTCTCGCCTTTCAGGCTCGGAAAAATAAAACTGACTCGTAAAAAATACCCAGCCGTATTGCACAACTTTCCGTGTAATAACCTCTTTATATTAAACGCTCCGTTAGCCAATCAGCGCGCGAGTTTGAGTCGTGCTATGGGATTCTATATTATAAATTCTGCCAAGAAACAATTTCCCCCCATAATAATCAAAGCCCTTTTGCGCACGCTCGAGAAATGAGATTTACCATGGTGACGGGACAGCATTTGACTGAAATTACCTGAAATACGGGAAGTCTTGTGCACATTTCGTGCCTCCCTGGCAGAATTAAATATCAATACAATGTACTAATTCTCGAAGATTACACTTGAAATGGTATTCTTGGCGGCTAATTGACAAATTTCAGAAGCAGCTGCATTGGTGTTCACCCATCTAGACCCTCGTCACATCCAATTCTTACCCTTGTCTTCCTGCAGATTGTTTGTTCTTAATCTTGATAACGAAAGTATTGTGATCTTTGGTGTCACACTGGGAGCCAAGATCTTCCTATACTACAATATATTTGCGTACTTTTGGCCTTATATCCTTTTCACAAACCAACATTGTTAGCATGCCTTTTGAGCTGTATTCACCTACATGTGTATGTATATTGAACCTCTATGCACCTCTCCAATCTTCTTTGCAAGCCATTTTTATTGCACGGCTCAAACACAATCACGACCAGCTTCGCTTCCATTTTGTGTTCTGTACGGGAAGTTATGGACGGCAAACTGACCAATCATACCGCACGAAGTTACCTAGCCGTGTAGTAATGTATGTAGCATTTGAGTTATTTACCAGCTGGAAAGTCCGTATAGAGAACAACTGAGGTCTTGACATGTACTGACCGAGGTCTGCGGACACAGGTGTTCTTTATGTGGACTGACCCTAAGCCGGTAAATAATGTATTTATTTTGTTCTCTATTCTCTTTCGACTTGAGAGACAAATTATTTCACAAACTCTAGTGAATTGAGAGCATGCGCACTTGTGACCGTGGCCAAAGATAGGTAAAAGCCGCCCACTCCAGGAACCAACCAGATCGCAGTAAATCGTAAGTTACCGTCTGCTCCAGGAACCAATCAGATGACAGTAAATCGTAGATTACCGCCCATTCGTGCGCGAAAAATGGATTTATGGTATGGAAAATGTATTCTAACATTTTTTTAAAAGCCCTGTTTAATTCTTTCTTACGCTTGTTAATTAGGTTGTAAACAATCTGTCGTTTCAGAGTATTTTATAAGAATGACCCTGGTAGTCCACTGCCGTGCGCTATATACTTAGCTACAAAATTTTACATGTACGTGACATGGTTTGTCTTTTACTGGCCTTATATCCTTTTTCTGTTGAAAGACCTTCTGTTATTAGGCCTTTAGTTTGGCCCAGAGATAGTGAAAGTGTTGAGGATGTGGGACATGAATCACTTCTTTTGAAATATTAAGTTCGTGTCCCCACTTCTCCCACTGTATACCACAGGAAACCCAAATCCTACTATCAACCCTACATAGAATGAAAGTTTCTCGTAGCCTGAGTCAGACAGTACTGCTCGAAACGAGCCACAGTATTGGCTTACCCATCAATACGAGACACCATAACCTTTATAACGAGCAGTACCAATACAACAGCTACAGAATCCAGGTCTGGAAGTGGTACTGTATTATTCGGAGCATAGTCCATGATGATGGCAATTTTCTATACAGTGTAAGGTCTGATGATGGGAGATGGTAAATATTGATAAGTTTTGGTCTCATTTGCTGTCTCAAAAACGATGTGCAACCAATCTTATAATTATAGTTTAATTTTGCCATTAAACAAGTGTCTTGTTTAAATTGTTACCAGAGTACAAAACACTCAAAATGATATTAATAAAATTGACACTGAACTAAACAAAATATATGCATTCTTTCAACTGCCTTAAAAGTAACTTTGGATACAGGATGAGTACAGTTATTCGCAAACAGTTTGTGTATGTCTGATAACTTAGTAAAGAAAACCATCCCACACACAGCATGAACATTTCTCAGTAAAATTGCGAATCGCAGATCTCAAATGAATCGCGCGCTCTTTCTCCTAATTCGCTAATTACACGCGCCTCATTACGACTCTTCCAAAGATTGCTACACCTGACATTATAAACTAGAGACATAACTGTTATTCCAGGACACGTTCATTTGTGGTCTTCCTTGACATTTTTGTACTCGTCAATTCACCGAAGATCTTGATAGTTTTCTTTTTAAATACCACTGGACTGATGTATTGCTTCTACAAATCCTGGAAGACAGACCCAGGCTATCTCAAGACAATGCCTGCTGAGCAGAAGAGGGTAAGGACAGTTCGACCTCATAACAATGTGGGATGCGAATTACAGTACCAGTGAGAAACATCTCTGACGTCATTGCCAAGATAGAATGTTTGAGCAACTTTCTGCTTTTTGCGTAATAATTCTTCGGCAATCTTTTCCCCTTTATTACAATTGTAATTGTTGGCTATATGTTAGATGCTGCAGCAAACAGATTGTTTCTGTTGTTGTTTTCACAGGCAATAATACAACTAGCCGAAAGAAATGCACTGGATTTTGCTCGATTCTGTTCCACTTGTTTGGTGAGTAAGCCTGGTTCAGACGGCGAACTTTTCATGCGCCGAATGCTAATGAGCTAAATCTATTGTTATGGCTAATGAGCTAAATCTATTGTTATGACTTATTAGCATTAAATAGGGCGCATCATTCAACCATTATAAAACACTATACTTAAATTATTTCTTTCTTTCTTGACTGAGTGGCTGGCTGGCTGACTGACTGACTTGATCAATCAATCAATCCCTCATTCAATCAATCACTCACTCATTCATTCATTCTTTCATTCATTTAATGAGGTTAATATTTTAAATACTTACATGTACACGCTTATAGTCACATACATTCTTTGATTTACTATGTGATAAAACTGAGCATTTGTACGATCTGGTAGTGATGGAGTACCCTGGGTGCCACAGGTCCTTCTCACTAAGTTTTACTCAAGAGTACCGAAGGCATAACCAGCGAATGTTCACTTAACCAGCGAGTGTTCACTTGACCAGCGAATGTTCATTTGACCAGCGAGTGTTCACTTGACCAGCGAATGTTCACTTGACCAGCGAGTGTTCACTTGACCAGCAAATGTTCACTTGACCAGCAAGTGTTCATTCGACCAGCGAGTGTTCACTTGACCAGCGAATGTTCACTTGACCAGCGAATGTTCACTTGACCAGTGAATGTTCACTTGACCAGCGAATGTTCACTTGACCAGCGAGAAGGCGCTGTAGAGTAAACTTAGCGAGAAGGACTGCTGACACCCATAGTATGATGGAAGTGGACCATTGCGTAAAACATCAGAACTTGATCTGCTCAATTTCTTCTCCATATTTGATCGAATTTAGGCCTTGGTGTTTGCCAGATTCTGCCTGATAACGAATGACCAAATATACATTTTCTCTGATATTACGCTCGTATCATCTTCCTTCATGTACATGCTTATGATTCCTTTATCACAAAAAGTGAAACTGTTTTGCAACCGCGTTACTTAAGCAAACTGTACTTTGTCCGGTCATACCTGATACATTTCTGTTATCTACCAATCAGCTTCGAAGGCCTGTCCGGTCCAAACACTGTTCTGTATGTGATAGATGTGTGGCAAAGTTTGATCATCACTGCCCGTGGGTAGAAAACTGTGTTGGTGAGTACAGTACAGTACAGTACAGTGCATCTGCGAGTTGACAGGCTGGCTTGCAAAGAAATAAGGGCCTGGCATCAGGTCCGGAAAAATACCGCATAATAATACAATATTCACATCTATTAAATCTGTCTTAAATAAAGCCAATTGAACTTTCAAGTTTCGTTAAAACAAAACTACAAAAATAACACCCTGAGGTAGAAGAGAAATACCATGTGAATGTCCTGGTATGCTTCCAAATGTTTTTGATAGAGGATGGCAAAGATTAAAGTGGATTACAAAAGCTTATTTTAGAAACTTGAATTCGACTACAGTGAACTAATTTCAAGTTACTCTAAATTCCACTTAAAAGTCATATTTTTTTATCCACTCGAATCTTTTCCATCCTTTATTAAAAATGTCTCAAATTTTCTCCAGTATATCTGGAAAGCGTACTCTACTAATGAGAGCAGTTATTTTTGTCTTTCGTCATGAGTAAGTTATCACTAATGAGAGTAGTTATTTTTGTCTTTCATCATGAGTAAGTTATCACTAATGAGAGTAGTTATTGTCGTCATAAGTAAGTTATCACTAATGAGAGTAGTTATTGTCGTCATGAGTAAGTTATCACTTGGTGGTTGGCAGTGTCCCTTTAATTAAACTGAGTTTGTCTTCTCTGTGCTGAAATTACTAGACTTTCTCAAAGTCCTTCTTAGCCTCTCGCTTTGATTCTCGTGCTCGCTTTTTGACCCAGTAATCGCTTACCCATGCAGTGACTCGGCGAGTTCGACTTGGAGCAAGTCTACGAAATTACGTGCGGCTAAATACAGGAAGTTGATCCGACTCCTGATTGACCAAACCCGAACCATAAACTTACCTAATCACTCCAAAAAAAGTTCCCAGGTAAACGAGTTCTCTCTCACTTAGGGCTAAGGTTCACAGGTAAACAACAAGTTCTCTCTCACTAAGGGTTAGGGTTCACAGGTAAAGAACGAGTTTTCTCTCTCACTTAGGGCTAAGGTTCACTGGTAAACAACGAGTTCTCTCAAGATATGCAGGGTTTCCTGTCTAACCCACAACTTTAGGGCATACTTATAATGCACACGTAACGACTACGCTAAATGATTATTCTCGCTCGAAATGTGACGTCGCTGCCATCGGTGATCCATTGGATTCTTGACCAATCAGAGCTTGGATCGATTCCTCTATTTAGCCGCAAGTTCCGACATTCTCAGCTGCCATTTTGAATGTACTAGTTACACAGAGTTTAAACTACTTCCATGACAGGTTATTTAGTTAAGTAATGTTTTGAACTGGCTCATCATCGCCAGGGAGCATGTGGTGGGGAGTATTGTAAACTTTATGTAATAGATACAGAATGAGTGGCTGTGTCTTAACGGATTTACAAACTGGAGCCCGTGAGCCGGAGGTGAGAGTTTGCAAATCTGATAAAGCCTGATGCAGTAATGTATTGAACATTAGCGGCGCTTGTCAGAAAAAGTACTGCTAAGGAGAAATATGGCACTGCGTCTTGCGCTTATGCTTACGTTGCTAGTGTGAACTAGACTATAGAATACACTGAAATGAAAGCAAATATGGCACTTTTCCAGTTCAGTGATGTTTAAAGTCAGTCAGGCAGCGCTAGGCCAAAATCTACCCTCATCACCCCACATAGTGTTGGCTGCTCAATTGTGTTCCTATTTGATTGACAGGTGCTGGTAACCATCATTATTTCATGGGGTATCTGTTTTTCTTATTTGGGATGCTTCAGTGGTATCTCTTTGGAGGAATAATCTGTAAGTAAACATGTTAAGAACGCGTGATTTATCTAGTTCCCAGGCATGCTGTATATTTCACATTCCATGCATGCTTATAAACATCAAGACGGTTTATTGTTGTTTTATGTCATAAAACATGGTCATCTGATTTCCTGCAGTGCTGCACTTTAAAGGGGAACCTAAAATCAACCAAATGACTTTCGAGAGAAAATTAGTTTTCAAGTTCGAAAATTAACCGCTGATCAATCTAGCTTGTGTGGCGATTCTCTAGCTTGTGTGGCGGCTCAATTCAGTGTAAATTTCCATATCTTACGTCACACATACCATGGAAAAACAACCACACCTCGAGCAAAACACAATGATCTGCAATTAGGAGTCATTAGTCCAGCTTTACAGTGCCAGGGACAGCATGGCAAAACTAATTTATTCCCCACCTGACGTAACAAACAACTTATCTTCTAGCTGAACCTAGAAAGAGTCTACTAATCGGGAACACTGATTCGGTCCAATTGGGATTTGGGTTGGTTTTTGAAAGTACTATATAATACTATGAAATACTATTCATCAAGAAATACTAGTATTAATGTTTGACTACTTTCTGTGGCAGATTACGTTAAGGTGTGCAGTGGGTACACCGGTGGGTGGTGGGACGCCGTGTCCCGTAGCTCACAGTGCGCCCCCTGGGTAACATGGGGATTTGCCAACGCCCTGTTACACTTCATGTGGGTCGGGGCTCTGCTCTTTTGCCAGTCATATCAGGTGTGTTATTTAACAAATCGCACACATTTTGCCATTGTCTGTACTCGTATTGATCATAGAAATGACGCCATAAAATGTTCAAAACTCAAGTGGATCAACGAGCGTAGCGAGTTGTTTCACTGCAAAGTTTTGAACATTTTATGGCGTCATTTCTATGATCAATACGAGTACAGACAATGGCAAAATGTTTTACAACGACAACGCACTTATAGCTTCAAATGAGTGCGTAATAAACTGCTTTCAAGTCGAAAAAGGCCATTGAAAGTCAAAACGTAAACACTTCTAATTACCGTTGCCGAGAGAAAGCTTTCTTAGACAAATGGCAATTTGGTTCACCGATTAACTTCTGTAATTGATGGAATGCATGTGAAATCCTTTCATTTTTTTTTTTCTGGTTCAGAAAAGTTATTGTTATATAATTCAAAACT
Organism: Actinernus sp. WN-2022; assembly: GCA_030867875.1. Taxonomy (NCBI): domain Eukaryota; kingdom Metazoa; phylum Cnidaria; class Anthozoa; order Actiniaria; family Actinernidae; genus Actinernus; species Actinernus sp. WN-2022. Next base: position 19,629,057 of record JAOWCC010000577.1, read on the forward strand.
TCTGAGCTCTGAGATAACTAGTCTAGTCACAAAGTCTGACTACAAGTACAAATTCGCCGAAACTTTCTCCACTCAAGAGAAAACTCTCATTTTGCCAAATGGCACACTACAAAGAAGTTTGACTCACCGATTGACTTCTCCTAGTCATAAAATGCTTGTGAAATCCTCACTTTCTTGTTTTTGGAAGCGAAGTTAACATCCATTTGAATTCACAAACCTCGCCGTGAAAGCACTTTGCAAAGCTACCACGTCTTGCGAGTGACGTCATTTTCATTGTATGTACTATTTTGCATATAGCGGAGAGCCAATCAGAACGCGAGAAAGTTGGATGTTGTAAAAACGTAACTCGCTTATCAAATATGTATTATACTGCCTTTCTCTCGGTCAAGACAGGTTTATACTGATCCCAGTTAGGTCCCCTAACAAGACGAGCTGTTATCTGCTAACTAACCATTCTGGTGTCTGTGTTGCAGTTGTTCTGGATTGGCATGACGACAAACGAGCGCCTTAACGTACAGCGTTATACACACTTGACGGATGATACAGGAACGCCACAAAGTCCTTTCAGGTACCAATGCAGACCATCCAATAAAACACAAGGGAATCACTTGTTAACAGAAAGCGCAATTTCGTTGCTAAGGGCACCAGTACACCCTTTCAGCTGGCCTCTTTGTTGTCCCATTTCAGACCACCTGACTTTTCCCTTGAGTAAAGTATTGTTTTGGTTGTTGTTTTTGTATTCCAAGTGGATATGTACAAATTTATAGAATTCGAAAACAAAGCACTGAATCCTCTGGAGAGCTGTGGCATGACGAGGCAAGCTATTGGCCTTTCCGGAATTGAAAAAAGGACTGGGGCCGAGTGTGTAAAGCTTATCTAATTTAATAATTTACCCCGTCGCGTCACGAGAAGGAGCTTGTTATTCATTTTCTTTTCAACCAAAAATACTCGGTCCCAGTCCTTTTTTCAATTCCGGAAAGGCCAATAGCTTGCCTCGTCATGCCACAGCTCTCCAGAGGATTCAGTGCTTTGTTTTCGAATTCTATAAATTTCTACATATCCACTTATCAAACATTTGTATCATTAATATCGATTTTACATCAAGTGAATAGTTGAATAGTTGAATAGTAGAATATTTCTCGATTTGAGTGCTGCATCCATGAGTTATAGAGGTTTCTATTGATAATATATTTAAGTCGGTGACGTAAATTCGATCTTCATCTATTATACAAAAACATACTGGTAGAGATAAATTACCTTTTGTAAACATCTAATACGATATACTCAGTGATTTACGAATTATTTTGTCAAAATTAGAAAACGGCTTCATTCACAAGGAAAAAGAAATGCCAGTCAATTCCCGAATATTTTTGTTTAAATCAAAAATAGTTTCATTCACAAGGAAAACGAAATGACCATTGGCATATTGGAAATAGAAACCTCTATAACTCATATACGAAACACTCAAATCAAGAAATATTCTACTATTCAACTATTCACTTGATGCAGAATTGATATTATTGGTAAAACCTTTGACCATATATATATACTTTAAAGTGGGCTTCGTTTGTCAGAAGGTCCCTGCAATCAGTGTCTTACCAGCTGTGGCCAATTCAATAAAACGTTTACACGGGTATTGTACAAGTCTAACCATTGTTTCAGTAGTAAGTGTGATTCTTCACCTCGAAGCATTGGCCAGACCGGTAAAATACGTGTAAAAGATTTTTTGAATTTGGCCTCTAATTGTAGCAGGCCTCGAATTGAACTTTTTCAGTCACTTGCTAAAGAAAGCAAGTGCCTACAAAACCTACTTGCTAAAATCAAAGCACACTTGCATTTTTAATTTCTCCTGGCACAAGTAACACTATCATTTAGTAAGTTCGCATTTCGAGTAGAATATTTCATGGTACTGTAGTGAAATAGTGCTTGTAAAATATTAATTTTGTATGACATGTAATGTATCTAAGAGTCTGGGAAAGAAGATGATCGTGGATATTATTCCTTTTTCGATGTTGCTCGAATCAATAATGATAGTCTAATGATATATATATAAATTCATGGTATTAAATACAGCTTGCAGGAAAAGCAAGTGCTTACCTTTTCTACTTGCAATACATAAAAATCAACTTGCATTTAGCAAGTAAAACGCTTGAAACTCGAGGCCTGTGTAGTTCATGTAATATTAGTTAAATATGTTGTATTTCTCAGCTATCTTGGGTTCGGTTTGGATGTATATCTATTTCAATAAACGTCGGAGGGAAAAGGAAAATAGAAAAGCTGAGACCAAGTTGAATCATGGGAGTCTTGTGTTGTGTCAGGCTCCATTGTATTCACTTGAATAGGATGAAAGTCTTTCTAATGAAGTCATTGTTCACTGTGGGATTACCTTGTCCATAGTTAACTATGCCTTGTCGGAAGAAAATAAGAAAAGAGGAAAGTGTGACTAAGGCCCTGTATATATGAAGGAAAGTTGCCTCGGGGGGAGGGTCACCCTCCCTCCCAAGCCAACTTTACCGAGCGTTTATATGGAAGAAAAGTTGTCCCGGGTGCCCGAGACAACTTTGTCTTGAGCGAGTCTGGGCACGTAATATTGGATTACGCATGCTCTGTGTGTCCCGAGTTGGCCCGGTTAGGCGAGCCAAAGTGTTTATATGAGAAAAAGTTGGCTCGCCCCCCAGGGTCACCCTACCTTGTGAACCGAGTGCCTCGGGGAGGAGGGTGCGGGTGACCCTAGCCAAGTTTGCGGTTTCTCATGTAGACGGTTGACTTCGTTTTATAAAGAAATGTATGAAAAGTTGGCTCGCCCAGGGTAGCCAACTTTCCTTCATATAAACAGGGCCTAATTTAAATTGGCGAGAGAACAATAACTTCATTAGAAAGACGTTCAGCCTATTCAAGTGAATACAATGGAGCCAGACACAACACAATAGACTCCTATGATTCAACTTGGTATCAGCTTTCCTATTTTTCCTTTTCCCTCCGACAACGTTTATTGAAATAGGAGTATCACACTTGTACTTGCCTTTAGACATTCTTTCTTTAATGCGAAAAATTAGCTTCTATCGCTATGAATAAGTCAGGTTATACTAGTGTCGGTAACATTCTTCTTTCTCCTACTAAACATTTCAGCCGGACTGTCCTTGGCAATGTTGCTGACTTCTTTGGGACCACAATGTTTGGACTGGTCAAACCAATACGCACTGATTGGAAACGGCAGTACGACCTGGAAATCACGTCTTTAAAACAGCACGTATGAATGCGTATGGATATTAATTTATCTCATTGTCATTGGATAACGTAGATCACATGCTAGAATACCCACCATACAGAAACAGATGGCGCTGTTGACCAGAATTCATTGCGAGTCAAACACCGTCCAAATATAACACACAGTAATCGGTGCCTTGACAAATGACTGACATTTTTATTTGCTTTTTTCGTCTCTCTGCGGCGATTTTATAACGAATTTCAAGTTTCCCACGCGCAAAGGGTACTGAACTTCAAGTCGAGTCATAGCGTGAATTTATTTCGCATGTTGAGTACCTTCCTCAGTCATAGATTGAAGTAGAACGTGTACACGCATGCGCCCAACGTTTGACCGCTCTCACAAAGCGCAAACATAGAGAGCGCAGCCCTGAAACAGGTTTTAGACTAAAATAGTGATAAATAGCACTAACTCTTTTAATTGGTGCTATTTAGTGGTAGTTGTTTCACGGATAGAATGACTGCGCTCCATAAAGTTAGTAACCAAGACCTTTAGTAAAGCAAAAAGGGTAGAACTATAATTTGAATCAATAAGATTATTATTTAGGATAATAAATTTAGGTAGTCTCAAAATTTGCCGATTTTCTACAAACCAACAGAGTTTTATTCGAGGTATAGTATCATGCTCTGTTCTAGAATTTTATTCTAAAAAGCGGTAGCGCTCCATTTTAGTTCCCCTCGTGTAACATTAATTTGATTTTAAGTGTAACCGCCTTGTATATAATCTATGTTGAACATGTATAGTTCTGTTGTGAAGAATTGTGAAAATAAATGATATTTTAGCTGAAGGAACATCATAAATGAGTCTCGAGACGTATTGATTAAAGTGCTTATCAGCCCAAGCCGGACAGTGCGTGTAAAAACTAGGCACAATTCTATTCTTCAGTGGCAATAGACTTTTGGCGTGGTAGAATTTTCTGGTTTCCTTACAGAACACACATCAATCCGGCCTTAACTACGACATTTCTGAAATCAAATCCATCGAAACTGCATCTTAAGGCTACTTTCCTTTCGTGCGTAAAACCATTTCGTCCAATCAGAAGGGCTCAAAATTATAACCAAGAAAGCTTTCAATTTTAAACTGTTTCCCACATAGAAAGTTTGTCATATTAATAATTATGAGCGCTTTCACTACTGACAATTCAAACCTGTGGGGAAAAACTGGGAGAAAATAATATTCTGGTTAACGTTTTCGTGGATTTTGGTGTCCAAGCCAATAAGGTCGCCTAGCAACTGAAACCAGACAAATTGGGTGTGTGTACAGCTTTATTCAACTAAGTGTGCTGCTAAGGACATTCAATACATCGGTAGGTCAATACGTAATATTGTACAGAGACGAGATACTCTGGGTGGTAATGCTATATTGTGTGAGGGAATTAAAGGGGCACTGTCAATCAAATTGAACCTAGAAGTTTCTTGAAAACTAAACTACAAAAATAACACCCTGAGATAGAAGAGAACTACCATGTGAATGTCCTCATATGCTTTTCAAACTTTTTCGATAGAGGTGGCAAAGATTAAAGCTTCTTCTAAGAAACTTGATTTCGGTTAACAGTGAACCGATTTCCAGTTGCTCTAAATAAGCAGTGTTTTTCATCCAATCGAATCTTTGCCATCCTACATCAAAATTGTCTCAAATGTTCTCCAGTGTACCTACAAAGCATACTCTGCTAATCTGAGTAGTTATGTTTGTCTTTCGTCACCAGAAAGTTTATCATTTTGGGTGTTGACAGATCTCTCTTTACATTCACCTGGCATGCTTATGTAACAAGATCTTAACAGTTCAGACTAGCTGAAACTCGTATGTCCCCCGTCACCTTAAAGCTCAACAAATTCTGGAATATTGAAAATAATTAAAATGCCGTAATAATGTTTCCATGTCACTGAAGTTCAAACAACTTCCCTAAAAGCAAACCTAATATAAACACAAAACTTCCGATTCGCTAAAATGTGTGCGCTGACGTTTTATTGAAAAGATAACAAAGTTGGAAGGGAGGGAATAACTACAACGAGAAACACTTTAACAGTCTCGTATGTTGCTCCAAATCAGTGGTGACATTGAATATCAAGGTATTTGAACAGCCCACTTCCGCGATATGCTTTACCAGGGAGGTGGCTTTACCTGGCTTTACTTGTCACGCACAAGGGTTTCAATACCAGGTTCCGTGCTAAATTAAATTTATTCTTTTCACAGAGTAAAGCATATCGCGGAAGTGGGCTATTCAAAGCCTTGGTGTAGCGGTGGAGACACTCTTGTTTATGACGTCATATATGTACGGTGGTACCTAATTCCGATTTCCGGGTCCGGGTTTTCCGTAAATATGTCGAATGTGGGGTTATAGACGATTCAGGATTACCAAACGAGGAGAAAATCCTGTTCGTTTTCACAAATCCGGGTTTGGAGCTATTGTTTATCTGAAAATCGGGTCGGTTGTGGACGATATGGCCGCATATCATACAAGTGCTCCCCTCCCCCACGGTGGAGTAACTTAACCGTCATCCCTTGAATGTGAAGTAGTACATCCCAAGTAGGTGCAAAACGTCAACAAATGTAATTCATCGATTAAAACAACTGTCCCCATTTACCAACATCTCGTGTCACTCCGCGGTCAACCCTTAATTTGAAGCAACTTTGATTTTTTTTGTGCAAGTGTATGTTGAAATATATAGTTTTTTTAAAGTACTGACGTCCTGTCATGGATTACAACAAAGACGGCAAGCCATCACCGTTAGATGTGACGTCATCGCCTTGGGCGTGACGTCATCGCCTTCTACAACACGTCCTTGTGTAACCAAGTGAACTTTAAAGTAAAAAAATGATAACAAATTTAAAAACCTATATCTCAGTCTATTCCTTTAAATGCTGCGACTGTATATCGATATTTGGTAGTGAGTGCAAATTACTGACTAATTTAGGGTGCGTTTCTTTGGGAGAAGTATCTGGATTTTTTAATCCATAATCAGATTTTGTGTTTCTTTACCATTCCCGGACTTTTTGTTTCTTTTGGTTAGGCCAAAAAATATATATACGTGTTTCCGGTTACTCGACCAAGCCTAGATTATCTGTGCGACCCTATAACTTTTTCCACCAACATTTCAATTACGAATCTGACGAGAATCGCTATGGTTTTTCTTGAAATCTGCGAAATATTTATAGCCAGCCGGTGTAACAAGTTAGAAAAAAATAAGTAGTACCTACCGAACCACATTTTTTTTAAACTGGCCTTTTGAAGAATCCGTGTGCTCCGGGATTCAGAATCCGATCTCGGATTCTCCCAAAGAAACGCACCCTTAGACGTTAAACCCGGGGAGGGTCATAATTTATTGAATCCTAAAAATTGGAGGGTTATGAAAATATAGGCCATTGAAATGGGGGGTTATAGGGGGAAGGGGCGAAAGAGGGGGAGGGCATAATATTTCATACTTATTGTCAGGGGATGGTTAGAATTGCTAGACTTTTTGATTGCCTTTTCCACCCCCCCCCCCCCCCCCCCCCCCAAATTTTTTTTTATGACCAGTCCCTAAGCGAAGGTTAATGGCGGTACACAAAATGGATGAAGTGATTTCCGGTCGGAACGGTCTTTAGCGTTTTAATTCGTGTCAGACCGGTCTGTCACCTAAGATGGCACACTTTACCTTGTAGTACCCTTCTTTAATAGCGTCTAAAACTTTTCAATAAAAGTCCGGTTTACACGACAATCGTTTTGCACACGGAACTCTCACAGGGTCTCTGTACCCTAAATTTTCGGGTACGCATCACTCAGAACATTCAGTCATTTACACGACAAAAATATAAGGGGAGTCATGCCGAAAACGTTTGTCACGCGTCCCAAACTGATTTACGAGTGCCGTACACAAAATGATTGCCGTGCAATCCGGGCTTAAATTTCAACTCTGGTTACAAAAGCGGTTGTAAAGTATATTAAGTCTTCTATGTTTAATATATGTGAAATGCAGCGGTGTATCACCACCCGACTCTGGTTGACTGGAAGCAAATTCAGTACTTCCATTTATATCGCGGTATAAACTTAAGCGCGTGTCGCACGAGTATGAAAGAACTATGTACGGCCAACCGTGCTGGCCGTACCGTTATTGGCCGTACCGTTATTGGCCGTACCGTTATTGGCCGTACCGTTATTGGCCGAACCGTTATTGGCCGTACCTACACAACCGAAACCGTAGTATAATTGGATCAGAAGGATCGAATTGTAATTACTCAAAAAACTTTCGTCATCATCCAAATAACGCTTTTTCTTTGTCTTGGTTCCAATAGGTTTTGTATGTCTCATTCTTAAAGCATTTAAAGCGACCCCGTTTTTTTTCGGATCCCAAAACCGATCCGTCTTTTTTGTGAAATTTCTCCCCGCCGCATTTTGAGGACTTAGTACTTACTCTTAGGCCCTTTTCAAACGTAGAGCTTTTCATGTGCCAACGAGTCCCAAAAATACGTGACTCTTGTTTCTTGACCCAAACTGGGTAGGTATTTACATAGCCGGGAAGCTAAACGTTTTGTTCTTATATCCCCTTATTCTCCACAAATAAATAACATTTGTTTGCAAAGTTATAAAACAGGTTGTCAGGTCAGGTTATAGAACAGGTTATAGAACAGGTTATATAGTAGGTTGTAGAACGTTGACAAAATTAATAATGAAAATGACCCAAGCAGTAGCATAGAAAAAAGCCAATAAAACATTTTAAAATTAGACTTACAAGGCTAAATTAAAGTTATTAAAAAGAATGTCATAACTGAACCATATGCTTGGGTTGTAGGCGAACGAAGTGTCCTTGTACTTATACTTTATCTTCAGCTTCCACTTCTTCATACACCTGAAAGAAAAATATTTCATGTTTTCCCAGATCGCTTCAAGTGCCGACAAACTTCTTTTTTATATTTCTATAAATTCTCATAATATTTAAAGCGAGTAATTCTGCGAAAAATGTTTTGTTTTGGTGTGAATCGGCCTAGATGGCTAAGAAGGCGAAAAGCGACCCGGCTCAGTCTTTTTACGACCGAGCGACAGTAGAAGCGTCCGTTTACAAGGAGATAGGGTTACCCTAGCACTAGGGTCAAAGATAGCCCGGGTTTACAAGCAAAATGATTCAGGTAGGGTTACCCTACTGCCCGGGCCAACTAAACACAAGCCAGTTGAAGTGTCTTTCAAATATATTATTCATTTGAAAAGCCGTTTCTTATGAAATGTCATAATTATACTAATGAATGAAAACATGTGCTACTAATTATACAACCTCGTGACCAGGGTCTTCTCGGTCAGATCCAAGATGGCGGCTACTCCGAGAGAAGATCCTGGTAAACGCTGAATCACGTGACCAAAAATCTCCAGAAATCCTGGAGATTTTAATCACGTGATGTGGGCATCCAATATGGCGGCCAAACTAAATATGGAATATTTCATCACGTGCCTACAAACCATAGGTATCCCAATCCGGAGTGAGCGAGATGCGATTAACGGTATTTCCACGCGGCGAACGACGAAGTGAAAACGGGTATACTAAACAGTTCGAAATGGAGTTTACTTGGATAAAGAAACAGTGGAAGGGTATCACAAAGCTACCAGGATGTATCTAAACTAGAAGAGAGTCCTAAAAAGCCGTTCATTTTCCGTTAGCGTTGAAGCGAAGCGATCGATAGCACATGTTCAGGTTTAACGGCTTCTCCTGGCTTTCCTACTGATGAAACTTACCACAAAACTACCCAGTAATGCACTTCATCTATTGCTCTACCTACAACGTGTTTTAAGGTTATTTAAAATCGTTTTATTGATAAAATTTGAGCAATGGAATCTATATACAAGTTCATCTCTCTGGACTCTCTGGAATAAAAAGCATTAATAGAACAACCCCTGCGTCATAAGCGAAGAGCCAATCAGAATACGTGACAGTTCGGCGTTTACCAGGGTCTTCTCTCTGAGTAGCCGCCATCTTGGATCTGACCGAGAAGACCCTGGTCACGAGGTTGCTACTAATATTACTCTTCCACTTTTCTTTCATTTTTATCCGGCTCAAACAGATCTGTGGAAGTGATTTTGATTTTACTGATTTTTGGTAGCCTGTGAACCGCTAGGCTCGTGGCCGCCAAAATCACATTCAAGCATAGAACACAACATGGCGGACACGAATAGAGTTCTGGCGGGTTTTGGTGGATTAACGTCGATTCTTCTTTCTGTGGTGCCCTTTATTGCACCTGTATAGTATCCTAGAATGTTGTAATTATGTTACCTACTAATTGCTAGAGAACTTCAGAAACTTGCAATGTGAAATTTGGCTCTAGAATAGAGTTGATCCGGGTAGGCGGGTTACCCTAGCAAACCGTTTACAAGGGCAAAACATAGCCCTAGTGCTAGGGTGACCCTAGGCTCGGTTTCAGCCGTTGGGGTGTCGTTTCTTCAAAGCCTCCCCCACTAACTCAATGAGTGGGGAGAGGATCGCGGGCTCACCGAAACCCCCACGGCTGGAAACCGAGCCTAGGGTCACCCTAGCTCTCAGACAGGGTAACCCGGGCAGCCGAGTTGAGTTGTCCCGCCTGCTTGTAAACACATCGATAAAAATAAGAGGAAATTACCCAGCGCTAGGGTAACCCTATCTCCTTGTAAACGGGCCCTAATGCATTGTGTGTGATTTGGTATGACGTAAGATAAGGAATCCCCAGCAATAAGAAGATATAACACGGCTTTTTCACCCTGGAAATTTAGTTCACGCACGTGCAGTTAGCACTTTCAATAGTTAATTAGTCAAGCCAAGCAAATTTATTCCTACACATTGTTACGCGACAATAATCACGCAACTTATATTTTTATTATTTTTATCATTGAAGTCATATCCTAAATTTAATCTACTATGAATATCATGTTAATTAATTGTAGACAATCTTCAAGTGCTAGTGTCTCAAAATGAGCAACCTTTGGAACTATGAGAAAACTTGCTGACTATGCTTAGGTTGTACTTAATTTACACTTTTGGCTACGCAGTTGATTTTGAGCGCTTCGATGAGCTTTTATAATTAAGTGAGTCCATTAATAATAATAATGAACTTTATTTACCCTCGGTAATTATATATAGCACACTGGGTGCTAGTTTGACCGAGCCTATAATTAATGATTTAACAAATAAAGAAGCCTCAGCCATGTTTTATACTATCATAAAACACGATGGGCATTTGAGAACATGAGAGAAATGTTAAAGCACAAGCCGAAGGCGCGTGCTTTCAACATTTCTCGAGTGTTCTCAAGTGGCCAGAGTGTTTTATGATAGTATAAAACATGGATTTAAGGCTTCTTTATCTGTTTTATAATAGAGATTTACACGCACTTTGAAAGGAAACCGCCGGTTGAAAATAATAAAACACGGCAAACCATGTTATATACTCTAATAAAACATGGCTTTTTAGCCAATCAGAGCGCGCGTACTATCGTATCTATATTATAAAATATAATAATATAATAATACAATAAGAGAGCCACATAATTAGAGAAAAAAGGGGAAAAACCTATGCTAAAACTATAAAATACAAATATCTATATATACATATGTGTTTAAAATATTATAAAAATATATTTTTAAAAACGATTAGAATTCGTGTTTTCGAATACAATTTTTTTAAAGTTTTATGTTGGCAGCCGATCTCATTTCATCTGTGAGACTGTTCCAAATTTTAGGTCGCATATATCTCAGTGATATTAGCCCGTACTGAGGTAGTGGTTCTTGGGAATGTCAATTCCTCTAAGATTATAATTAGATACACGCAATTTAGATAAGTCCTTTATATACTGTGGCGATTGATTGTGAAGTGATTTATAAACTAGTAATGCAATGTCTTGAATTCTGCGAGTATAGAGTGATGTCTTTCCAGCCTTATTTAGTAAAGTGTCATAATCGCTAGATCTGTCTAGGAATACACTTCTCAATGCTCTTTCATTTAGCTTTTCTATTTTATCCGAGTCACGTTTCTGACAAAAATGCCACACCGTAGAACAATAATTTAAATGAGATAAAATAAATGAGTTGTAAGTTTCTTTTTTGCATCTGAAGGAACAAGACGTTTAAGCCTGTTCAAGACTGAAATTCGCAATATGTTCATGAAAGTTCAATTTGTCGTCCATTGTAATACCCAACAGTTTTATAGACTTTTCTTGTATAAGTTGTTTGTCATCAGCTAGAAATTGGAAATCAGCTGACTGTCCAGCAGGAGGCAATCCCAAACTTCGAAACTTGTTTGGGTTCGCCTTGAGCGAGTTTAGATGAAACCACTTTAATGTTAAATCAAGTTCGTCATTAAGAGTGTCTTGAATTATACGGGGGCATTCATTGCTGAAGTGAAGTTGGTTGTCATGAGCGTAGGTGTTGAGTTCAGCTTTAGTTAACGTTGAAATGTAAATCATTAATACAAATGTTAAAAAGAAGAGGACCCAAAACAGACCACTATGGAATTCCTCTCGTGACTGCCGCCCATGCAATCAGAAAATTTATCGAGAATTTCAACCCGTTGTCGTCGTCCAACCAGGGATACCATGAATTACTAGGAACGTTTATGAATTAGTAGCATATTCTTAGTTACACTTTTTATGTCTATATGAAACAAAATATGAAAAAGTTGGGAATCTCGTGATTAGTTAAACAAATGAATGATTGATACTTGGGCTTGTGGCCTCGACATCAGGATTGTAGCCTTGGCTGTTTCAGGAACAGGCAGTATCACACCAGCGTGCGTATACCTACATTAAATTGGCACGTTGACAACTTTGTCAAAACATCAAAACAATGCAACCTTATTTGGTTGAAATTATGAAGTTACGACCCAATCTAAGGACTCCCGCAGGGATACTGTCTGGTCCTAGAACATAAAAGAAAGCCAAAAAGTTCTGTAAATTATAGTTAGTATATCGTTAGTCTGTAGTTAGTCAGTAGTTAGTCAGTACTTAGTCAGTAGTTAGTCAGTAGTTAGTCAGTAGTTAGTCATTGGCTGAGGTCACACTGGATGAAGTTTACTATAGTTAAGCGAATTTAACTATAGTTAACGGCATCCCGAGTGTGACCTGCATTTTACGGTTTACCGTAGTAAACTCAACTGTGGTTAGTTGCTCCGACAACGGCGGCAGGAAGAAAGAAAAGTTAACTATAGTTAGCCGACCTGAAAAGATGGGTTTATCGCTAAGTTAATCTAAACTTATTGACTTAGTTGACAGCTTGTCATCTATTTTGATGTTTGATGTAATTAAATCCTAGTTTGTGTTTTCTGAACTGTCAACACTCACGTTGGAATGCATCATTTGTCATTTCACTGATTTCAGCCAAGAAAATTTCAGCCAAGAAAATCAGACGCCTGTCTGACAGGCGTCTGGTTTTCTCAAGGTTACTATTTTAACCATAGTAAAAAAATTTTTTACCATAGTTTGGCTGGTTTACTATAGTTAACGTCCCAGTGTGACCTCAGCCAGTAGTTAGTCTGTAGTTAGTCTGTAGTTAGTCAGTAGTTAGTCTGTAGTTAGTCTGTAGTTAGTCTGTAGTTAGTCTGTAGTTAGTCTGTAGTTAGTCTGTAGTTAATCAGTAGTTAGTCCGTAGTAGCAGTGTAATATCATGTGCAAGAAGAAAGTAAAAAGAAGCCAGAATCGTAATCCCCTCGTAACAGCTTCCATAGCAACGAGGCTGCACCGAGGTCTTAGCTGATCTATATTTGATATGTGATGAATTTTTTGGCAATTACAAAAATGACGGCTTCTGAGATTCAACTCTTCTGAAGCTTTCTGGAATGAAAATTCGAAGAAAAACCGATCCATAATCGACATTTTCAACCGAAAAGTGTTGCTATGCAGGAACTCAATGTTTTATAGATTCTTGCAATATAGGGATTTTTTAACTGGCTTTGATTAAAGCCCCGAATTTCTTTTTTTTGGGGGGGGGGGGATCGTTATGTGGAGAGATTCATCTCTTCATCTCGGGAATTAAACGACAAGGTGCATGAGTGTTTTAATCCGAATTGTTTTTCAGTCTCTTTTGGAAAGCTTAGTACTCGCCATATTAGTAAGTTTAATCGCCAGGATCAGGACAATGACATAAAAATAAGGCTAAAAACCGTTAATAGCGCTAATACGGAATACAATAGCTGGCAATTTATTTACTGTCCTTCTGCCGGAAAGAGGATTTATCTGGTTCAGAAAAAAATCGAAAACCCGAGAAATAGTTTTTTTTTCAGCGTAATGAAATGTAAGTGTGCGTACACTAGTATGTTTTCGAACTTTAGTTTTGGTTGACGCAAGTGACCTATTTCAAGATCTATATAATTATTGTAGGAGACATTTACTACGATCGTGCATATAGTAACGAGATATATCAGAAGTGCGCATTCACTTTTTGTACTGAGCGGTGATTCCTTGGTGGGTTACTTTCCTATGATTTGATCCGTCATCATAGCCTGGTCAGCCGTTATCAACGCTAATGTTACGTTTAAGTTGACATTCGTGTGTTTAAGTTGACATGCGTGAACTAAGTTTCCCGATCAAGACCTCGATCTGGCAACAGCCGTATACAACAATCGCTAGTGAACAATGTCTTTTTGCCTGATCTTACGTCACTCGACCAATAAACCCAAACTGCGCGGCTGTGAAACAAATCCAGCTTCCGGGACTTAAATCACGATTTAAAAATCGGGGATTATACCGATTTCATTTTGTTTTCATTCGTCCTCAATTTTCATCTACACTTTGAAAAAAAATAGAGGCCACTTTAACGTCATGCCGCTAGGGCCTTCTCAACTACAAAACATTAACAGGTAATGAAGATGCTACTCACTGCTGCCGCGTTAGTCATGGCCATTCCGTTTTCATCATGTTGTGTACCTGTGTCGCTCTTACTCTCGTTATCTCTCCTCCTGAAGAACAACTGGAAACAAGACAGTAGTTGGTGTAGTTGATTACATCACCTCAGCACTGTCAGTCTGTCCCGGGGGGCGAGGGCGGGGGGTGAGGGGGGGGGGGGGGGGGGGGGGGGGAGATAAGGATTGGGGGGGGGGGGGGGGTGGGACTCTTGTTTATGACGTAATATATACGTGCGGCTGTACAGGGTCCGGGTTTGAACCTAATTCCGATTACCGGGTCCGGATTTTTCGTAAAAATATGTCGAATTCCGGGTTATAGACGATTCAGAATAAACATACCGAGAGACTATATCTTTCGCAAGGCACTGACACGTTTAGTTCAGATTTCCTTGGTTTTTGGCTTTTCGCCACACGTAATGACGTGTGAGCCGATAACCAAGCATTTCTGTTGCTCGAAACTAGATGCTTTTTAGCTCAGTCCGGGTCGATGGTGCAGTGGTACCGAAGCCTGCGTGCTGTTTGCTATGCCATACTGACGAGTTCTAATAAGAACGAAACAGCTGTCTATGGCTGCAATCTGGTCCGAGCGCTTTTCGTGTCAGGCCTAGCTAACCGTAGTGCTTTGTGTTAGATTTTTACGTTGTATATCAGCTTTGCTGTAGTCTTCGGACTTTTCATTCGTTATTGTTTATATTTTTGGCTGCATAGGTCCTCACTTCGGATCCAACGTATTTTAACAGGATTTTTGTCCACGGTATTTGCTTATTAGTTTTCTATTATGGATTTTTGTACCGTAGGTCTTATATAGATCCGATCATTCCTGTTGTCATCATTTATAAAGCTGGTCTGGCCAGCATAACTATATCTTTCGCAAGGCACTGACACGTTTAGTTCAGATTTCCTTGGTTTTTGGCTTTTCGCCACACGTAATGACGTGTGAGCCGATAACCAAGCATTTCTGTTGCTCGAAACTAGATGCTTTTTAGCTCAGTCCGGGTCGATGGTGCAGTGGTACCGAAGCCTGCGTGCTGTTTGCTATGCCATACTGACGAGTTCTAATAAGAACGAAACAGCTGTCTATGGCTGCAATCTGGTCCGAGCGCTTTTCGTGTCAGGCCTAGCTAACCGTAGTGCTTTGTGTTAGATTTTTACGTTGTATATCAGCTTTGCTGTAGTCTTCGGACTTTTCATTCGTTATTGTTTATATTTTTGGCTGCATAGGTCCTCACTTCGGATCCAACGTATTTTAACAGGATTTTTGTCCACGGTATTTGCTTATTAGTTTTCTATACCGAGAGAGAATCCGGGTTCGTTTTCACAATAACTTGGAAATCCGGTGGGGGTGGGGGGGGGGGGGGGGGGCAGTTTGTACACCGGTCTGATTCCATGCTGGCAGAGGTCTATCTACAGGTGAAAATAAAAGCGAGAGAGAGAATCCTCTGATAGCAAGGAACCGGTCTGTGTCTGTTATATCCCAGTGTAGTCAATTTCGTCCTCATTTAAAGTATTAATTTTATATAGTGTTAATTTAATAGTTAATTTATTATCATCAAAATCAATTCTACATGAAGTGAATAGTTGAATAATAGAATATTTCGTGGTTTGAATTTTGCGTCTGTGAGTCATAGAGGTATATATGTCCTTATTGTTACTTTGGCTCTGTTTTCTTCGTTCTACCAACACCAATATATCCCATATCCCCTCACTTTCTTTGTCCTTTGCGGGGGAATATATAACCCCTTGCATTTTATCGATGCTTTAATATACATTCCCTTGCAATTTAATGTATATTCCCTCGACTTATTCCCTCACGCACCTCCTTAGTAACTTAGAACTAGTTACTGACTTACTTTATACCTACAGAGAAGTAACTTGAAAGAAGAAGATGGAAAGAAACGAATTTTTTTACGACCCGGAATCCAACTCGAACCCTCGCTCGATTGATTTCTAGTCTTCTGTCCTGTCAACTACACTACAAGCTATACGTTGGTTGAAAGAATCAAGACAAAAAACAATACAAAACCTTGTGAACAGTAATTTTATGCAACTAGGCAAACAATGATCCTAATGATTTATGAAAAGAGATATTGTTATTGCGTACCATGAGAAAACCTCGCCATTGTGAAAAATAAGCATTTATTGGCCTTCCGCTCGGAGGTATGGGATTTATTCACCTCGGGCTGGTGAATAAATCTAATAACCCCTCGCTCCAGGCCAATAGGCCATTTTGATGATGTTGCGCACGCATCAGTAGAACAATAGACGCGAACTGCTAAGACTCGTTCTGGTTCACCAGCCTTTTGTTATTTAAAGTCATTGTTCTAGCTGCGCGCGCAACATCGTCACAATGGCCTATAACCCTTACAAAATGCTAATGATGTGATCGGTCAACCCAGGAGTCATTCATTATATAAAAACATGCTAGAGAGAGAAATGACATTTTATAAACATCTGTTATAATTGTAGATTGTAATTTGACATGTGTAATATTTTTTATTTCAGAAACCTTTTAGTCCTCTCTTTCACTTATTAAAAGAAAAGTCACCAGATTGCGTTTTTCATAAACCACGCTGGTTTGGTATCCTCAAACTATGCCGGATACTTTTGTGGTTTATTTTACATTTGATATGATTTATGATTTATCAGACTGTTTTACCACTCGAAGGTGGACGGAGAACCTCAACAGGCTTAAAGCCTCTCTATGGAGGGCCTACAATTTATCGTCCTTATGCGAGAAAACATGAAGGTCTAGTAAACATGTGCAGTTAGGCCCTGACAGATTGTGCTCGGCAACATTTGAGCTACTTTTGGAGTTTCGAGCAACTTTTTGTGGTACGAGCAACCTTAAGCAAATCAGTCTGCCTTACGGAGCAACTTTTGAGCAACAATGGAGCTTATCGTAGATTGTGCTGGTTGTTTAATACTGCTGAGAACAATGGGACTCAAACATTGACTTGTTGTAAATCGTTTCTATTTGAACAATAATATCAGAGTCCTGATGTCGGTTGTATTTCACAAAGAGTAATTTTGGGACAGGTTGTCAGGTGTCAAACTTGGCAATTTTTCTATGTAACTGATTTGCAACACATCGAGATGTTGTGCCAGAAGTGAATTGAAGCACAGTACTTGCGTTTGGTTAAGGTTTTTGTCAAAATCGCTCTTTTTTATGAGCAACTTTTCAAATTTTATGTAGCAACTTTCTAAATTTTCGGCAACTTTTGGGCATGTATTCGAGCACCTTTTTCACAATTTACTAGTAGCACAACCTGTAAAGGCCTAGTGCAGTTCGATGCTTCTACTCGGTTATTTCAATACCCTGAGTGTTGGGCCGGCCGGGGGTTTGAACCCGCGACCTCCCGCACGACAGCAATATTCATCTTTTCTATTATTTGGGTTGTTTGTTCTGTTTGAATTTTTTCACTTTTTCTTTTTTCTTTGTTCCTTTTTCCTTTTCTTTTTTCGTTTCTTTTACTTTTTTCTTTTTTCTTTTTCTTTTTCTTTCTTCTGTTCTTATTGTTCCGTCAAGAAGCCCTCATTTCATAATTAGTTGCCTCTATGATTTGCAAACAAAATGACGTCACTGACCATCACATTTGCATATTGTAAAAACCTGATTATCTATGGAACAAGCAAGATAAGATATTGAAAATGGAAAACGCCATCCTTCGTCATTTCGACTTAATTTTCGGGTCATAATCCTATGCGGAATAATTTTCCTCCCCTCCCCCACTCCTCCCCCTGGGAAGTCCTTTTTGACTCACCATGATCAGCACAAAGACGACCAGTACCAGTAGTACCAGGACCAGGCACACGATGAGCACAATCTGCCATGTCTTCAGCCCGTCGTCATCATCTACTTTTGGCGGTACGGTCACTTCGGGTGACGTTGTCGTTAAGGGCTTGGTTTCTACATACGAAAAGCTCACCACCGAGAAATTTCCAATTCCGGTCTGGCTGATTAAAGTTAAGACGTTCTGCAGTATGGCCGCTGAAAAAGTAAAACATTTTCATAAAATGTTATTACGAATGCAAAACATTTTCACAGAAAAATCCTTGGAAATGTACCTTTAAAGAAAGAAGAGATTTTCCTTACTCTCGGAGCTATGTCATGGTGTTGCGCATGCGTGGAGTCAATGTTCGATTGATGGCTGTTAACTGTCTACAAACAGTAAAAGTCTCCTTCCTCAATACTTGATTGAAAGAATACACATTCCACATGTGCACGAGGTTCGTCAGTTCATATGAACATTGCTAAAAATAACTGTGTCCGGCCTCAGTACAATGACTATAAAGACCTCTCACCTTGACACATACAGCTCATTTAGATCTGATTTAGCTTCATCAACAAAGTCTTTATTAAAATATTGTTCCAATCCTCGAAATTAAAACGAGATTCGTACGATATGAAATGATATTGGATAGATTGATAATTTCTGGCTTAATTTGTAAGCAATCAAGAAAAGAAATAAAATAGAAGCAAAGTGTGATCATCAGAGTAATAGAACTTACAAGGATCAACCGGGATGCCAGTAGAACTGGTGGTATTATCGAAGATGAGATAATAATGAACGATAACACTTCCTGTAGTAATGTCAGTCACAGTACATTTCAGTAGTTTGGTTGTGGTGTTGGTGACTTTTCCACAAAAGTCTTTCTGCATTTTATCCTTTAGAACCTTGTAAGCCTGAATAAAATTAAAGGTCCACAGAAGTGAAAGGAGAACTAAAAACAGGCAACTGTATTGTGTACGAACTGCATGAAAAGAAAATAGAATGTTGGGTTTCCTGTGGTGCAAATTCCTCGGAGAGTGTGGCGCCCTCTCCCCAATACCACAGGTAACCCAACTCCCATTTTCTTTTTCTTTTCTCTCGTTGCCTGCGGAGGCAACCTCGTCCCCAGTGTCTTCTCGGTCAGATCCAAGATGGAGGCTACCGAAAAGACACTGGGGACGAGGTTGCTGCGGAGGAGGCTAAATGCACACCGTGGCAAAACGTCACGCGCATGCGCTTTTGATGA
This sequence comes from Actinernus sp. WN-2022, assembly GCA_030867875.1. NCBI lineage: Eukaryota > Metazoa > Cnidaria > Anthozoa > Actiniaria > Actinernidae > Actinernus > Actinernus sp. WN-2022. Next base: position 19,648,165 of record JAOWCC010000577.1, read on the forward strand.
GCGGGTCGCGCGCGCGTCTTTCCAATTTCCCGCCGAAACAAAGTAAACAGAGACAATCACCCATGTTTTCTAATTTTAAGTACGTACGCGGATATACGTGAAATGTTTCGTGAAAAACAAAACAAAAAAAATGCATAAAAGCTAAGCCTAAGACTTTCACAGGTTGAAGGTTTCTTAACTTGTAATTCACTGTTAGTTTACTAAGTTATAAAATTATTTACTAAAAAAGTTTAAGACCTCGGAAACTTGTTTTCGAACTCCAGAGCCTTCGTTCTTTCGGTCAGCGAAACACAACGTTTTGCCACAGTGTGGGCTAGATATGACGTCATCAAACTCTATATATTTTAACACCTATTTCAAAAAACATAAAACATTGAACAACGAACAAGGAACAACAAACTTTTAACAATAATTTCCTAATCTAACATTAGCACATATTGTTTTATTATTGGTCCCTTCATGTAGGCAACACATGAATTGCTATCAAAATTCAATAGAATTAACACATTACAAAACATGTACAATAGAACGAAATGCACAATGCAATAGAACACAATACAATTTGGTATCGTAATTCATATCTGCCTACATGAAGGGAGAACCGTTTTAATTTCTTGCGCTTGTATTTATTTTAATGACAAATGTGCAGGTTTAATGTTTGGTTTCTAAGGCGACAACCCGTGAAACCAAATCTTATAATCTGTTAGATGCAAAGAAAGAAATGAAAATAAAATATTTACCGGATGGGCCCAACGGATTCATGTGTATTATTCGGCTTCACGGCTTATTGCAATCACTCTTGTTCAATGTTTGTTGTTCAATGGTATCAACGTGTTTTGTTTATCTCTCTCCAGCTTTCCAGAAAATAAATTGGTAAGCCGAGAGAAAGCACCTGAAGCCTAACAGTAAGGCAAGGTGGCGGAATCTTTCGAGGAAGAACACACGGAAGCTGCACGCTTCTCAGGACAGATAATATCCGCGCATGCGCACAAGTATCAGCGCATATAAATGCATACACTGGAGCCAAAGGATGAGGGTAAAAAAGGTCATTTGAACTTCGTTTCACTTTCTTTTTAACGTTCTTCATAAAAGGTCATACATAATCTTGGACGATTGGGGAAAACATTGTCAATTCCGAGTGAAAATGTAATTTTATGACGTCACCATCATGACGTCACCATCCATGACGTCATTACTTAATCATTTTACAAAGTATATCATGTCCATAGTTAACAGAGCCTGTCAAGAGGATTTGAATGCCGCAAATCGTTTCTAGATACAACTACAAATAATCGAGACATGGCATGTTGAGTAAATTATAAACTTGTGCCCCCCTGAACCAGACTTACTGTTAAAAACATATGTGGTATTACCGTTGGGAGACTGTCACAAATTTTTCTATTTTTTTTTAAGTTAAGCCAACTTTTTTGGAACATAAAGCTAATTTAGGGGGGAAATCGATTTTAGGATTTCAACCTTATTATAAAAATGTTGGCGATTGTTGAAATGATGACGTCTGCTGGATGACTACTGAAACACGTTTTCCTGCATTGGTTAGGATTGAAAGAAATTTGAGGCAGAAATCTGTTTTTACTACATGTTGTAATTACTAGTTTACTAGGCGATCTACCTGATACGTATTGATATATTTCAGCAGCAAACGCGTTAAAATATTTTACTTTATTTAATTCCTGAAATCCGGGTGATTCTTTCACTTAGCCTTCCGATTAGCTCAGTGGTTAAAGTGCCTATGAATAATTTTTTTTTATTTTAGATATCAATTCTAAATCAAGTGAATAGTAGAATGGTAAAATATATTTTGCTTTGACTGCTGTGCCGCCGAGTTAAGGAGGTTTTAATATCCAAAATGCTAATTACATGACGTCAGGGGAGGTATCTGCAATCCCTTCTTAGTGGTTGTGAATGGTCGTTTCTACTGATATAGGAAAACAAATTTCTAACATCATTTTATTTCAACCATGGGTATAACACTGATAATTTGAAAAATTTGTTTAATTGTAACAAAACATTTTGTATAATAATTGATGCCTCCCCTGACGTCATGCAATTAGCATTTTGGATATTAAAACCTCATTAACTCAGCGGCACAGCATTCAAAGCAAAATATATTTTACCATTCTACTATTCACTTGATGTAGAATTGATATCTAATATAAAAAAAATATTGTTCATAGGCACTTTAAGCTCCGGCAGGAGCCCATTACCAGGAGCGTTCCTCTGTTATGGGTTGGGTCCCCAGCACAGAGGTAGATGAGGCTATTTTTAGATTCGAAATTCCCGCGAAAAGAGGTCGCCGCCATGTTGGTGCCCTTAAACAATAGATCCCTCGTTAGCTTCTTTTGTTGGGGCACCAACATTTGAATCTCTGGGGATTGAGTGAAAACCAGCAATTCGAATTCCCGCGTTGAAAGTGAGAAGAATGATAATGAGAAGTAACGTTAGCTATCTGATTGGCTAAGAATAGCCTACCTTTGTTCTTTTTCGCGCGAAACGCAATGCTAAAAATAGCCTCATCTACCTCTGTGCTGGGGTACAGACACAGTGGGGAAGATGGACGCTCCTGGTAATGGGCTCCTGGCTCCGGTCTGTTGTGCGGGAGGTCGCGCGATCAAACCCCGGCCGGACCAACACTCAGGGTCTTAAAATAACTGAGTAGAAGGTGCTGCCTTTGTGAAACAATCTCGTTCTCGAACTGAAAATGGTTAGACCTTCACGTCTTCTCGGATAAGGACGTTAAATCCTAGTTCCCACGTCGGCCTCAAGTTTATCAGTCTCAATAGACTGTCACGAGTTAACGACGTTAAATAAAGGTACTTTACCTTACTTTACTTTAATTTACTTTGAAAGCAGGTTGTGTCCAGGTATAAAACATCATATCTCAACTAATAAATGTCATAGTGACAATGGTTTGCAGCATTGACGACTCCACGAATAGCTATATAAAATGCCATATGTGAAATTATCCGAGTCTATATACCTCTAAATATAATGTAATGCATTGTGACGTCATCAAATTACATTTTCTTTCGGAATGGACATTTGCATGATGACATCACATCACCTATAGCTACCAGAACTCCCTGCGACGATTATTTTGTTCCTCTGATTTGGACCATTGTCTTGCTATTCTCGAAGGAGTTGATAAATATGAATGAGAAAAAGAATTCGAAAAGGGTTCTTGTAGTTGTAATTAAATGACCTCTTAATGCAATTGTCCTACTGCCAGGAATAAATTTTCCCCAATCGTCCTAGATTATGTGTGAAGTTTCATGAAGAATGATGAAAAAGATTTTAGTTTTCAGTCCCCTTTGGCCCCAGCGTGAAAATGGCTGCTTTTGTTGTTGTTGAGAACATTTCCAAAATAAAACACTTACCTCGGAAGTTTTTATCAGTTGCTCTGGTGTTAAAGTACCACTGAGAGTCACTGTAACGCTCATCGTTACTATTGGTGAGGCTTCTGTTGAAGTAATGGCTGGGATGTATGTGGAAGTAAGATAAGATCGATTAAGCGTTTACGCATATAAAACATATACTACAAACACACTAATTAAAGTCCCTTATTAAAGGTTAGCCAACTAAGGACTGAGAGGGGAGGGTTGTTTGTAGTCACAATTCCAGAAATGTAAGTAAAATATGTCTACGGACGTTATTCACACGGCGGCCATGTTTAATACCAGGAATATAAAAACCTTTGTTTTGCACGCGTGAACTCGTTCTGAAACTGCTCAGTACGAGGCTACACGTGAAAAATCTATTGTTTCAAGCCAACATGGCCGCGGTGTGACCAAAGCGCATGCGCGACGTGCCGACAAAGTTCTGCACCTGCGCGCGCACTGTTGAAACCAGGTGGCCCGGATCGAAACCTTGGCCAGTAGTTGTGAATGTTTTTTTTTTCATTTTCCGTTATCTTCTTTTTCCTTTTGCACTAATTTCCCTTGATTCTACCAGTTAGTTGTGTTTTTATCTTTGGCGGTTTTCTTTATATAATTTATCGTTTTTTTTTTCCAGGTCGTTACCTCAGTTCAGATAATTGGGAGCTCCGCTTTTAGGCTTGACTAAATATATATATCAAAAAGCTACACTCATGCCAGGGATCCTGTTATATGTGAATACAGGAGCCAATTACCAGGAGCGTCCATCTCCCATACTGTCTGTGAGTCAGCGTATGACCGGATTGAGCTATATTTAGAACAGATCTCACGGGAGTTCACGTGCCCACACTTTGGGAATCCAATCAAACCATAGTCAGGACAATGCAGCGTTAGTAAAATCACCTCAAAGAACAATAGATCATTCTTAATCTCGATAATTACGGCAAGCATATGCACGATCGCAGCAGAGTCAGAAGGAAGTTACTCTGGAAACATGTTCTAAAAATAGCTGAAACCGGTCATACGCTGACTCACGGGTAGAGTATATATGGACGCTCCTGGTAATGGGCTCCTGGTGAGTACTATGAATGTTGATAAAGTGCTATACCAGCTTCGGTGGAACCCGATTCGGTCGGTGTACTCCCTCCTGTCGTTGTTGTTGCTGTACGGGTTGCACTACCGATAATAATAATAATAATAGTGCTGTCACTTCCCGCTGAAACAGTAGTAGTGACGTCACTCCCTGTAACATCTGCGGTAGTAGTGACGTCATTCCCTGTGACACCTGCGGTAGTAGTGACGTCACTCCCTGTAACATCTGCGGTAGTAGTGACGTCACTCCCTGTGACACCTGCGGTAGTAGTGACGTCACTCCCTGTGACACCTGCGGTAGTAGTGACGTCACTCCCTGTAACATCTGCGGTAGTAGTGACGTCACTCCCTGTGACACCTGCGGTAGTAGTGACGTCACTCCCTGTGACACCTGCGGTAGTAGTGACGTCACTCCCTGTAACACCTGCAGCAATAGTGACGTGACCTCCCTCTGACGTAACATCTAAAGTAGTAGTGACGTCACCTTCCACTGCAGTTGCAGTTGCAGTAAGAGAAAAAGCTAAAAAGGAAAAAAAGCTATTGTTTTTTTTTTTGACGAGATTTTATAATTCATAGACTTTATAAAGATTATCGGATATTTATAAATTGTTAGAGGATCGAATCAGACTTGGCCTAAAACCCTTCGCCCTTGTTTTTTTGTAAGATGTCATAAAAGTAAGTGTGTAAAATAGTTGAAGTGCTCATTACTGGATTACGGTGTCATCAATAGAACGGTTTTCGATTGAGTGACGTAAAACCAAAACAAAGTAATTGCAGAGCCAATCACGGGAGCAAATAAAAATGCAATGAGCCAGCCACGAACTGAAGTAATTCACGATTGGTTTTACTTGAACAGATAACGAGGAAGTAAACGCAATCGTGAATAATGCACTTATCAATTGATAAATGTTGTTGAAAATTAACCTGAAACATTTTACGTCATCAGAATGCCTGCATGAAATGTATTCATTTGGCGAAAATTTGACCTTTCTACAATAAATATATTCAAAGTTATGGTAGCCTGAATTTCAGCCGTCTCCTCTGGTTCGTTCCTCCCAAGAGAGAGAACGAACCAGAGGAGACGGCTGAAATTCAGGCTAACTAAAGTTATATCGAATTTTAATTATTAATTGGTCACAACAATCATGAAAAAATGTGTGACCCGGTTGGTTTTGTAAACACCGATCAAAGATGACTGAAAGACGAAACATGAAAAGAAGGAAACATCATTTTAGAAATGGAAACTCGGTTATGGATGTTGCCAATATCACTTCACCTCACTTTACTTTACCAACCTGTAAGCGGTGTAGTAGGTGTGTAACAGGAGCAGTTCATGGTCGAGGTGAAGGTCGTGTTGGTTTCATTTAACGCAGACGTCACGTTGACGAGTGATACGCAAGGACTTGGTGCCGGTGCCAGAATGGATGTTGAATTAGATGATATGCTCTGGCTGTTACCTGTTTATGAGTCAGAATAATAGTTGCATTAAAGCAATACCATAACTAGACTAAATAGAGATTGATTCATGGAAAGTGCTAGCGGGCACACGGCGTATGGTACTGATTTAAACACGAATTTGTTTTCACACAACGAATGAGCGAGGCTAGGACGAGCGAGTGAGTTTTGTGAAAACAAACAAATGTGTATATTATGGACGGTCGTTACCACCAAAAATACAGAACAGGAATCATTTAACAAAGAATTGTGGAATGATCAATACAAAACACGAACGGAATAGACAGAAATGAAACCATCTAACTATCGCTTGCCAAATGGAATAGACAAAACACAAATGATAAAGACAAAACACGAACGATCTAACTACCGACGTAGAAATGATTCAACCAAGTATCAAATGATCAATACAAAACACGAACGGAATAGACAGAAATGAAATCATCTAACTATCTCTTGTCAAATGGAACAGACAAAACACAAATGGTAAAGACAAAACACGAACGATCTAACTACCGACGTAGAAATGATTCAACCAACTATCAAATGATCAATACAAAACACGAACGGAATAGACAGAAATGAAGTCATCTAACTATCTCTTGTCAAATGGAACAGACAAATCACAAATGGTAAAGACAAAACACGAACGATCTAACTACCGACGTAGAAATGATTCAACCAACTATCAAATGATCAATACAAAACACGAACGGAATAGACAGAAATGAAATCATCTAACTATCTCTTGTCAAATGGAACAGACAAAACACAAATGGTAAAGACAAAACACGAACGATCTAACTACCGACGTAGAAATGATTCAACCAACTATCAAATGATCAATACAAAACACGAATGATCCAACTCGCTTATGTCAAATGGAAAGATAACAATGAAATGATCCAACCTAAATACAAACGATCCAACGCAAAGTAATTCAATTCAACGTAAACACGAATGGTTTGGCGTGATGTCAAATGATCAAGTCAACAGTCGAATGGTTCAGTCGACGGGGGGTCTCCATGACGTCACGCACTGCAAAATTGGCGGCAAAACAAAGCTACTATAAATCGATTCTGGTACTAAGTGTTTATTGCTATTTTACATCATCCTGAGAAGTTGTGAATAATATTTTATCAGCTTGTTTTGCTAGTCACCCAAATTAGTCTAGTCTAGCTAGGAAAATCGAAGGTCTTCCCGGTTGCAAAGTGGGCTTGAACTGATCTATTATGATTCCTCTTAGACTTTAATAGTTCTTAATTACATCATTGATTATAACACAAAAATATCCGAACATTTATTACTTTCATTTGGAATGTTCTGTCATGGTTCAGTTCAAAGAGAAATCAGACGCCTCTATACTTACAGATTTCCGGCCTCGGACTTTAAATGCATGCATACCTGGAGCCATTAGCTCCTGCATGTGCATACCTCGTTCAAACTGCTACAAGTTCGCATCGAAATTTTCACCGGAATACAATACTTCACATATGTAATTGTTGTGAGTCTCTGTAAATCCGCCTAAGCAGATGTTCTCAAGTGGAAAAGTACATGTATGTGATTTTTTTAAAAATCCAGTTACATACTCTTTTTGTCAGTAGAAATGATCCACGAAATACTCACTCACATCTTTATCAATCGCCACTGACATTTGACTCCGAATCAGAATACCAGTTCTACCAAGAATGCACGAAATATGCATAAGAGGGCACCGAATATGAGACTATTTCAGGTAGTTACAGTGAAATGGCTTTTCATCACCATATATAGTAAATCCCATTTCTCGAGCGAGCATATAAGATTTTTGCTTATTATGGAAAGAAAATTATATTTATTTGCACAATTTATATACAAAGAAACATCTGATACGGCAATTTGCCTCGACCATGCTAAGGCCATCCCAATAAATGTTTTGTTTACCATCATCCGACAGACTCTTTTTGGGGGGAAATCCAAAAGAAATTCAAAGTTTATAAAGACCGACCCAATTTTGTGGGAAAGTTTCTTACTTTTCTCGTGCAAGTTGTCAATCCACAACTAATAGAGGAAAAAGTGTCTTCAAGCCGACTTGGTTCCAGATCCCCTAACGTTTTTACCGGCCGACCGACCCACCATCACGAGCCAGATGGCGATGGGAAACGAAACATTTTATTGGGATGGCCTAATACGGTTGTGTATTTTTATTCAGTTCGTAGTTTGGATCGCCTAAAGGCTCCATATCAATGACTCTTGGGAATACACAGAAGTCACCAGTCGGCTAAGCAGCTAACTCGGCTCATTGTAGTTTTACGAGTCATTTGTATTTTGGCGAGCCTTTATAAGTTGTTTATTATATATAAATATACAAAAACTGCAGAAAATGGCAATCGAGAAGCCATTTTATTTTTACTGCCGGCGAATACGTTCTCATATTAGGTGCGTTCTTTGCAGATTTATATAACAAACCTAGCCGTATTAGATACTTAGCCGATACATAAGCTCTATATATTATGGAGCAGAATTCATATGGCTGGCCTTGGGAATGTTGTATCTCTTTATTTACCCACAGAGTATCTTCATATAATCATGCTTTTCCAGAGAGCCATGCCATGAATAAAATATTTATTTATTTGTGTATTTGTATATATGTATTTGTATTTTTTATGCATTTATGCATTATATAATTCTGCCAATAACGCACCGCAAAATATGAAGAACGCTCGACTAAAGGTAATAGTGCCACGTACTACACTGTACCGCCTCCCGGTTAGCTCAGTTGTTAAGCTCCGGTCTGTTGAGCGGGAGGTCGCGGGTTCAAACCCCGGCCGGACCAACACTCAGGGTCTTAAAATAACTGAGTAGAAGGGTGCTGCCTTTGTGAAAACAACTGCAAATGGTTAGACCTTCACGTCTTCTCGGATAAGGACGTAAATCGTAGGACTCCCGTCGGCCTCAAGTTTATCAGTCTCATCGTACTGTCACGAGTTACCGACGTTAAATAAAGTTGCTTTACTTTACTTTACTTTACTGTACTGTGTTAACATGAGATAAGGGACTGTGCAAAAGCAGGAGGGGGGAGGGGGTCGAGAAACGGGAGGGGGGGCACAATGTGAAATCATATCCCAAGAGAGGGGACAACATGTAAATTACTCTATGCAAAGGAGGGGGGTGATATCTAATTTTCAACAATAAACCTGTACCACTAATAAAAAAATATACACTATCATTTTCCTGGTACTGTAACTTACATGTACAAAGCATAATTTATCTATCATGGAAAATATCAGAAATAGAATTTGGGGCAAAAAGAGTTCATGTTGTTTTATGGCGATTAGGCCTGAATAGATTGTGCTCGGCAACTTTTGAGCAACTTTTTGTACTGCAAGCAACCTAGAGCAACTTTTGCCTTCCTTGGCAACTTTTGAGCAACAAATAATGATAAAACACCCAAATTATCTCAAATGTTTCTGTTAATTGAAACTGGTCGACACTAAGAATGTTGTAGACATGTATTGAATAGTATTGACCCTGCAAATGATTAACATTCCTTTGTTTTCTACTTTCCGTGCATGAATTGATGTGCGCCCACGAACTGGACAGCAGCTATCTAAAAAAGAAGATGTTGGTCATCCAGCCAAGTTCAGCATCTGCTGAGAGAGCCTTCAGCCTTCGAAGAATGCCTTTAATGACCAGCAAGACACTGCCCTTGAGGATTACCTTGAGGCTTCAGTCATGATTAGATACAACAACGCAAAGAGGCTACAGGTACACTTTATCACCGTATGTGGTGTCTATGGTCAATATCATGAGATTTACTCATTAGAAACTACTTTACTTCATTAGAAAGTACTACTATTATATTGAATTACACATCCAACATCCATGTTTTAAGTTGTTATCTAGAATAAAATGGCTCGCCAAAGTGAGCAACTTTTTCAAATTTTGGTAGCAACTTTTTCAATTTTTGGCAACTTTTGAGCAACTTTTAGCTTTTTTTGGAGCAACTTTGGCTGGATTTGCTAGCACAATCTATTCAGGCCTAATGGCGATACTCCTTGCACTTTAAAGGCCTGTACTCTACTAATACGCAAATAAATAAAATAAATAAAATAGAAAGCACTGAAAACGATTTAATGTCCTTTTTTCTTGCCGGTTCATATTTCAAAACAGAAAACAACTTTATCTATCAAGATATGGCATTGATGCTTGGAGTTAGTCAGCGGACTGTGGAGAATAGAATGGCAGAATATGAAATGACGAATAGTTCTCGTTATAGCAATATGTGACGAAATGCTGGAAACCTTTATTAAGCGCATAGTCGCCAACTTTCCTAGATCTGGTAAGTTCCGCCGGATTTACTTCTAGTTTCACTACTTAAAAAATACCATTGAGAACCCTTAGTTTTTATTGCATTTTCATACTTGTACGAGGAAGATAGAAATTCCGGTTTTATATGATAACTTATGATGAAGACACAACCGATGTTTGCGCACGTTTTGTTTATTAACCAGCTCCTTGACCATGTAAATGGCCAAATTAGAAAACTAACATCGCGAGTAACAAGAAATAGAGGGTATTGTTCACCGTGCATGAGATGCTGTTGGAGCAAAAGATTGTTACGCATGCACGCGAATGTTTCCAGACATACAGATATTATACTTCCGGCTAAGTGGCATTCCAAAAAGTCCATAAATCAAACTTTGGAGAATACAGAGAAACCAAACACATTTAAATATTATTCAACAGATTTTGCTTAAACTGTGATCACATCTACTACTGCAGATCGGATTCACGGGGACCAAACCACTAGGATACCGGAAATTTAACAGGCCGGCTTTAAATAAAAGCGCCTGCAAAATATCAATCAGTGTAAAAACAAATTAATGTATATACTGTATTCTCGTATCGTTTCTTACTTGTATTATATCGCACCAGATATTTTTGATCACTTCTGCTCTTCGGATGGCTGATTTTATCGCTATAGCTGATATAGATTTAGAGATAGGTTGTTTACTAATTATAAAAAAACATAAATTTCACGCCAGTACCCAAACTACAATACCTTTCACTATGATATAACCGCATGATATTCTATCAGGGGTTTTTACTCAAAAATGGGCTTAGTCATCCTCGGCTACCCAGCTGGGGCTAAGAGGGGGGAGGTGAGGAAAGTAAAGGGAAGGAAGAAAAAGAGCCGGCAGTTCTCCAAAAAAGATAGTCCTATATTTCTGCCGAGTGTGTGGCAGAAATTATTTTAATTCATCGACAAGACTAAAAGGAAAAGGAATATCGCAGGATAATGTATTTACATTTTGAAAAAGTTTTGAATGCCACTAGGCTGAGCGAATAACATCATATAGTTCTTGCGTTTGCAATACGTGCAACTGATACCGCATCGTGAAAGCTTATGAGGCGGGTTCGATGACACTTCAGATCGACGTTGTAAGGAAACTGCTGCAGCGAACGCAGCGAACGCAGCGAACGCAGCTAAAGCAGCTTGATTTTCAGACGGGCTATTGTCTGTAGCCAATACAGTAACAACGTCGCTGATTGGGCACAACAAATCAGCCGGGAATGTGGAACACATTCCTGATTTGTGCCAAATCAGACGAGAGCAACTAGAGCCGCTTTGGAACTAAGCTTTATAGTGTTCCCAGGGCTCTTCTTCTTCCTTCTCCTTTTCTTCTTTTCTCTCCCGCTCCCTCTCCTTTTCTTCGCCCGCTCTTCACTCCTTTCTCTTCGCCCCTGGGTATCCGAGGTAGGGCTTAGCAAGTAAGCCTCCTTTTGTGTTAAAACGTATGATCTTGTGTAACAAAATTCAAAGTATATTGTCATTTCGTGAGGTTTTGATGGACTTTGATGTAGTAAATGGGAAAAGAATCCTCTGTCTATCATAGTGATTTTTTTCGAACAATAGTATCGGCACTTATTTTGAGCGGAAATGCCCTTAAATTTGCTTTTTTAGCATCACAATAAGGTAACGGTATTTCGCGAGGTTTTGATGGATTTCTGAGTCAAATGTCAGTGGCGATTGATAAAGATGTTGAGTGAGTTTTTCGTGGATCATTTCTACTGACAAAGAGAGTATGTTAACTGGATTTTTTTTTAAATCACATACATGTACTTTTCCACTTGAGAACATCTGCTTAGGCGGATTTACAGAGGCTCACAACAATTACAAATGTGAAGTGTTGTATTCCGGTGAAAATTTCGATGCGAACTTGTAGCAGATTGAACGAGGTATGCACATGCAGGAGCTAATGGCTCCAGGTATGCATGCGTTTAAAGTCCGAGGCCGGAAATCTGTAAGTATAGAGGCGTCTGATTTCTCTTTGAACTGAACCATGACAGAACATTCCAAATGAAAGTTAAATGTTCGGATTCAGGGCCGTAGCATGCCCTGAAAAACTGGGGGGGGGGGGGGGGGGGGCACAAAGTCATTTCGCAACCTAACCCCTGGGTTTCCGAGGGGGCCAGGTACCTTGTTTGTTTGTTTTTGGAAAACATTTGGGGGGGGGGGGGGGGGTTTGGGCGCTACGGCCCTGGATATTTTTGTGTTATAATCAATGATGTAATTAAGAACTATTAAAGTCTAAGAGGAATCATAATACATGCAGGCACGGATCCAGACCGGTTTAAACGGTTTACGGAAACCGGTCAAAATTTCCAGATTTAAGGGGGAGGGGGGTTCAGTAAAATTTCCAATTTTGGAGTTTGAGATGGGAAGTCGGAAACCGGTCAGATTTTTTTCTGGATCCGCGCCTGTAATAGATCAGTTCAAGCCCACTTTGCAACCGGGAAGACCTTCGATTTTCCTAGCTAGACTAGACTAATTTGGGTGACTAGCAAAACAAGCTGATAAAATATTATTCACAACTTCTCAGGATGATGTAAAATAGCAATAAACACTTAGTACCAGAATCGATTTATAGTAGAACCAACTCAGGAGACAAACATGTCCAAACATGGCAGCTTTGTTTTGCCGCCAATTTTGCAGTGCGTGACGTCATGGAGACCCCCCGTCGACTGAACCATTCGACTGTTGACTTGATCATTTGACATCACGCCAAACCGTTAGCGTTGAATTGAATTACTTTGCGTTGGATCGTTTGTATTTAGGTTGGATCATTTCATTGTTATCTTTCCATTTGACATAAGCGAGTTGGATCATTCGTGTTTTGTATTGATCATTTGATAGTTGGTTGAATCATTTCTACGTCGGTAGTTAGATCGTTCGTGTTTTGTCTTTACCATTTGTGTTTTGTCTGTTCCATTTGACAAGAGATAGTTAGATGATTTCATTTCTGTCTATTCCGTTCGTGTTTTGTATTGATCATTTGATAGTTGGTTGAATCATTTCTACGTCGGTAGTTAGATCGTTCGTGTTTTGTCTTTACCATTTGTGATTTGTCTGTTCCATTTGACAAGAGATAGTTAGATGACTTCATTTCTGTCTATTCCGTTCGTGTTTTGTATTGATCATTTGATAGTTGGTTGAATCATTTCTACGTCGGTAGTTAGATCGTTCGTGTTTTGTCTTTACCATTTGTGTTTTGTCTGTTCCATTTGACAAGAGATAGTTAGATGATTTCATTTCTGTCTATTCCGTTCGTGTTTTGTATTGATCATTTGATACTTGGTTGAATCATTTCTACGTCGGTAGTTAGATCGTTCGTGTTTTGTCTTTATCATTTGTGTTTTGTCTATTCCATTTGGCAAGCGATAGTTAGATGGTTTCATTTCTGTCTATTCCGTTCGTGTTTTGTATTGATCATTCCACAATTCTTTGTTAAATGATTCCTGTTCTGTATTTTTGGTGGTAACGGCCGCCCATAGTAAATACCATACAAAACTCGAAAAGCACTTTCCAAGCTGTTTATTTCTTTATTAGTTTATTATATCCATACTATATTCTGAGATTTGTATCCAATATCAAACAGGTTTTGTTTACGTTTTGTTACAACAATTGTTGGAGCTCTCAATTTTTAAAATTTGCATTTTGCCTTTTGGACAATGAAAGCAGTCTAAAATTATGCTCAATTAATCAAAATAGTTCTTCTAAGTAAGCCTTACTTTATCGATGAACTAGCTAAATTTTTGAAAATTAACAACGATTTGGAACAGTCTTTCATTCAACAAATATATAAGTTTATAAGTCTATTTTTATATGATTAAATGATATAAGGAGTATATTACTCCTGATGATATATGATGAAGTTGTTTGCCGCAGAAATGTCCTTGTATGTTCAAACACATTGTCCTCGATAATTCTCACCGAATATTTGCATTCTTACACTACTAGTGATGACGTGTAATAATTGTTGCTCTCTTTTCTTCTCACGCCAAGGGACCAGTCATTATTTACCAGAAGGCCAGAAGCGAGGAGGGGGGCTTTCACTTTAGGGATTCCAAAAAATATTGACCACCCCCCAATTAAATCGGTCCAAAAATGTGTAACCCCCCCAGCTAAAGACTTATTACAAAATACGTTTTACTCGGGCTGCCTGTGGCAGGCGCGAGTCTTAATCTGTAGGCCGTTATTTTTTGTTTTTTTGTTTCATGCAGCAAAATTTGTGCGCATGTATTAAATTTCAAGTTCACCACCAATCAGATTGCACTGTGCTGGTCACGCAACACTCGCCAGGTTAACGCGAGGGAATTTCTCTCTAATTTGGATCGAGTCCCATCTCTCAAATGTAAGCAGTTTAATTAATGTTTTATTTAACTTCACTCGTGCGAAAGCCTTCCAACAGGCTCAGGATATTTCAACTGGCGCTCTTGTCGGAGCCGAAGGATCGCGTTTTTTACCCAGATGGCCAGTGAATTTATATACGACACGACGATCTGAAAGGGCTGCATGATGAAAGCTAATATTTCTCGTTTAAGCTTCTCTTCCTCCACGGCTTTGTTATTTGAATCTCTGTGGATTGGCATACTCAAATATACTGCACAATACCATACAACTGAAGAAGAAGTCTTTAACAAAGCCAAACTCAACTTCAACTCAAGAGCAAAGCTGAGAGGGAATTAAGTGAAACTGAACAGTGTCTTGCTTGACTTTAAGGTACGTTTCGTAAGTTTTATGCCACATTTCATCGCATTTCATTTTACTCTCGGTCATAAACATACCAGCGCAAACAGCGTGATCAGTAGGCCAACACTAAAATAATTTTGACCGCGTTTTTGGCTGGTTTACCGATCTCGTACGATCTCTCTGTGTACCGCGTTCGCGTTATACTAGTATACTGAATAGCTGATTTATAGCGAAATATAGCGATTTACTATTTGTTACTCTTAACCAGTCTAAATCGGGTTTTCGATTACTTGTTCCCACCAAGAGGAGAGTTCAAAAATTGATCTCTTGGGAGATGTGACGTCATTAAGATGTTCGTGTTAACACTAAACACGAAATTCTATTTTGTTTACCCATCTAAACCTCTCCTAAAAAAAAAAATCAGTATTGTACATAACTGTTGAAAGTTTTGAAGATATAGAGAAATAAACGAACCCTGGCAATTTTGGGGTCATTTATGCCCACCGTGTACTCAAAGAACAAAACTACAAATATCAACATTATGGTTTAAACGCATGCATAAATCATTGCCCTATCCTAAGATCTTTGTGAAAATGTTTGACTAATAACTATTAAACACTTATTTAAGAGAAAATAGAGAACAGACATTCAAAAAGTTCTATCGAAATTTTATTAATAATTGGTCACAACAATCATGAAAAAATGTGTGACCCGGTTGGTTTTGTAAACACCGATCAAAGATGACTGAAAGACGAAACATGAAAAAAAGGAAACATCATTTTAGAAATGGAAACTCGGTTATGGATGTTGCCAATATCACTTCACTTCACTTTACCAACCTGTGAGCGGTGTAGTAGGTGTGTAACAGGAGCAGTTCATGGTCGAGGTGAAGGTCGTGTTGGTTTCATTTAACGCAGACGTCACGTTGACGAGTGATACGCAAGGACTTGGTGCCGGTGCCAGAATGGATGTTGAATTAGATGATATGCTCTGGCTGTTACCTGTTTTTGAGTTAGAATAATAGTTGTATTAAAGCAATATCAGAACTATACTGAATAGAGATTGATTCCTGGAAAGTGCTAGCGGGCACACGGCGTATGGTACTGATTTAAACACGAATTTGTTTTCACACAACGAATGAGCGAGGCTAGGCACGAGCGTGTGAGTTTTGTGAAAACAAACAAATGTGTAAATACCATACAAAACTCGAAAAGCACTTTCCAAGCTGTTTATTTCTTTATTAGTTTATTATATCCATACTATATTCTGAGATTTGTATCTAATATCAAACAGGTTTTGTTTACGTTTTGTTACAACAATTGTTGGAGCTCTCAATTTTTAAAATTTGCATTTTGCCTTTTGGACAATGAAAGCAGTCTAAAATTATGCTCAATTAATCAAAATAGTTCTTCTAAGTAAAGCCTTACTTTATCGATGGAATAGCAAATTTTTTGAAAATTAACGATTTGAAACAGTCTTTCATTCAACAAATATATAAGTTTATAAGTCTATTTTTATATGATTAAATGATATAAGGAGTATATTACTCCTGATGATATATGATGAAGTTGTTTGCCGCAGAAATGTCCTTGTATGTTCAAACACATTGTCCTCGATAATTCTCACCGAATATTTGCATTCTTACACTAGTGATGACTTGTAATAATTGTTGCTCTCCTTTCTTCTCACGCCAAGGGACCAGTCGTTATTTACCAGAAGGCCAGAGTGTAACCCCCTTAATTATGAGACACCCCCCCCCCCCCCGATCAACTAAAAGTAGATTGAGGTATATATGCTAACCGCCGTGGGGAGTGAGTAGCAGCTGACGTTTCGAGTGCTAGCCCTTCGTCAGAGCAAAAGAGCGAATCAGTGGGTGAGGATTGAGGAAACGGTTGATAAAGTGTCGAGCGCATGATTACCGCTGAGGAAACATGTACTCGGATCAATCAGGATCAAAGAACAATAGAAAATGCTAATAGGGACAACAAGGAGTGTTGACTAATAAAGTAATGAAACATATATGTTGATCTAAGTGTGAATGAATACGCGAATTATGAAATGAAAGGAAAGAAATGCGTTCATTAATCCGTTAGGTGCCAATTAAAGTGTCTAATTTTTTTTTTTTTTGGAAAATAAAGTTCTGTTATTTGCGTTTACGGGTTTCGGTAGTAGTTGATGAAGAAAATGCCACATAGGTGTGTATTAATTTCTTTTTTCCTCTTTTTATTTCATCCTCCATTATCAACCCTTTTCCTACAAATTTCGTGATTAAGGGGGCATTGCAGTTGAACTAAGCACAACCTAAATATAGTCAGTACTGTTTTCGTAGTTCCAAAGGTTGCTCATTTTGAGACATTTGGGGCACTTGGGGACTCTCTACAATCGATTAACAGAAACACTGAATTACTAACGGGACCTGAAACAACCCATAATGAGGCTGATCAACTTGAAAGCCAGTACCCGGCTAATTCACAGATCGAATTTGAATTTAGCGTGATATTCACAGTAAATTAGGTTTAGTATATGACTTAAATGACAACAACAGAAAACATATAAATTGCGTGATTATTGTCGCGTAACAGTTACATCGTTTCTTGAGGCATTTCAAAGTTCCTGGTTGAAGCCAATCTCGAAGGTTCTTAAAAGAGATAAGTGGTGGCTGTGGAAAAATGATTAGGGCGGTCTCTGGATCATTGTGTAAGATCTTAAAGTTCTTCTGGATGATTTTCTTGATATGGAGATTGGATGGATAGTAAATTAACGGACTTCAGTCTTCCGTTCAGACGGCAGTAGAGCCGTCAATAGAGACGGCAGTAGAGCCTCTGTCAATGTCGCGGGCGCGGTCCAATGCATTTGTTACAACAGAGGTGGGATAACCACACTCGATAAAGAACTGGTGCATCTCTTCAGACTTTGAGTAAAAGTCAGATTCATCGCTGCACAAACGGCGAAGTCTAAGGAATTGAGAGTACGGGATAGGTCTATGTTTTAACATGCTAGGGATGAGAAGATTAAATTAACAAATAACTGTGTAAATCAGTAGGCTTGAAGTGGACCACAGACTGAAACATTGATACGCAAAATGAAAAAAAAAATTATTATAATGTCTTTATTATAGACCAAATTAAGACTATATTAATACTTAAGATACTTCATATTTTAGCACCAAGCTTAAATAGACTATATACCTAATATATTTAGGGGATCAAAAGACAAATGCAACCACTAGTAATTACAATTTACGAAGTCGACTAATAAAGTAGCTTTCCCTTAAAAAAATATATATAGCTTAAGCTATAATGGTGTAAAATTATGGAACTCTTTACCCGATGAAGTACGTAGTCGTGAGTAGCTGGCTTCGTTAAGAACAACATTTCATCCCTTGGCCTTAGACATTAAATGATTTGGGGTGCAACTCGAACAACATATGACAGAAATGAAATAACACGAAATAACTTAAATGGACGTATATTTGCTTCAATAATTGGCTCACTTTATGAGCTATTGATTCAACAAAGCTGTCTTCACAAAGAGACTAGACTTATGATTCTAGTGTTTTTAACCAAAAGCGCAGCTAGTTTCATCCTAACATCTTGAAAAAATCCGCTGGTTAGCGGCTTCTAGTTAGCCGGTCTCCAGTTCGCGAGCGGAGCGAACGCAAAAAACCTCGGAAATACAAACTAGAAACTCTTACTTCTACTAAGTCTAAGAATCTTGCCCAAAATATCAGTGTTACCTCCCCCCTCAAAGTGGCGTCTAAAAAATTATGACCCCTCCCCCCAGAGCCAAAAAACTTGTGATCCCCTCCCCCCAATAATGTGACTGGTCCTTAAGAAGGGATTACACAGATCGATCATAGATCTGTTTCCTGAGTTCTTCCAGGTATAATTTCCTAAGATTTTCTCGCCCTATTTCTCCCGGTGTTAGAAATGTAACGTAATATCCTCTAGCGAAGTTCTTGATTTTAATACCCAATCCTGTTGCGTTTTGACAGTTATTTTCTGATTAAACGAAACGTTTGCGTTTCGCAAGCAAAGGAAATTTTTGAAGTGGGTTTTCGCATGAATAATTCAATAAGTCAATCTCATGCATGATCAGCTTGTACATAATAAATTTGTCCCAAGAGATAGAACACTCATCGCGGGAGTTTACTTTATATAACGCACCTTACATGGCCTGCGTTACGGCTCTGGAGTATCGGAGCGCAGCGAGCGGAGATAACGGGGATTGGGGCGAGCACAAAAAGAGAGGGGGGAGGGGGTGGGGAGGAGAGGAAGAGAGAGCCTGCCGGCAAGCCGTGGTTATTGTGATAACTCTTGGCCTCAGAAGGCTGTGTATTGCTATTGGCTAAAATGCGTGATTGACAGAAATCAGTAAATTTTATTCATGCATGGCTGCGGTAAGAGCAGAAACAATTAATATGGCGATAAACATACCGAGAATTCCGTCGGCGATGAATTTAAAGAAAGAACAGGAGCAAGGCCATTAGAGATCTTTTGTCTGGATGAGATGTTCTAGCTGTAATCCCAACTGGGTTTGGAAAAAGTAGGATATTACAAGCATTCATTAGTGTTAAAGACGTCGAAAATGATGGCCGGGTTGTCGTTTTGGTTTAATATTGCTCCTTTGGCTCGTATGTTGAAGATCAATTGAACCAGTTAAGTTCCTTAGGTTATCCTGCTGCCGAACTTTCAGACCTAAAACCCGAGGAACTACAGAAGTGCAACTTCAAATTGCTGTTTAGTTCTGCAGAAGAATTTCATTTCGCGATGAGCTGAAGAACCCTGCATCGGAACTCTACAAGCGTCTTGCTTGTATTTTGTCGTCGACGAATCGCACACGGTTGAAACATGGACCGGTGTGTTCGAGGAACAGGCTTGTGCTTCCGAAAGGACGAGCTACTTTGATGATTTCGTAACGCTGCGTGGATGGTTTTTAGCGCTTCTTTTGGCAGAACTTCGTTCCGGTGTTATTGTGGTCGGCAGTGTTCTTTTCTGATTTGGTGGCGACTTTATATTCAGCGGCAACGAGTTCTCTTTATCTTAGTTATCTTTATCCTGCAAACCTTCTCGAACAAAGGTGTAGTTCTCTACTGCATTTCTAATCTTCCTTCCTCAGGAATGACAGACTCGCTCGGATAGAGCAGCAGATTTCGGAATATGAAGACCAATACTTTTGAAGGCACCAAGCCTCGGCTCTCTTTTCTTTCTTGATCATGAACAGATTCTCGCCATGGAAATAGTTGAATTCCCAAACACTACCTTAAAACATACATTACATATCCTGCAAAATTCGTTGACATTTACAGGTTTGGGTTTAGGCCCTGTCTTCACAGGTTTTTTTTCGGAGTTTCAGTTGACATTCTCCAAGTTCGTATATTATTTGTTTTGAATTTTACGCTCGAGTTGAGATTCCTTGAGGTTTTCACTTCCGCCGCATGATGATTGGATGAATCGGTCGAATGACTTACTAATTTTATGCATTTTAATTAGTGGGTGGATAACAAAATAACCATGGCTTGCCGGAAGGCTCTCTCTTCCTCTCCTCCCCACCCCCTCCCCCTCTCTTTTTTCTCGCCCCAATCCCCCTAATCTCCGCTCGCTGCGCTCCGATACTCCAGAGCCGCAACGCAGGCTACACCTTACATAACACACCTTACATAGCATTACACACATCGAAAGCTATTATAGACATATATATAATTAAGTTAAGTCAATAAACAAAACAAAACTTATGAGAATGAAAACAAGTGCAGTGAAGGGCAATTATTAAACATTGCTAGAGTCAACTAATGAGTGTTTTTAATTTTCTTTGATCCAGGAATCTTAAAGTGCTATAAGCCCAATATATTTTTATTTGAGTATTGCGTCTATGAGTTATAGAAGTTTCTATTTCCAATATGCTAATTATATGATGTCAGGAGGCCAACAAAAGGTCATTTCTTTCTCCTTGTGAATAAAACTATTTCTGATTTATACGAAATAGTTGGTAAAAATGAATCACTGAAGGCTCAAATATAACATGGATGTGTAAACAAAATATTGATCTCAGCCAGCACGTTTTTGTATAATAAATGAGCCTCCTGTCACATCACATAATTAGCATATTGGAACCTCTAATAGAACTCATAGACGCAACACTCAAATCAAGAAATAGTTTACTGTTCACCTATTTACTTGATGTAGAATCGATTCAGTAATGATAAAAAAATTCGACGTAAAGATCTAGAGGCAGTTTAAGGTGGCTGCGGGTGACAAACGAATGGACATCATCAAGATTCGCACTTTTCAGCGGGACATTTTTGGCCGATCATTGAGATGTTTTCGATCATGTATTTCCTGATATTTAAGAATAGTATGAAAACAAAACAGAATTCCAAGATACATAATATTATCTCCGCGTAACCATGTAATATCCACTATATATTTAACAGAGACCAACTACAGGGTGTATATGGGGTATATATATTGTCACCTTAGTTGTCACCGCCAAGAATATCATTTTATGTAATGCTCCGGCAAAGAACGATAACAAGAACGGCAAGGAATTTAAAAGATGTTAATTTTCTTTTCTTCTTTCTCATAATTTCATTGGTAGATACTCATAAGTTCAATAGAAAACCATAGAAGTTAAAGATTTTTGAAGTTTTAATTTATTTTTGATCAAACGAATTATGGTTTGATTGCGAAGAAAATCGTGTGTGTGGAAAGTTCTCAAATTTGTGACTCCTTTAATTGACTGCGTAAGAGAGAATGCCTATGGCCAACAATACATACAGAACGCTTTAAAGATAGTTTTATCAATAGGTGTATTTTAAGTATAACTTAGCTTTTTAAATTTGATATGTATTTGTACCTTTTCATTAGATTTTTCTCCTTTTTACTTACTATATTTTGTAACTATTAATATATACTTTATCATTATATAGGAATAAAGACATTATTATTATTATTGTTATAGTTCAACTCTCATTGGCCAAAAGCGGTGACGTGCCTCTATCTTTCTTTCTTTCTTTCTTTTTTTCTATTTATCTATCGATCTATCTATCTATCTCCCTATACTCGACTCCATGCACCTAAAAGATGATTATTTCGAGTTCAGTCTGCGGTCGTAAAAATAAATAACAAATAACCAAACAAGTGTACAGATGAGTTAATCAGTTAGCAAGAACTCTTGCAAGTTTCAGTCTAAATGAGGATACAGAGTTAGCTTGGACTACAACAGAAGGCAAGCTGTTCCACTATCTTATTGTTTTTGCTTATGGTAATCTGTTACTGAGGGGGAGGGGAGTATAGGAGTATTTATTTGGATGACGACTTGAGCGTCCCATAGGTGTAAAAATATTTTGTGTGATCAATCCCAACTAAGTCATTGTGAATATTATAGAACATAGTTAGTCCATTATTATGCTCCTTGTTTCATGGGTTTCCCATTGCAAGTTCAATCATTTCGGTTACACTTGACGTGTTGTGAAACTGGTTCGGGGGCGAAATGCGCTGCTCGACCATTTCTCTTCACAAAATGTTCGCGCGCTCTCATTGGACAAAAGCGATTACGTGACGTGGATGAGTGCCCAGTGAGTGCTATCAAAACATTTTCTGTGGAACAATAAGCAACAACTGAGTGTTTCTTTCTCGTGACTATGTGCTAATTGTTTCTCTTGGAAATTTGATGTTCTTAAAACTAGCATATAAGCCCTCGAACTTCGTTCTCGGGCTTACATTTGTAAGAGCATCAAATTTCCGCGGTCAACTATCAGCCGATAGTTCCTCGACAGACACACCCTATTGTTATAATAGTGCCCAGTGTGCGCTGTGAAAACATCATTTTTGTTTTGAAAATTAAAGATGATAGAGTGTTTCTGTCTCGGGTCTATGGGCTGATAGTTTCCCTTGGCAATTTGATGTCCTGAAGACTAACATATAAGTTAATATTCGTTTTAAGAAAATCACATTTCCGCGGGCAACTATCAGCTGATAGTTCCTCGACGGACACACTCTATTTATATAATAGTTTCACTTGGCAATTTGATGTTCTTAAAACTAGCATGTAAGTTAAAATTTGTTTAAGAACATCAAATTTCATGCAGGGCAACTATCAGCCGATAGTTCCTGACAGACATACTCTATTGTTATAATAGAAACTTCGAGCTCGCCTCAAGACTAGTCTAATTGTTAAATATATATTTGTCGTACGACACCGGCAGTGAGTCGGCCATAATGCAGGTGAAATAGCTTCAAGAATCATCCTATTCGTAGAACCTATTCGTATCATGAAATATAGCCTGGGGACAGAGCTTACTAGATGGACACCTGATAATTTAATGTTCTAGATCTTAGTGTCTGTCAAAACCCTTGGATGACGTGGTCAGCGGTCAGCGATCCAAGATGGCTGTGAATTTTCGCGCGCTGCAATGAACGTACCAAACCTTCAATATTTTCGTTATTTAACTAGTTTTTAGTGTGTTTCTTTTTGTTACTTTGTATTGTCAATGATGGGCATCACTAAAGAAGATCTGGAATCGATTCTGGACAAGAAACTCGAACCAATTTTGAACTCAATGCAATTCATTAACGAACAATATGAAGAAATGGTAAGCAAGTTAGGGAAACTACAACAAGAAAACAAGGAGATCAGAGAAGAGAATAACTGTCTCAAGTCACAAATGTTCACTATTACTAACACGCTTAAGCAGCAAAGAGTCCTGCTCGAAGAACAAGAACAGTACATGAGGCGTGAATGCCTAGAAATTAAGGGCATTCCTGTAGCGTCCCACGACGAAAACACGAATGATATTGTCGTTAAAGTAGCTGACCTAATGGAGATTGAAATAGAGGAGAATGATATATCGATCAGCCATAGGCTACCAAGCAGCATTAAGCCGTCTTTCGACCAAGATGGAGCTTCTCGTCGTCCTCCTCCGCCGTTGATTATCGTGAAGTTCGTAAGGAGAGATATCAGAGAGCAATTCTACAGAGCAAGATTCAATCTTAAAGGGAAATCGACAATTAACCTTGAGGGTTTTGAGAGAGCACATGTTAACAACATATACATATCCGAGAGTCTGACGCAAGCGAAGAAAGAACTTTTCAAGGCTTCACTTAAAGTTAAGAAAGACCTAAAATACAAGTTCATCTCAACTATGAATGGCCGTATCTACTTACGGAAAGATCTAGCGAGCCGTTCAATTTTCATTGGTTGTGAGGGTGATCTTGCTAAATTAAAAGCTGAAGTTCCTCTCCCCTCACCATGAAAAGCACCGAGAATAAGAAAGCACGACTACATATTATTTTCATCACCGCGTATCCCGAACTCGACCTCTCGGCTGACCCACAGATGACAGCAGGCAGGAACTGTGAAAATTGCGAGAATTTATATCTTTACTCACTTGGAGCCCTACTCAGCTAAGTACATGTGTATTAGTTTAGCTGCAATCAATATAATAGTTATTATTTTATCATTTATATTTATACCTTTAGAAAAATATGAGTAAAATGGAAGACTCTAACTGCCCAAAATGTAAAAAGATTGTTAAAGACAATAGCAGAGGAATTCAGTGTGATGTCTGCCATCACTGGCTCCATCTCAAATGTACAGTCTTAACTATTAAGGAATACAACCACATTTCTAGAACTAATGACCTCTGGATTTGCATGCATTGCAGATCAGAAAATTTTGCTTTTCACAATTTGGATATGTATGAATTAGCTGAGCTCTCATTTAACTCAAACACTGTATGTCTCTGCTCCAGTCAGATAGCAAATTTTAAATTAGAATCTTTGCCTTGCCTTAACATTATGACCTCTATTAGTAGTATCCCTAATCTCTCAAATATAGATATAGATCAACATCTGCCAATGCACACTAATTTTAATTATTATACAACTCATGATTTTCATTCAAGTCAAGAAATTCAAACATCTCTTTCTGATAAGCCTTTTTCTGCACTACACTTTAATATTAGAAGCCTAGCTGCCAACTACGACTCTTTTTCTGAAATGTTATCTGAACTTCACCATCCGTTTTCCATAATTGGCCTTTCCGAAACCAAAATAAAGCAAGATATAGACCCCTTCCTTAATACCAAACTGCCAGGTTATCAGTTTTTATCTCAATCTACCCTTTCTAATGCTGGGGGAGTTGGATTTTATGTCGACGATACAATTACATGTACTAAAAGAGATGATTTTTGTGGCTCAGAAAATGAGTATGAATCTCTGTGGGTTGAAATTGAAAATAATCATCAACATAATATTATTTGTGGTGTGATTTATAGACATCCAAATGCTAACTTAGATAAAACACTTGATTATCTATATAAGACTATTGAGAAGATTCATAAAGAAAATAAGTATTGCATATTGATGGGTGATTTCAATATTAATCTCCTCAACTTTGAGTCTCACCCAGATACTGACACTTTCATAAACACCTTGGGATCATATTCTTTTCATCCTCAAATTCTGAAACCAACAAGAATCACAGAACACTCAGCTACTCTTATAGACAATATTTTCTTTAATTCCCTAGAGCACCATGTTATTAGTGGTAATATTTTATGTGATATTACTGACCATCTCCCTAACTTCTTAATCATAAATAAACTTTCTACACTTCCAAGTAATTTTAAAATGTATAAGAGGGACTATTCTAATCTTAATGAAGAAGTCCTTCTTACTGAAATGAGTAATACTAATTGGCTTGATATTTTACCATGTGAAGATTGCACTGATGTAAATGCTTTGTTCCAATCATTTTTTTCATACATTTCAGAGATTATTAACAGGCATGTTCCCCTCCGTAAAGTCACTAGAAAAGAAATCAAATGCATGTCTAAGCCATGGATAACCTGTGGAATTAAGACATCTATTAAAATTAAAGATAAGCTATTTAAGAAATATATTAGTACTAGGAATTCATACTATCAGACCAAATATAAATGCTATCGCAACAAGCTAAACCACCTCCTTAGAATTAGTAAAAGAACATATTATGATAATTATTTCATGACAAACAGCAAGAATATGAAGAATACTTGGTCTGGCATTAAAGAACTTATTACCCTTAAACCAAAATGTTTTATTCCACCATCTAAGATTTTACTAAATAACCATACTATAAAAGATCCTGTAGCCATAGCGTCTGCATTTAATAAATATTTTTCTAATATTGGAAAAAAGTTAGCAAACGAAATCCCTAACACTAATACAGTCCCTCAAGACTTTATGGGTCCCTCACAATCCAATAGTTTTTACCTGTATCCAGTTACTGCTAAGGAAATTGAAGAAGAGATCTCTGAACTCAAATCATCAAAAGCAACAGGCCCAAATAGTATTCCTACTAGACTATTAAAACTTCTTAAGACCTGTTTATCAACTCCTTTAGAAATAATTTATAACCATTCTTTCTCTAGTGGCATTGTCCCAGATCAATTTAAAATAGCCAATGTTATTCCCATATATAAAAAGGACTCCATCATAGATCTAAATAATTACCGACCCATTTCTCTCCTTTCTATTTTCAACAAGATTATGGAAAAATTAATGTTCAAAAGACTATTTGCCTTTATTGATAAATATAATATTCTCTACGATAAGCAATTTGGTTTCCGCGAAAAACACTCCACTTCACATGCAACCTTACTTATAACTGATAAAATACAAAGAGCAATAGAGGAGGGCTTGTACTCGTGTGGAATTTTTTTAGACTTCTCAAAAGCATTTGATACGGTAGATCATAATATATTAATTACCAAACTAAGCCACTATGGCATCCGCGGCATTATAAATGATTGGTTTGTTTCCTATTTGAAAAATAGACGTCAATTTGTGTCAATTGGAAATATGAGATCTGAGGATACAGTTATTACACATGGTGTTCCACAAGGCTCAGTACTTGGGCCTCTTCTTTTTCTCCTGTATATAAATGACTTTAATAATTGCTGTAGTTTATTTGATTTTCATATATTTGCTGATGATACTAATTTATTCTATTCTAATAACAGCTTGTCTACTTTAGAATCTTCAATCAATGAAAACCTAGGAAAAGTGTATAACTGGCTCTCTGCAAATAAGCTTTCTTTAAATATTGGCAAGACTAACTTTATTATATTTCATCCCCCTCAAAAGATTTCACACTACACGATTAAGTTACATATTAATAACAAGCAAATTAAACAAGAAAAATGTATTAAATATCTAGGTATTTTTATTGATTCAAATTTAAGTTGGAAATACCATATCTTATATATTTCTAAAAAAATCAAACGATGTATAGGCATTCTTTCGAAGATTCGTTACTTTGTGAGCACTTTAATTTTAACCCAACTCTATTATACCTTAATTTTCCCATTTTTAACTTACGTTCTAACTACTTGGGGTAATACATACCCCTCTTCTCTTAAGCCACTTGTCACGCTTCAGAAAAAAGCAGTTAGAATAATAACTTTCTCTGGGTATAATGAACACTCGAGTCCCCTTTTCAAAAGCTTAGGCATGCTAAAATTTTCTGACCTGGTTTTCATTCACAATGCCTTATTTATGTATGATTTTTATACCAGCAGATTGCCATCTGCATTTAATTTTTTCTTTACAAGGGTAAGCAGAGTACATCAATATAATACCAGACTAGCTAGTAGAAAGTCCTTCTACCTTCCCAAAATAAGAACAAATTATGGCAAGTTTAATATCCGCTACATAGGTGTCAAAGTTTGGAACTCAATCGATGAAAATCTGAAATCAAAAAGTCGGAGTTGCTTTAAAAGCCTCCTTACAGAATCCCTTTTAAAGCTTTATTAGCGTCGATGAGTATTTGATGTACTTAGCTTATGTCCATACTTCATTCTAGCTTTGTGTATATCTTTTCCTATTTATTAATTATTGTTCTTATCATTATATATATTATTGTAAGCATGTAATATATAGCCCATCTTTATTTGTATGTATGTGTATAAATGTGTGTATGTATGTATATGTATGTATGTGTATATATATATTTTTTCACCATCATATTAGCAGTTAGCATTTACTCTTGCCCTCTGACCAAATATCTACCTTCAAATGTAACTTTGCAGTGACGCTACTTAGCTCGATTAGCCTTTAGGTTATTCTAAGTAGCGCTTACTCTAACTTTTATTACTAGTTTCTCTTTTACCCACTTATGTAATTTTTGTAAGAGTATTAATAAAGTGTTGTTGTTGTTGTTGTTGTATATGAAAACCTTCGGGAATCTGGGTGCTTTCCTTCAGCTCAGCTAAAGTTGGGGGAAAATAGTTTTCACCTGCTACAGCCATATTTTGGCCCTCCATTGAGAACTGCAATTATGCAAATACGGACATAATCTAAATAGCAGCTAAAAAAATAAATGAATATCGGTGAAAAGAGTTATAAAGACAACATAAGACAACATTTGGGATATTGAGGAAAGTTGGATGTAACTTTAGGGCTCCTAGGAATTTTTCAGTTCCAGAGCTTTCAAAGATCATTGTTTCCCAATATGTTTTCAAATCTTTATCCTTTCCATTTCTAGCTTAAAGTGTATTAAATATGGACTTAAGTTTTAGTCATTGTTTACCAATGTTGTTGTAATCTATCGACTTTTTGAGGTCAAATTGAATAATTCTAAAAGTTTCAAAGAAAAGTAGTGATCATACTGGTTCTGGCCAATTCAGCAGTTAACTTAAATCTAGTTTTATAGTTTAGTTCTAAGCTTCTTGCAGATTAATCGACGTCAAAACATACAATTGCCGAAAAGTATGAAAACACCTCAAACTAAAACAGCAACAAAGCCATAACTAACGTAACTAATGATTCAACCTTGCATGGTAACTGTGCACTGAAATGAAATGCTGAACAGCCTACGTAGTGGCTCATCTCAGAACTTTAAAGTTTAACAATTAACTCGATTTTGTCCGATTTCTTTTTTACTGGTATTAAGTTCAAAAGGGTGTCTTGAAGGAATTTAAATTCAATGCGCAGACTAAATCTATAAATTATTTAACATCAAAATGACTCTGTGAATTCTTTAGAAACTTCCGTTGAAGCTTGTTCAAGAAGTTAAAAAGCAGCAGTTGCATGAATTTGAGTTCAAAATGTTAAAAATGCGAAAAGGGTGTTTCGTTATGACCTATGCCACTGGTAAATATCTTGTCATTGCGCTAAGTTGCTCAAATTACTACTTCGACCATGAACATAGCTGCCATTATTTACATCGCTACCAAAAACAACGTAAGCCATTGAAAATATGATGCAATGAAAATAATATTCTCTTACCCATACTGGAGAAAGTGACAAGCGCAATGGAAATCAGAATGCGTAAGGCACCCATCGTTGGATAATTTCACTTCCCAAGTGCCTCTTCTGGTTGTCTTGAAAAAAAGAGGTATTTCGTCGTGCGACCAATTCAATGATGAGAACTTCTGCTGCCGTGAACTGTTACCAATCTCATTTGTTATTGCGGACAACTGTTCCCTCTCGTGCTGCCAGATATCGATTTATTTATTCCAGCCTATGCCCTCTCTATTATCATGATATACCTACGTTAACACAAGGGAGGGTTTCTCTGTTGCTATGGCAACGGTCATTACTCCAAACGTTACCACATATCATGCCCCAAAAAAGACTGAATATTTCACTCCTTAATTCCACGCTTAATTAACAGTTTTTTACCGATTAGCAAAACCTTTCTAAAGTAAGCTGCAATTCGAAAATAGCTGTTTTAGTTTTGAAACCCGAATGTAGAGAGTATGCCGATATATATTAATAGGTAAAATATCGAACTGTGTCTTGTTTGTAACCATGGAATTACGAAATTTCTAGTTAACCACCCACCCGACCTTCTCCCCCGTGTTAGACGGAGGATCTCAATAGCCTTGTTAAGTGTGACGCAAGTTCAAAGGATAAAGTATTGTTAACGTTGTAATAGCAGCAAAATATAGGCTTTAAATCTACTGAAACTAATAAGCAGCATAAGCAATTTATCAAGACTACAGAATTCATAATCAATAGACTGAGAACAGTAGTGTACGCGATCGTACCTTGTGAATGTTTTGTTCCAGCAATAGAAAATCCAGGAACTTACAATTACGCGTTTTCTAGCCACACGTTAAGATGATTAGAAGCAATATTATAAGTGAAGTATTATAGTCAATAATGGTGTGAATCAAGGTGAACTCTACAGTCGATGTGATTTCCTACTTTGTCACCATTAGAGAAAACTAGCTTTATTAGTAACGCTAACCTTCTGCCTAAAACGAAATAATCGATGGTAAAATGCTTTCAAAATAGTAGTCATCTAACAGAATCGTAACTGTTAGGTAATACGTGATAGTCTCCAGAGACTCCAAAACCGAGCTGCAAGGATCATCACTCACAAACTACCCACAGCCAGCCAATCATAGGAGCGAGTAATCACAAGTAACTCATAAATGGCTTCCTGTGAGCCAATGACAAACCAAAGCAAAACCAAAACCAATTTGCGTTTGGTTTTACTTTGGATTCTGATTGGTTGGTTTACTTTCTCAGCCAATAGGAGAGCTTAGTAAACGCAAAGCCAAAACACTTCCGACACTCAATTGAAATCCGCTCTAGGCTACAGGTCAGGTGCACCCAACGAGAGTTTTCGCTAAAATGCTTTAATATGCCATTATATATTATTTACTTCTAAAGCACTTTTAACGCTAACTAAATGAATTTCAAACTGCGCTGGTAAAATGTTATCTGTTCGGTGAACCTAGGGGGACTTAGACAGTCTCGAATATTTTAGGGCGCTTTGATTGTCATTCTGAAATTCTTAGGTGTGGCAGAGGCCTTGACGAAAACATAAGAAAACTTTTTTCTCAGAATCTTAGCTTTCACTGATTACACCGAAACTGCTAGGGACTGTAAATTGGTTGTCGAATCTGACAGGGAAAAAAAACAAAAAAGTATAGACAACCTTTTTCATCCGAACAGATATTTAGCCGAAAGTGCACGGTGGGTGCCCCTGACAGGATGGCTAACGCTTGAGGAACGACAGTATAAATTAAATATTTGGATTATGAAAAATGTACTCTGTGTTTGTGTCTAGTAAATTGTACAATAAATGTCATTTATCCACCGATATTCCTGTCGATAAAACTCCAAACCGCCATCTTGGATCTCGTGACGTCAAAGTGTTACCTGTATTGTCAGAAAACAATAGATCGCGCAGGAAATTAAAATGAGTTTTATCGACAGGAATATCGGTGCATAAATGACATCTAGTGTACAATTTACTGGAGACAAACACAGAAACAGACAATCATTTGAGAGCCGAAACATTGTTTTTCAGCCGAGATTCCCTTTAAAGCCAGCGAAGTTCAGCCGGCCAAGTTTGAGTTCCTTCAAGGGGAACTGAACTCTAAATCAACCCAACGACTATACAAAGATGTATATGAAAAAGAAAGGTTCTGCTATTTTATGTTCTGCTATGTTGTGCGTCGGAGAAAAGAAAATCTGAAAATCGTTCTCACAACCTCCGCTGACTATATGTACAGACGGCCCAAGTCTTGTGATTTGTGACGTCGGGTACGGAGAATATATTAGTTGTGCCATATTGACGTCATCTTGGATATCCCTCAGTGTGAGGCTAACCTTGCAAAAACAAAGGATTACCTCGCTTTGAATCCAAGATGGCCACCAGGTGAAAAGAGTGAATTATGGACCATTGTGTTTTCTTTGTGCTGGAGGTGTGATTGTTTTTCCTTGGTATGTGACGTACGATATGGGGAAATTTGCACTGAATTGAGCCGATACACTAGTTAGATTGATCAGCGGACAATCGGTTATTTTTCGAACTTGAAAACTTATATTCTCTTCACAGTCAAACGGTGCACAATACTTACTAATGATGTCTGAAATGAGGCGTATGATACTCCTAAATACCTCGAAACAATAAAAGCACTCTGCCTGCGGCGGCGTTATTTCATGTGTTTCTTGGTGTTTGGATCCCCTGATGAAACACTCGCTCTCGTTTAATTTTGGAAATATTACTTCTCAACTCATGAATTATTCATAAGATTCTAAGCCAATGGAATCCCTCGAAATGGTCATATATATGAATATTGATACCCAATGAAACACCACTGAGTTCCAAACTCACTACTGTTTGATCCAATGGGCCTTTTGCAGCTTCCAGCTAACAGTCACGTGCTGACATATCACAATAACGAATGAATTGAACTCTTGATTAGACCACAGGCAGCGCAAGCTAATGATTTTTACAAGGAATGCACTAAAATGATCAATAAAGTCATAAAATCTTACCTGTGTGTTGTGAAGTTGTTCCTCTTCATCACTGATATGTTTATTTCTGGTTTGAGGCACTTCTGGGCTTTTTTTTCCCCTCCCCAGGAAACACGAGACGCCATTAGTCCACGTCGCGACTCTTCGAAGCCTCGTAATTCTTCGAAAATCCAAACTCCAGAAACCCTTTCTTACATTCCTCTAGCACTCATTTAATCGATCCATCGCTTATTTCCTCGCTTTGTAAGTACTCAAATTCGACGGTTTCTGCAGCCAACCTAGCATGTAACGATCCGGGGTACCGTCAGCTTAGCCTTTTTTTCATGGGCTGCCTGTGCTAGTAGAACCACAGGCAGCCTGTGGTTGAACGTGGTTTTTCTTCGGAAGCAGTGACGAACGAGTGCCGAAGGAATCCAACACCTCCGTGTTTTTTCGAGGAGCGTAATGGAATGGACAGCTTTCAATGAATCGTCAAATACAGTAGCGGAAATGCCACTAGAACACACCATTACAAACCTTGGGATATATATTTCTTAATTTACATATTCATGACTATAACTAACAGGGTCACATTATGCATGGGTATGAATTTACAAAAGGAGAAGTTAAGGCATACTGTGGAAATACGGCGTACGGAGTGTGTCACAAACTATCGACCTCCCGTCAAGTCTCTTGTCCTGTCCAATATTAGACACTTAATAATAATATGAATAATTGTATGCACGGCGGGCACAGGGGACCGCAGAAACTGATGGCAATAATATCTGTATTTTTACAGAGGGTTGAATTTTGGCAGGTAAGAAGTCGAGCCTTGTAGATATGATTATGACGTCACAATTAGGTCATTTTTGCATTTGTAATATATTTCTTATAATTTTGTTTTACCTCTAAAAACGTGTTCTTGATGAGAAAGAGGGAATCGAAAACACGATCGCGAATATGACTCGTGATTGGCAGCAGTAGTAGTGGTAGCAGCAGAAAACAGCAGCAGCAGCAGCAGCAGTAGTAGTAGTAGTAGTAGTAGTAGTAGTAGTACCGGGTAGTAGTAGTAGTAGCAGCAGCAGCGCTAGCTAGCAGTAGAGGCATTATAGCAGTAGCAGCAGTAGTAGTAACAACAACAGCATCACCAGTAGTACTGGTAGCAGCAGTAGTAGCTAGTAATATAGTAGTAGTCCGTCACTGTCACAATTATATAAATGAATCAAGGCGGTCATGCAATTAGGTGTTAAATTGTTATACCGCCTCACGGTTAGCTCAGTGGTTAAGCTCCGGTATGTCGATCGGGAGGTCGCCGGTTCAAACCCCGGCCGGACCAATGTAACACTGAGTAGACAGAGTAGAAGGTGCTGCCAGTTGCATAATACAGTAAACGGTTAGACCTTCACGTCTTCTCGGATAAGGACGTAAACCCGTAGGACTAGTGTCCCCAATTAGCTGCAAAGCTAAATACATTGACACTTAAACTGATAGTCACTTACTTACTTTTATCTTATATATCAGCTTGTCCAGGGTCACCAGGGACATTTTCCATTTTTTAGATAAACGACTTCGTTAGAGGGCTTGTCTCTTGGCAGGTCGCACAATCGTCACAGCTCTGTAGTGTGCTGTTTCTACACACATTCGCTTACATCCTCCCCAGACCACAAGTCCGCAGGTCACTGAAATATAACCTTGAATCGGGGACTCTTGTGGTAGGAATCGAGATCTTTTTAATTAGGTTTAACTTATTTACAAAGCTCTTCTTTAATTTGCTTCAGTAGTAGCAGTAGTAGTCTTACAGTTAACGAGTCACGTCACAATCAGCCGTCAATTTGACAAATTCGGCCGGCGTCAAATGTAATTTTGAGGTCCACAGTTAAACTTTGAGATTATAGGAAAAGAATATTTGAAATTAGTAAGTTAGTGGCAGGAAATAATATGTTTATGAGTATTTATTATTATAAGCCGGTCCAGAGGGTCTCGAAAGTGCACGAATTTTGAAAAGCAACATAATATATGCACTGGCCCATGACAAACATTGTTTGTCTCTGTCAAGAATTTCAACCAACATCGAAATCATAGCGACGAGAAAAAGTTCCAAAGAACACAAACTTATAAAAGATGGCAAGAGGTTCTCTGATTTTAACTCTTAAAGCAATAGTTCTGCTTCTTGGACGTCTTGAGGTTGTGGAAACATCAGTGGACAGTGAGTAGACGTCGTTGCAGTTTGAAACATTTTACACGCTTGTATAGTTGGATTGAAATGTTACGGAAGTGCTATGGCATTCCCTCGGCATGCAGCAGTAGTACCATTAATGCCAAAATCGGCTTTAACAGTACATAAATCGTGACTGGGCTTAAACTGATTGAACTGAAAATTTTCGTAGCGCTTGTCAGGAGCTTATATTGCCAAGCAATCTCAGTATCAACAAAGTAGTGACCCCGAACTACGCAAATTGTTATGAAAGAAGCACAAGACTAATTCTATGAGTTGGCAACTTAAGTTGAGTTACAGAAATTTCCATAGTCTTTGGTATTTTAAAAGTCTCCGAAATGTCTATGTTCCCCAATTCACCGATTTGATGCGGAAGTTCGGTATAACAGAAAGGCTCTTACTACGCATATTCAATGGTGTCGGTGGAAAGGTGGATCGACCGAGATCAGTATGTCCGCTACATTACTGGCATTATCAGGGATTTTCGTTGGTAAAAGCGGTCCTGTGCGTAAAGTTTCAGTATATTGATATTTATTAATTTAGTAGTGGCACTACATTGCTGTTAGCTCATTTTAAGACATTTTTAGGCCTTCTGTACGGCACGAGACAAAAGAGCACTCGTGTAGCAGCAGACGGAGTAACGTGAAATCTTCCAGTTTCGAAATCTGCTTTACCTTAAGTGAATTCGAAAGGGAAATAAAGCGAAAATAAATTTCCACGTTTATAAGAAGAAATACATATTAACTGGAATGTTAAAAGATATTACCAGTAACAGTCAGTATATAATTGTGTCGATAGTTCTGTCACGTCAGTTGTGAAGGTAAGGCCGGAATTGATTGGACCCGGAAATGATGCTTTGGGATTTTTCTGGTTCAATGAAGCTTGAGTGTCATTGATAAGATTGAGCTAGCTAAGTGTTATAAACACTAGTAATAAAACGAAAACAAGGGACTTGTGTCTTAACAATAAGTCATACACTGATGTTGAACGGGTTAGTTTATTAATTAAGGACACTAGTTTTATGCCAGCCACTAAATGAATCTGACTAGCATGTTCAATATCTCAGTAAAAATGTGCAAGGACCAACAGACGATCGCGAAGTAGAAGGACCGGATCTCCTTGGAGGTAGTGTATTAGAAGAGAACCTAGAGTAGCACTTTGGCAGGAAAAATAGATTACTGGGTGATAAAAATGCCAAGGTGTTAGATGAATATATTTGTAGTTTTGGGGCTATCGTGTACCCTGGGTACCAGAGGTTCTATGGAGACAGTAGAACCTCTGGTACCCAGGGTAGCTATCGTGCGACTGAATCATGTTTGACGAGGCTGTAGTGTGTAACTCAAACGCTGTCGCGATTTATTTTCATTTTGTCCCGACATATCAACGATCTCCCGGTAAATTCCCTGAGCCTACCAATTCCCGACATTTTCTTAAGATTCCCAGCACAACAAACTGCTGTTCTCCCCGGTGAAGTTTAAACACCGAAAATCAACTGTAATTGAGAATGTAATTGTAAATGCTAATTGTATTTTGAACCGGCTGCTTGACGGTAGTTTATCGAAGCCAATAGAAGAAAATTTGCTGCTCACCATCTTGCTCTTTGGAAACTGATAGTTCACACAGAGTTAGAAAGAGTTCGCCTACACGTCTACACTTCAACAAATTCATGATTAGACACGGATTGCATTAGTTAGCTCAAACAATGCAGATTCCACCTCGTGTAATCAGTCACATGACGATCAGATCCGTGCAAAGCAGTGTGGTAAAAAAAGACAATAGAAGTGATGCATTGTGGTAAAAAAAAAGAAATCGAGATTTGGACCCGCTTACAGATTAGAACTGCTGCCTTGCTCGCTCGCTTCAGGCTCGCTCGCTGCGGCAGCAATAAATAGAGATGCGTGCAAACGTCCTCTCTCAGATCATTGGCTCAGCTTAATGGCTTGTTAGACCCCCTCGAAGAATATAAACCGTTCTCTTATAAAAGCCCGGTTCATACTAGAAACACTTCCAAATATAGTGTTAAGATTCTTAGATTTGTGCTTGATAACGTCACAATGCTGCGGCGAATAATACTTTAAATGCGCCGATGAGCTAGGGTTAAATGAAAATGTCTGACTGTATATACCTGAAAACCAAAACAATGATTTTTCATTAACAAGAGGCCCTGAGTGCCTTTACTCGGGCCACCTAGAAATAGGTTAATTAGCATATTTTTGTGTCATACATGGTTTGTGCTAGGGGAACCGGATAATTGATTCACTATTCATGCTCGTGATAATTTACATACTGAATGGAATGGACCTTTTGCAGGAATGCAATCACGTGATTGTACTTGACGCAAACAAATCTTAATTCATATATTTAAAGGCACTTGTATGCGATCGGTAGTGTTATTAACAAAACCTGTTTGTAAATGCTATTTTCCACCTTCTTCCAATTCTCATCCCCAAAGGTGGTCACGGTTCCTTACGGAGGGTAAAAGTAAAGTAAAGTAAAGCAACTTTATTTAACGTCGGTAACTCGTGACAGTACGTCTACGACTGATAAACTTGAGGCCGACGGGAGTCCTACAATTTTACGTCCTTATCCGAGAAGACGTGAAGGTCTAACCATTTGCAGTTGTTTCACAAAGGCAGCACCTTCTACTCAGTTATTTTAAGACCCTGAGTGTTGGTCTAGATGGGGGGTCTGCATAACAGTAAACACTTAAATTTAGGGTATTTCACAGCTAACATTTAAATTTTATGCCATTTCACAGCTAACAGTTAAAATGTTGCCCTGACTAACCCTTAAAAATGTCAATTTATTAAAAACAAGCACGTGACATGCACGATAGACCCCAACTATCACGTGATTCCGGCTCTTGTTCGTAGAGATACTAGTCAGAAAAGCAGTTAGGGCACTTCGGCTACCATTATAATAAATAACATTTAATAATAATAATAATAAATAACATTTATAGTGCGCAAGTGCCATACATAAATGCTCACATGCGCACAACAAGGACAATAGACTCATTACTAACTGATAAACTTATTGGTATAAACGATCGACTATTCCTAGCTATAAGTTATCTATCATACAGGATTGATCAACATAAACACTTTCTTAAATAAAAACGTCTTAAGTAATTTCTTAAAAGCTGAAACTGATTTAGCATTACGTATTTCTACGGGTAGGTCATTCCATAGAGCAGGCGCTGCTAATGCGAAAGATCGGTCACCTAGGGTTACCAAAGTCTTAAGTCTTGGTCGATGCAGGAAAAGTCCTGAGTTAGATCTTAAATTATAGCGAGATGCAGGCTTGACTGTAATTAGCTCTGTAATATAGGATGGTGCTAAACCATTTAGTGCCTTATACGCGATAAGCATTATTTTAAAATCTATATTCTAAACTTAATTGGAAGCTAGTAGTGCAACTTACTAAAGAATAGAAGTAATATGTTCAAAACGAGAAATGTTGCATATAAGCCGAGCCGCAGCATTCTGAACACGTTGGAGCCTACTACGGCTGAGTGGCCGGCAGACCATATAAAAGGGCATTACAGTAATCTGAACGACTAGTTATGAAAGCATTAATTAATATTTGAGCAGTATCATTATTCAGAAATTTCCTAATTCGTCGTATGTTAAACAGGTGATAGAATGCTGCGTTGCAACATTTAGTTACATGGGTGTCAGGTTTCATTTGAGTGTCAAACCAGCAGTGAGTGTTACCAACACGTAGTGTGTCTAAGTTGATTTTTGCAAGTTGCTGTCTAGTTCCAATAAAAATGAATTCTGTTTTGTCGCCGTTAAGTTTGAGCTTATCAGTAAGCATCCAACTCTTGATGTCATCTATACAGTTCTACATAGCTGTGATCGCTGTAGGTTGCTCGGTACTTGCATCAGTTTAAAAGAGATATATAGTTGCGTATTATCAGCATAGGCATGTACATCTGGAAGGTGACTTCCAGTACACTGAATAGTTTACTTGCATATATAACAAAAAGCAGAGGAACGAACTTTGAGGCACACCATATCAGTTGCAGATCGAAATGTTTAGATGAAGCTCCCATAACCGATACGAACTGAGAACGATTGGAGAGGTAAGACTTAAACCACGCTAACACTGTTCCAGATACACCAAAGCTGGAGTGTAATCGCTCAAGTAAAATATCGTGATCGACGGTGTCAAACGCGGCGCTCAGATCCACAGCACAGATCTGTCTCTGTGCTATGGAATTCACGGTAGGAGGACTGGGCTTTATGGTACAAGTTATGGGCTGTCATATGATTGTGCGTTTGGTTAGAAACCGCACGCTTAGTAAGCTTTGAGGTGAATGACAGATTACTGATTGGACGAAGATTTTTAAATATGACGTCCATTCCTGGCTTCTTTAATCTGGCCAGCAGGTGAAAAGAGTGAATTGTGGACCATTATGTTTTCATTGTTCTGGAGGTGTGATTGTTTTTCCTTGGTATGTGACGTACGATATGGGGAAATTTGCACTGAATTGAGCCGATACACTAGTTAGGGACCATTCATTATTTATGCCTGGGGGGGGGGGGGGGGGGGGGCTGGCAAGAATGAGGGGGGGGTCATCAAAAATTCAAGAGCATGAGAGGGGGGGTCACAGAAAAAAATAAGCATAGAAGGGGGGGGCTGTCTATATTTTTGGGTGCATTTCCAGGCATCTAAGGGGCCGCAATTTTCAAAATTTTCCCCCATGGGAGCATCCCCAGACCCCCCCCAGAGAAATACCTTGCTTTATTAAATAGTAATCAGCCAATCCAATGAGAAACATACAGAGCACCTAATGCAACCACCATTCAATTGTCTGGCCTAATATCCATCTGAAATTAATTAAAGGTAGGTTTGGGTGCATTTCCAGCGATCTCAGAAACCTTAATTTCAAAAAAAATTTACCGGACCCCCTTAGTAGAGCCGATCCACATAATGTTCAGTCCGTGTTTAGTCCTCTGTAAATGTAAAACTGTGAACAGTGTGAGGGAGGGAGGGAGGGGGGGCTCTATATTTTTCAGAATTGTGTGCGGGGGGGTTATGAAATTTTTGTTTTGTTTGGAGGGGGGTCAAGACATTTTGTTGTTGTTTAGAACGAATCTTGCCAGCCCCCCCCCAGGCATAAATAATGAATGGTCCCTTAGATTGATCAGCGGACAATCGGTTATTTTTCGAACTTGAAAACTTATATTCTCTTCACAGTCAAACGGTGCACAATACTTACTAATGATGTCTGAAATGAGGCGTATGATACTCCTAAATACCTCGAAACAATAAAAGCACTCTGCCTGCGGCGGCGTTATTTCATGTGTTTCTTGGTGTTTGGATCCCCTGATGAAACACTCGCTCTCGTTTTGGAAATATTACTTCTCAACTCATGAATTATTCATAATATTATAAGCCAATGGAATCCCTCGAAATGGTCACATGCATGAATATTAATACCCAATGAAACACCACTGAGTTCCAAACTCACTACTGTTTGATCCAATGGGCCGGCCTTTTGCAGCTACCAGCTAACAGTCACGTGCTGATATATCACTTCAATAACGAATGAATTGAGCTCTTGATTAGACTTTACTGGATGGCAAATTATAAACAATCTTCAACAACGCAGTTTTGGAAAGATCGACAATCGACTGGAGTGAGAAAATAGCATTTACAAACAGGTTTTGCTGATAATACTACTGATCTCGTCAAGTGAGTTTAATTAAATGAATCAGATTGTGTTGCCATCCAGTACCACCACGTGATTGTAATTTGCGAAAAGTCCATTTCCAAACCTTGGGATATATATTTCTTAATTTACATATTCATGACTCTAACTAACAGGGTCACATTATGCATGGGTATGAATTTACAAAAGGAGAAGTTAAGGCATACTGTGGAAATACGGCGTACGGAGTGTGTCACAAACTATCGACCTCCCGTCAAGTCTCTTGTCCTGTCCAATATTAGACACTTAATAATAATATGAATAATTGTATGCACGGTGGGCACAGGCCTAGGGACCGCAGAAATGGCAATAATATCTGTATTTTTACAGAGGGTTGAATTTTGGCAGATAAGAAGTCGAGCCTTGTAGATATGATTATGACGTCACAATTAGGTCATTTTTGCATTTGTAATATATTTCTTATAATTTTGTTTTACCTCTAAAAACGTTCTTTTCGATAGTTTTAACATGTGTTCTTGATGAGAAAGAAGGAATCGAAAACCCGATCGCGAATATGACTCGTGATTGGCAGCAGTAGTAGTGGTAGCAGCAGAAAACAGCAGCAGCAGTAATAGTAGTAGTAGCAGAAAACAACAGCAGCAGTAGTAATAGTAGTAGTAGTAGTAGCAGCAGCAGCAGCAGTAGAGGCAT
The DNA here is from genome assembly GCA_030867875.1 of Actinernus sp. WN-2022. Taxonomy (NCBI): domain Eukaryota; kingdom Metazoa; phylum Cnidaria; class Anthozoa; order Actiniaria; family Actinernidae; genus Actinernus; species Actinernus sp. WN-2022. The sequence continues at coordinate 19,688,945 of JAOWCC010000577.1, forward strand.
TATAGCAGCAGTAGTAGTAACAACAACAGCCTCACCAGTGGTAGCAGCAGTAGTAGTAATATAGTAGTAGTCCATCACTGTCACAATTATATAAATGAATCAATGCAATTAGGTGTTAAATTGTTATACCGCCTCCCGGTTAGCTCAGTGGTTAAGCTCCGGTATGTCGAGCGGGATGTCGCGGGTTCAAACCCGGGCCGGGCCGGTCCAACGTAACGCTCAGGTTCTTAAAATAACTGAGTAGAAGGTGCTGCCTTTACATAATACAGTAAACGGTTAGACCTTCACGTCTTCTCGGATAAGGACGTAAACCCGTAGGACTAGTGTCCCCAATTAGCTGCAAAGCTAAATACATTGACACTTAAATAAAGTCACTTACTTACTTTGATCTTATATATCAGCTTGTCCAGGGTCACCAGGGACATTTTCCATTTTTTAGATAAACAACTTCGTTAGAGGGCTTGTCTCTTGGCAGGTCGCACAATCCTCACAGCTCTGTAGTGTACTGTTTCTGCACACACTGGCTTACATCCTCCCCAGACCACAAGTCCGCAGGTCACTGAAATATAACCTTGAATAGGGACTCTTGTGGTAGGAATCGAGATCTTTTTAATTAGGTTTATCTTATTTACAAAGTTCTTCTTTAATTTGCTTCAGTAGTAGCAGTAGTAGTAGTAAAGTAGTAGTAGTAGTAGTAGTAGTAGTAGTAGTGGTGGAGGTGTTGGTAGAAGTAGTAGTCTTACAGTTAACGAGTCACGTCACAATCAGTCAATTTGACAAATTCGGCCGGCGTCAAATGCAATTTTGAGGTCCACAGTTACACTTTGAGATTATAGGAAAAGAATATTTGAAATTAGTAAGTTAGTGGCAGGAAATAATACGTTTATGAGTATTTATTATTATAAGCCGGTCCAGAGGGTCTCGAAAGTGCACGAATTTTGAAAAGCAACATAATATATGCACTGGTCCATGACAATACATTGTTTGTCTCTGTCAAGAATTTCAGTTTGGCTCCGTCGACCAAGAGTAAATCCGTAGACCGAGTCAAGTCCGAGTCCGAGTCAGATCCGAGTCCGAGTCAAATGACCGAGTCACAGTCGTTTACAAGTACATGTAAGGCAGTTGTTTACTTGTGAACTCTAGCCCTAGGTGAGCGAGCTCTGGTCATTTACTGACACTAATCTACGTACTCTCGGAGACGGTTAGTTTTTCTTTAAATGTCCGGTTAAGTTTATGTACAATTGCAACAATTGATATGCGACCTCGTCTGCTGATGTATTAAAAACAAGAGCCCATCTGGGCTTTCACTCGGGCCACATGAGATTGAAGATGAAATACACTTTCATTTGAAATCCTCTTAGTAATAACCAAAGGGAAGAATTATTAGCTGAATTTAGCAGTCTTTAGGACGGTGGCCGGTAGCGCGGTGACTTTCATTCTCTGCTCCCCTAGTATATATGTAATTTAATAATTTTGTTTTTCTCGTATGTTGACCTTTTAATTTAAACTAGGAACTCCCTTAAAAGTTTTTCTTAAGTTATATAACGCTTTAATTCGTCCTATAGTGTTGTATAATTGTGAAGTATGGGGTGCATATTCAAAACGTATTAGTTCCTTCGCATCTTACAAGAAGACGTTGTTTCATTCTGATTTATTATGTGAAAAGTTGAATATTAAGATGTACAAAATGCTACTAGGTGTGAGCTCCAAGTCTACTAATTCAGCAGTAAGGTCTGAGTTAGGTGCCTTTCCTCTACATGTAACTATTTACAGCGTGTTGTTGAAATTCTTTTTTCATCTGCTTGAACACATTAACAATCCATTTTTAATGGGGGCCTTGAAGACTTCATGTGAGCTGTCAAAAAAAGGAGCATGGTCTTGGTTCAGCCATATGTCCCTTTTATTTAAAGTGCAACTAACCCCTTTTGCAAATTTTATAGATATGAATCTTTGAAAGGTTTTGAGTACTTCTGCGAAGAAATTTTTGGCTTACAGAGAATACTCTATGTTCTAGGCTTGTTTGAAATGGTGAAAATTTGACCTTTCCTGACCCATGACCGCGTAAGAAAAAGCCTGGGTCGATTCTTGATCTTACGTCATCCAACTCATTCGACTTTGCAATAATTTGAATAAATATTTAGCATTTTGTCTTAAATAACTGTTTTCTTTACTAACAACTCACAGACTGTGTATATTCTCTATATATCGATGTTGTTGTGATGGAAAGGCGCCAAGAGAATAATGCATTAATGAGGTGACGTAAGATCAAGAATCGACCCAGGCTTTTTCTTGCGCGGTCATGGGTCAGGAAAGGTCGAATTTTCACCATTTCAAACAAGCCTAGAACATAGAGTATTCTCTGTAAGCCACAAAAATTTCTTCGCAGAAGTACTCAAAACCTTTCAAAGATTCATATGTATAAAAATTGCAAAAGGGGTTAGTTGCACTTTAAGATACTTAACATTAGAGTTAATGATTTTACCATTGTATCTAATTTAGATTTTAAGTCAATTTTTAAATCATCTAAGGCAAAATTAAGACAAATTTACATAGATGGTTGGAATGAAGAGAGAGCAGAGATTGTAGTAGGAAATAAAGAATCGAAGTAAGAGTTATTTTATAGAATAAAGAACAATAATATTTTTGAAACCTATTTAACCAAAGTCCACGATTTTGTTTCTCAGCCCACTGTTTCCCGATTGAACAAGGTCGTTATAAAGGTATCCCTAGAAGTAATAGAATTTGCACCATTTGTACATCTGGTGAAGTTGGTAATGAACACCATTACCTTTTCCAATGTGATAATTCTCACATGGTGCAAACTCGTGTTTCGTTTATGAACAAGAGCCCATCTGGGCTTTCACTCGGGCCACATGAGATTGAAGATGAAATACACTTTCATTTGAAATCCTCTTAGTAATAACCAAAGGGAAGAATTATTAGCAGTCTTTAGGAGTGGCCGGTAGCGCGGTGACTTTCATTCTCTGCTCCCCTAGTATATATATACATGTATGTAATTTAATATTTTTGTTTTCTCGTATGTAAATTAAAGTAGTTGATCTTTTATTGAAAACACTACTTATTCATGTGTGTATGTATGTTCAGACTACTATCGTGCAGCTAGCTAGAGTCTTGAGATATCTGTCAGCAACTCGCAGCTAGTTAATAAATTAGTACTGTTCAGACCTAGTAACTTAGTAGGTTTTACTTTTTGTTTTTCCCTCTTCTGGTTTGTTTCTATCTCTAAAGAGGGCATGAATGGGGTTAACTGACTACTGACAAACAGCCTTAAAAATAACTGACAACTGACAAATGACGATTTTTTTACTGACAACTGACAACCGAAAAATAACTGACAACTGACAAATTTGGTTTTTGTGGGTCAAACATTGTAAATTTTCTCTAGTAATGATTAACTAGGGCTAACTGACAAATGACAAATGGCCAACATTTTAACTGACAACTGACATGTAGACCCCCCCATTCAGACCCTCTCTAAAAGATAGAAATTTGGTCTATAACTGCCCTTGGCGCAAGTGTTTCGTAATCGCAAATAATTGACCGCCAAAGTGCTCAATTGAAATTTCAACCAAAATATTAAAACTGTGCGAAAAACTGCTACTGACTGGTGTTTGGCGATCCTCGTTATCCATGATGGCTCAATTGACGTACAATACACCCGGTAGTTGTCATCGATGGGCTTTTAGCGCGCTAGATTCTATTCAAGCTACCTCGCTAGGTAGCCTGGAACTTCAAAGTATTCCACCGACCACTAGCTAGCTAATCACCAGAGCAGAAAAACTGTTCAGACTAAAGAAGCTCGCTACCTCCTGTGGTTAGCTAGCTAGATTTACTAGCCTGAACACGGCCACACGTTTACAATTTAGTCTGCAGGTCCGATAAAACTGCAGGTTCCAGTCGTAAACAGTCCGAGTTTGACCAAAGTGAAACGATCGAGCTGCTCGCGTCCGTAGATATATATTTCTTCGTTTGCACTTTTGACATGATATAATTCTTCAAATGGCACCATTGTTTTATTTCTTATGTTTAATAATACAGTTCTCAGCTGTAAATAAAATAGAACATTCTATGGAAGATTTCTTGTCCTAAAGTTTGGAAACGTAACACATGCATTTGACGCTAGAAAGTTCAGTACTCGCAAGGTCAATTTACTAGTGGCAGTTTACTAGTTTGCACTATCGGCTGTTATGGAATGGAAACATACTTTCACAGCTTAATATGTATGTCGATTGGTCAGAAGGATATCTTGTTTAAATGCTACGGTCCTTTCGGCATCAGGAAATTTTTAAACGGGAGTTTTCGTACAGCATTTCAAGCTATGCTGTAGTGCGAGTTCAGTTACGCCACAAATGTCGGTGAAACTAATACCGTGTTCATTATTATCGGTTTTCTCTATGGGTTCTCATGTATTCAATAATTACTTCTGGAGCTTCATATTTATGTCGATTGGTCACAATGATTTCCTCTTTCAGTTTTTCCCTTTAGTTTGGACATTAGGGATATATCCTTGGAGATTTCGTACAGTTTAGCGACCGTTGTGTCGAAAGTAGAAACGTTCGTTTGTCATGAAAGTGCGTAAACAAACTGTCACAAGCGGTTTCATAGCAGCTCGATGTTTGACTCCCATATAGTCGATGATAACGTATATAGCTTCATATGTACGTCGATTTCTCACAAGGATTTCCTCTTTCAGTTTTCCTCTCTCTTTGCTGGCAGTTCATGCTTCTTGTTCGGGTAGTTGCCCCACTGAGCCGTAACCACAAAACGAGCACAGCATTTCAGTTGGCATACACTGCGTACATCTGCTTAACTAATTAGATTTGTAAAAATCTTAGCGGATCATGTAAATATTCCGCTTGGCTCAAATATGAGGGTTTCTGCCGTCAAAGTTCATTTTTTGTTTCAGTTTTCCCCATATTAGCAGACTTGTATAATGCCTCGAGCTCTCCGAATCCAGTAGAAAGACTCTGGTTATTCTGTCGTAAAACATGGACCTGACCCAAATTTAGGTTGTATTGCATCATTGCCCACGATGGAATAGATTTCTGACAATGACTATTTGAAATTGATATCTCCTTGTCTCGCCTAGTCTGAGCTTTGAATTTTCTTATCTGAGCGCGCCTGAGGAAATCTAACCTTTGTTTGCGTGACCAGCATAGTGCAATCTGATTGGTTCGAATTTGACCTTTAACGCATGCGCAGAAGCCGTCTGACACTGATTAAAAAAAAAAAAAAAAAAAACTTGCATTTTCAGACTCGGCGCTGCCACAGGCAGCCCGAGTAATAATCGAGTTTCGTGTTCTCACGTGTTCTCACGGACGAGCTGGAACGAGCCTTAACTAGTAAACGGAGGCAGAAACGGGGGAGGCTGAAAGCTATTTAGCATCCTTAGGAAAGATTGATCCCGAACGAGATGTCTAAATCCCGAACGAGCGATGTCTAACCACGCGCTCGCTGTTTCGCGCGAGAATACGAAACTTGCCTTTTTTCGCACGTAAAGGAAACCGTGGCCGTGCGAATCATTTCATCGGCTCGAGTGTTCGAATCTCGGCCTGTCCTTGGGCAGGGAGTTTTCTCGATCTACTAAAATGTTCTTTTTTGTGCCTATGTGTACAGTGTATTTATAGAGCTTTGCGCATGCTTGGCGAGATTTAAGACTTTTTCTTCACCGAACGCGGCAGCTGTTGGAATTCTCTTTGAAAGGCTTTGCAAACGAAAACGACCATGCACGAGGAGAATACCAAACTGAGGTGAAGCCAAAAGAAGGAGGGAAAAACAAAGCAAAAAAAACAAAGAAAAAAATAAGTGACTCGGTCATTTGACTCGAACTCGGACTTGACTCGGACTCGGATTTGACTCGGTCAACCCGACATCGAAATCATAGCGACGAGAAAACGTTCCTAAGAACACAAACTTATAAAAGATGGCAAGATGTTCTCTGATTTTAACTCTTAAAGCAATAGTTCTGCTTCTTGGACGTCTTGAGGTTGTGGAAACATCAGTGAACAGTGAGTAGACGTCGTTGCAGTTTGAAACATTTTATACGCTTGTATAGTTGGATTGAAATGTTACGGAAGTGCTATGGCATTCCCTCGGCATGCAGCAGTAGTACCATTAATGCCAAAATCGGCTTTAACAGTACATAAATCGTGACTGGGCTTAAACTGATTGAACTGAAAATTTTCGTAGCGCTTGTCAGGAGCTTATATTGCCAAGCAATCTCAGTATCAACAAAGTAGTGACCCCGAACTACGCAAATTGTTATGAAAGATAATTCTATGAGTTGGCAACTTAAGTTGAGTTTACAAAAAAAATCATAGTCTTTGGTATTTTAAAAGTCTCCGAAATGTCTATGGTCCCAATTCAACGATTTGATGCGGAAGTTCGGTATAACAGAGAGGCCTCTTATTACGCATATTCAATGTTGTCGGTGGATCGACCGAGATCACTATGTCCGCTACATTACTGGCATTATCAGGGATTTCTGTTCGTAATAGCGGTCCTGTGTGTATATTGGTATCTTTTTATTTAGCGTTGGTACGTTGGCACATTGCTGTCAACTCATTTAAAGACATTTTTAGGCCTTCTGTACGGCACGAGACAAAAGAGCACTCGTGTAGCAGCAGACGGAGTAAACGTGAAATCTTCCAGTTTCGAAATCTGCTTTACCTTAAGTGAATTCGAAAGGGAAATAAAGCGAAAATAAATTTTCACGTTAATAAGAAGAAATACATATTAACTGGAATGTTAAAAGATATTATCAGCAACAGTCAGTATAAAATTGTGTCCATAGTTGGTCAGTTGCGGAGGTTAGTCTGGAATTAATTGGACCCGGAAATGATGCTTTGGGTTGTTCTGGTTCAATGAAGCTTGTCTGTCATTGATAAGATTGAGCAAGCTAAGTGTTCATAATATAAACACTAATAATAAAACGAAAACAAGGGACTTGTGTCTTAACATGCAATAACTTATGCACTGATGTTGAACCGGTCAGTTTATTAATTAAGGACACCAGTTTTATGCCAGCCACTAACGTCTTAGCCTTGACGAGTTAGACATTTCGATAAGCCACAGATTGCCGTCATCAAATGGCTTTATTCCACCGATAATTGTGAAGTTTACCCGAAGAGACACTAGAGACAAGCTTTACAGCCAAAAGCGTAATTTACAGTCCAAGAAAGCCTCGGATTTGGGTTTCTCGTCCAGTTCTCGGCTATTTGTTAATGAAAGCCTCACTCAGAAAACGAGGGAGTTACTTAAAGAGGTGAGGTCTTTTAAGAGTGCCCACAACTTCAGTTTCATTTGGACTAAGCAGAGTAAAGTTCTGCTAAGACGAGATAACTTTTCTACTAGTCCGGTGATTGCTTTCTCTTCAATGGCGCAGTTCGAAGACTACAAAGCAAGCTTCTCCCGAAGTAGTCCGTAGAACTGTAGAGTCTGATAAGTTTATTTAGTTATTACGTAATTCTGTATTATTCGCTGGTGTTTTGCCCTTCCATCATCTAAATGATGATGAATTTTCTTTAGCTATTTATGAGTTATCTAATGGACCCGTTAACTTTGATGAAGACAGCTAGATTATCCTGTTTGAAATTTAACCCATTTTTACATGCTAATCAGTCTGCTAATAACCATAGCCTAGCCCTATCAGGCATTATTTAGATCCAGATTCAAATTTCTCGGATAATTTCAACTGCAATTATTATACCGAGCATAAATTAAATTAAATGTTGACTAAAATTAATCCGAACGCTTCCCGCAGTTTAGCCTGCTTACAGGCTCTCGGGTTTTTTCGGAAATGTTAGTTGTCGGGCCGGAGCCGAGCGAGGCCGGAGCCTCGTGCGTCAGCACGAGAGTCTGCCCGGAGCCGGTGTTTCAGAGTAGCCGCCCCCTGATGCAGCATGACGTACGCATCAGTGAATTATCAGCTGTCAAAAAGTAACCAATCAGAGCGAAGTACAATGTAAATATTTGACTGTTCCACGTGAGATTGTCTTGGTCGCCCGAATGTATTGGATCGGCAGAAAACCCCGCAAAAAGTGCGTAGAGTTTCAGTGAATTTAACAGTGCATAATTTCTGCCGTTTTTGCAATTGTAGTTTGAATATTAAATATGGTTCTAAGAACCGTATTTCTACGGAAAATCTGTACGAAGTCTCTGATCGGGATGGCAGTCGCGGCACAATGCAGTGTTAGCAGCTAGCCTTGCTGTGCAAAGATGTTGGCGTGCAACTTGTCAAGGGCACCCAACGAAGTTTTCGGTTAAAAAGCTGTTCGTGAGAGTAAGTTATAATTAGCTTAAAACTTTCAGATTTGAAAAATTGTCCCTAGAAAATTGTTTTCTGAAATATTGGCTAGAAAATTTGTTTCAATCCCTAGAAAATTATAGAAGAAAAGGGAGACTAAAAGGTTTCCCCTAAAATATTCGTACTTCCCAATTCGTCTGACCAATAGAGTCAGAACGATCCGGGGGAAAAAACACATTGGTTGGAATGAAAAAAAAACACCACATATTATCACAAATCATTTAGTGAAGCGGCCACCTAAAGTTTTCGAGAACACATTTTCATTCCATAAGAAATTCTGACATCTAACTGATCCGAAAGAATAAACCTTTAGCAAATGGAGGTTACCTAAAATAATTGCCTAAAGGAAAAAAGAACCCCTAAAAAAATCGTACCTCCACAAAACTTTGCAACATGAAGTTGGGCTATAGAACATTCTTGTTTATGTTCTAGACTACTAACAAATTCGTAGGCCGGGAATATTTTGCCATAGTATTTTCAGTTGACACGATTTCCACCTAGAAAATCCGAACAGCTAATAGCTTTCTAGAATAGGTCAAAAGACATTGTAGGCGCCTTAAAATGGCTAGATGAGCTGCATACAACTGGTTTCAACACAGGAAACCCAAGCTCTGTTTGTGTTTAAATTATATATAAAGGTTTGTATGAGATTTTTAACGAGTATTTGGTTGTATCCGTTAGGCCAGAAATACTGAAATAAAATCAATGAAAACTTCCCTGAAGTCTTCATCTGTTCTTCATTGGGCTCTGTATGCAATTTCAGCGAATTATGTTGAAATTTTACCCCTCCACCTCTCCAACTAATATATTTGTTGAATGAAATTAGACTGTTTTAAATCGTTGTTAATTTTCAAAGATTTAGCTAGTTCATCGATAAAGTAAGGCTTTACTTAGAATAACTATTTTGATCAATTGAGCATAATTTTAGTCTGCTTTCATTGTCCAAAAGGCAAAATGCAAATTTAAAAAAATGAGAGCTCTAACAATTGTTGTAACAAAACGTAAACAAAACCTGTTTGATATTAGATACAAATCTCAGAGTATGGATATAATAAACTAATGAACAGCTTGGAAAGTGCTTTTCGAGTATTTACATACAAAACTCACTCGTTCGTGCCTAGCCTCGCTCATTCGTTGTGTGAAAAAAATTCGTGTTTAAATCAGTACCATACGCCGTGTGCCCGCTAGCACTTTCCATGAATCAATCTCTATTTAGTCTAGTTCTGATATTGCTTTATTACAACTATTATTCTGACTCATAAACAGGTAACAACCACAGCATATCATCTAATTCAACATCCTCTCTGACACCAAGTCCTTGCGTATTACTCGTCAACGTGACGTCTGCGTTAAATGTAACCAACACGACCATGAACTGCTCCTCTTACACACCTACTACACCGCTTACAGGTTGGTAAAGTAAAGTGAGGTGAAGTGATATTGGCAACATCCATAATCGAGTCTTCATTTCTAAAATGATGTTTCCTTTTTTCATGTTTCGTCTTTTAGTCATCTTTGATCGGTGTTTACAAAACCAACCGGGTCACACATTTTTTCATGATTGTTGTGACCAACGAAAACGAAAAAAAGAGGGACGAAAGGCGACAAAAGGGATGAAAGGGTTTACTGACAAGAGACGTGTCCACATTCGGATATAGTTATCTCCGTTCATCCTTTTCATCCCTTTTGTCGCCTCTCGTCCCGCTTTTTCTTTTTTTATCCCTCTTTTTTTAATTTCAAAACGAAAAAAAGAGGGACGAAAGGTGACAAAAGGGATGAAAGGAGATAAAAGGGACGATCAAGTAGATTTGTGCTATTTGATACTAACTTTCAACGAGTGAACATGGAAAATCGGACTTTGAAAAACTGCCCTGTACCTAATTGTGGATCAAAGTATCTTGTTAAATTATCCAACCACTTGGCACAAGTCCATAGGTTATCAACTCAAGAACGTAAACCATATTTACAAGAAGCGAAACTTCAAAAAAGAAAGTTTTTGTCGAGGAATGTAAATCCAGTTGTTGATAATGGAAATATGTTGGTTAGGAATCCTGCTTATAATATTGGTCAGACTGAGAGACCTTAGCTAAATCAGCTAATCGACATTTGTTAAACTTAGTGACCACGCCAATTGAAAACTATCTAAATGTGTTGCTCGGGTATCAATAAGGGTTTTCGTGTTGTCAACAACACTATGTATACTTGTCCGGTGCCGAATTGTGGATCAAAATATTTAGTGAAACTTTCCAATCATTTATCGCAAGTACATACCTTATCACCAGAGGAGCACAAGTATTATTTACAAGAAGCAAAATTACAAAAACCTAAAGTGGTTCGAGTTTATAACCAATCAGCCAATTCATGTAACCAATCAGCCAATTCATGGCTCATTTCAGATAGTATATATAGTTTTTTTTTATTAATTTATTAAAATGCCAATCGATTTTCATCGATTGATAATTTTTCTGTGACTATCGATTGGTCATCGATTGACCGATACCAATCGATATCAATTAACTAATTTTATCGATTGATATCGTTTTATCGATTGGATTTCCGATCATCGATTTCATCGATTGGCTACTCCGGGTCGGATACAAGCCGCATTCACCGTGGAAACAGGGTTTTCTTTCACAACCCAAAGCAGTAAACAGCATACTAATGTTTTGATAGAATGTTTCAAAAACTTTTGTGCAATATCCTACTTACCTAAAGCGATAGAAGCGGGGATTATTGTGAGAATAGTTGAGGTCTCATTTGCTATACAAAATGGCGAAAGGCCAATGAACCGAAAGCACGGATTGTAGTTACCAGTTCTCTGCTCCGATCAAATGATAACGAGGTAAAATGTAGATCGAGGAACCCAAAAGAATTGAAAAGAACTTCGGCATCGGCACGTCAAAGACTTCCGAAATAGGTTAATTACATTTTTCCCTTTCTATTCATGCCTTTAGGTTCTAATGTTTGTCCTTTATCAACAAGAAATGCTTTCTCACATTCTAACACTAGCAATCAACCTTATCAACAATGTATTAATAACAGGTCACGCTCTTCGTCCACTCCTAATAATAGCATTCCCACTAACGTGACCAACGTTTCTTCTAATCGAAATACTAACGTTAATTCCACCAAACGTCATAGACGTAAAAGACAACAAAACGCTAATCGCTACTGGAGAAAAAATAATTTTAACATTCGTCTTGATACTAATGCTGTTATTAACATAAGTAACACTCCTCTTACTTCCAATGAAACGCAACTCCTCGCTCGCGGCGACTGTTAGAATTCTTTCACGGTTACGGCCTTCTCAAATTAACCGTAATTTTAGGCACTTGGACTCCGCCACCTAACAGAGTCTCAGCTTTAGACGCTTTTCTTGACGCCGTCGAACAGGACATTCTATCCATTAAACCTAACCGCATCCGTGACAATCTGCCTTCACGCGAACGACAAGGCATGTTGTAAACCGAGGATTGGACTCAAACTAATATGGACTGGACTGGACTCAGATAACGCGCCTCAGAAAACGAGGACTCAGAAAACGCGGACTCAGAATTCGGCTCGTTTTGACAGTAGGTAAACCGTTCTTGGCATACAGAAAAACATTTCGACAATTGTTGCTGAGATTTTTCCTTGACGAATACCTAGTATTTTCGTAGTAATTCAAACTAGTTTTATCTCCCTTTTTGAGGCAATAGATAGTGCAGACTGCAAAGAAAGAAAGGCTGCAAAGAAAGAAAGAACTTGAAAGCATCGAGAAAGCAAACTGCAACTGGATTAAATCTTGATGTCTGTCGCATACCAACAGAGATAATTACCGATAAGCTTTTTAGAGGTGACAGGATCAATTAGGGACGGACCATTAGAAAAGTTATGGGGGGGTGGGGGATTCTCAAGCTGCATGAATTTTTTTTTACTCCAGTTTGCTGTGCAGCAAAAAAAAATTCTGCTAAGATCTCATGCACGTTTTTTTTATTTTTTATATATTTTATGTACTAATCTATTCAATTTGGAATATTAAGTTATTCCAAATTTAGCTATCTTTGTACTTAACAGTTCTTGTCCTAAGTAAACCTTAAGAGCCATGCCCCTGTGAAAATCGTTTTTTTTATCAGGGCTAGCGTGCCCATATTAAAAGTTATACTTTAATATCGATACCTATAAAAGTGTACAGCTGCATCACCTTGCATGGCAAATGTTGTTTATGATTCAAGCTCACAGCGAGACCAGTGAAAATCCCATTAAAACAAATATTTTTGAGACGAAAAGTTATGTAAATTTCTTGTGTAAATTTCTCCTGCCTTTTAATAGTGGATAAATCAAAGGATACATACGTGTACCTCTCACAAAAGGGTTGCTGCAACAAAAACACAGTGCGATAGAAGGAAACCATTTGGAGTTGATGGCATCCCTGTACATTTGTGCAGTCCCTGGCGTCTGCCTTGCCTCTCTCCCTAGCCTGCGAACAGCATCCCCTACTTGAGGGAGAATTCGAACGACGATTTCATCGTTTCCGTTTCTCCCCATTCTCTCTACATGGGGAGAAACCGCCGTTCTCCCTCAAGTAGTAGCCTGTACACAGCCCGGGAACCCGACCCTGACTGCACCCAAATTATACTCAAATCCTTACCCTGATCTGCCCAAATCAGGTCAAAACCCTGACCCTACCTGCCCAAACCGAGCTCAAAACACTGGCCCACCCCCGCGGCACATACATAATACGTCACAAACAGGAGTACCACCCCGAGGTACACAGACCTCCGTAATCCCTTCAAAGGAAGAAAAGGGTCTGTACTATGGATGAGTTAATCGTGTTCTAGGTCACGTGGATAGATACAGGAATGTTGTAACCAGTCGCTGATTGGCTGGTGACTCATAGCGGGTGCTGATTGGCTTAGCTGTTATGTTGACCTTCGAGCTCGGGTTTTCCCGCGGAGCCAGAACTATTCACTCTGGTTTGGAATTGTATTAAGACAAATTGCTATGTCATTTTGTGTCCTGTGCTCGGTTATGCACCTATCAGCGGCTTCCCCGAGGGGTCGGCCCCCGGGCTAACCACGGAGATATGTGGGGGAATACAGGAGGATTGAATGCAAACATTGCCCCTGGTTGGAAAACTGGGGTGCATGGGCGATTTGTTCCTTAAAGATACTATGAAGGTCAGTGAAGTGTTAATAAAGTTCCATTTTCTGTTGAAAATAGAGTGTTCAATGTTATAGAAATACGGTTAGTAACGAGATTCCAGTAGTCAATTCAGGTCCATCGGTCTCATTTTGTGCAAAATGACGGGGGATTGTAGGTCGTGCGTGGAAGACCTAACCAGGGGACTTTGAAAGGGACGATTCCCCTACCACTGGGGGAAATCGTCAAGATTTGTTCTGTCTTTTTACAATCTCCCTGGTCAGCTCGTGGGTCGACCCCTCGGGGAAGCCGCTGATAGGTGCATTAATGATAAGAATATCGTTCATGGAACTGCTGCATTTCAAGTTAGGCCTAGCTACAAAAATCCCGAAAAATGGCCTAAAACTCTTTCCGGATAATCTACAGAAATGCTCTAAAAATCTCAGTTTTATCTCTAAAAATCTCGTAAACACTTCTAAAAATCTCTAAAATTATATCTTTAAATTTTTCTTTCGAAATTAGCGTATTTTTGTTCACTGGCACTTGGAGCCTTTAAAACATACTTCCTTTTCCGCCATTTTGAACTTACAGGCAAGGCATGCTGGGACTGCATAACTTATTGGGGGGGGGGGGGGGGGGTTGACAAGCTTCAGAACTACTTAAATACTGCTTATGTTCACACGTTAATGTTTATCCAATCTTCAACTCCCTCGAGGAAAGAAAGATCTCCAAATCCCTTCCTTTGAAGGGATTACGCCGTCTGTGTATAGGCTATCGAAGAAGGAAATTTATTTATTTTCCCCGCTTCGCAGAGTCCTCCCTCTTTGTCTCTTGCATTGCCATTAACAATAGGAAATGAACAATCTGAAATCTACAAAGTGTACCGTCTAGTGTTTCTCGGCCAATGGAAATCGAAATGTAGTTTATGCAAAATTATGACAGAACACGATTAACAGTGAAGCACAGACGTCCCTTCCCGAGTTTTGAGGGGAGACGTACGGCTGTACACAGGCTATCAAGTAGAGGATGCTGTTCGCAGGCTACTATCTCCCCCTCCATGTATGATTTTTTTTCTGTGTTGCTGGCTGTGCATGGATATTTTTTTTGATAATTTTCCCTTGTATGGATTTTTTTTTGGGAATTCCCCCCCCCCCCCCCCCCCCCCCCCATAACTTTTCTAATGGTCCGTCCCTTAGCAGATCAGTCCCGTAACACTATCAACTTGGGACAAGAAACCATTGAGCCGTCAACTGTGTTGGCGGGAAAATAACCTCCAAGGTAACGAAAAACTGGCTTGCTTTGATTTTTATAGTATTTGTATGAAATCATGTTACTGAATTTGACTGTGATCACGACGTTATTACCCATAGCTGGGGATCAAAGAAAGAGGAACAATTTAAAGGTCTTTGTGTGTTACAGTTCGTATTTTAGTAAATTAAAAGCTTCAAGTTCAAGTTTATTTCACACTATTTTTCTTTTTTGAATTACAATAAGGGAAATATGATTAAGGGAATAAGGGAAATATGATTCAAAGCGGATCTGTGTCTGATGATTCATTAGTGATTCTTTTCGCCGACACCAATGATGAATGAATGCTTAGGCGAAGAAATATTTAATAAATTAAAGTTGTGCAATACATTATTGTTTAACATTTGTGCACCTATCCATGTCAAGCCTGTGCACGTGGGAGGGAGTCGAAATTAAAAAGGGTAGGGATCTGACTATTTGAGGATAACACAAATGATGTTTTCATGTCACACAGTAATAGTTATAATTTGATACGTTCAGTCTTTACCACCACCTTCATCTATTTGTCAATGAAAACGAGGCCCTCCGTTTTAGAGTTACTTTGTGGTTTGTGACGGAGTAGGAATCTGAGTCCGCGTTTTCTGAGTCCGCGTTTTCTGAGTCCGCGTTTTCTGAGTCCCCGCGTTTTCTGAGTCAGCGTTTTCTTAGTCCAGTCCAGTCCATATTAGTTTGAGTCCAGTCCGCGGTTTACAATATGCCTTTCGTTTTAGCGAGAGTTTATGCACTTATCAATTGAATGGGGGTGTGACCGGTTTGAGCTATTTTTAGAACATTGTTGTCTATTGGCTCTCAAGCCCCAACCGTGCACGCTCATGACCTCGATTTTTAGTGCGATGATGAGAAAGATATCATAACAAATTCCCTCGTTACCTCGTAATTACATAAAATCTTGTGAAAATATCTAACACAACAGTTTTCATAAATTAAGGTACAGTACTTTTCATGCGATCATTCGAACCCGGATTTGAATCAACCAAAGCCCGTTAAAATTAACTGGTACATTAATTTGCTTATAAACTTAATTACCAGGCTCGAATCGAAGAATAAAAGGAAACAGATATCCCAGCTTTTCTCTTCTATGCAGCGAGCTTTCTTTCTAGCTCTTATGATCTCTTCAACGTCGACAACATGTTCATAAAGTGACCAGAAAAGTAACTTCACAGTATCATGGGTTTTTTAATAGTTGAGGCAATGGGCTCCTTGACCCTGGTCGAGGCTTGAGAGCCAATAGACAACAATGTTTTTCATGTAGAAGGCGGCTCTAATTGTTTAAAATAGAGGAAAAGATTAAATAAAACTGAGAAAGTAGAAAAAGAAGTAAACAAAATATTTTTTTAGTGCCTGGTGTAGACTCGAAACTCCGGTCGTTGGATCAAAAGCGCTCACTCTAAACCACTGTACCATAGAGCCAAGTTACATGAAAACGTGTTCAAAATAAGTTATATACGTACGTTCTAGCCTCTTCCGCAGGCATCTCTAATTTTTGAGGAAATCAGATTATGGGCTCCCTGTGGCAGGTGAAGAAAAGAGAGGGAGATTGGAGTCACAGGTAACCCAATTCACGATTTTTTAAATCTGATAGAGATGCCTGTGGAGGAGGCTACGTACGTTCGGAGCCCGTGAACTTTTGGCAGCTAGCCGTTGCTAAGCGTTGCCAACTTTTCCCAGTCACGAATTTGTTTGAAATTAGGTTCGATTTAGGCTCGAGAAATGGGGATTATTTTAATTAAATGGCACGAGGCTCTTGGAATAGATTCTGGTGGTCTAGTTGCGGTTGGCATTGATTTTGGATGAAAATTCCAGTGATTGGGATCGAGAAATGGCGGTTGCGTCCGTCCTTGCCTTCTTTCTTAGTTGGAGAGGTCGAGGGGTAACCGATTTCAACAGAATTCGCTGAAATTGCATACAGAGCCCAATAAAGAACAGATAAAGACTTCAGGGGAGTTTTCATTGATTTTATTTCAGTATTTCTGGCCTAACGGCTCACAAGGCTATCGTGTTTGAGTTCATGAGATTGTTTTGCCAGCAAAGAAAGGTTTTATCTAACTTTTCGTCAGTCGTCTTCCGCCATGATTCCACTCGACTCTGTTAAGTTTAATTCAGCAATCTGTCACTTTTTTAACCAATCATAATGAAGCGGCTCGTGCAAAAACCTATCTGTCAACGGTTAGCCAATCACAGTGCTGCGTTCGTGCACGAACGCGGGCTACTCTGAAACACCGGCCTTCCGGGCATGCTCTCATGGTGACGCCACTCGGCTCCGGGCCTCGCTCGGCCCACAGGTAACCCAACATTTCCACCCGACCCGAAAACTAACAGTTCCGGAAAAAAACCGAGAGCCTGTAAGCAGGCTACTCTTAGTTGCTTATCTTTTTTTCATCTAAACATATACGTATAGTGCACCCGTACCTCCATTGTTGCGTTACTGTTTAATTTGGGGCTCAACGTATCCATCCAACTTTATTACACCGTATTATTTTGCTCCAAAAACGTGTAAGCTAATTAGAATTATAGATAAGGTAGCATGTGACGCCAATACTGACCCAATATAAAAAATAAAAAAAGGATTTTGAGATTTGAAGATATATATTTCAGTACTCAATTTGGGAAAATTTATGTATTCGTATCAAAACAATTTACC
This sequence comes from Actinernus sp. WN-2022, assembly GCA_030867875.1. Lineage (NCBI taxonomy): Eukaryota > Metazoa > Cnidaria > Anthozoa > Actiniaria > Actinernidae > Actinernus > Actinernus sp. WN-2022. Next base: position 19,706,341 of record JAOWCC010000577.1, read on the forward strand.
GTTCCTCGAGGGTTCGACAACTTATTGTTGAGGAATGATCAAATTCACAGAGTTCTCATCTATTTCATGTTCCATAAAGTTTGTGTAGAACAAATATAAGACAGTTCTCTGTTAGTTTCCAAGGTCCTAAATTTTACGATACTTTGAGTTCAAATATACGTAACGCAATGTCCTTTTCTTCTTTCCAATTCAAACTTAAGAACTATCTTTTCTCCCGCAATTAATTTTAAAATTGTATTATCTTTCATGTTTGCGTTTTAATGTATTTGTTTTGTTTTGTTAGCGTGTTGCTCTTGCCGCCTCGATCAATTCGTTAACCAATATTAATTGTAACGAGGTGGCCCAGAACCTCACCAGCCTTTATGGTTTCTCTTGGGCTACCCCGCCACTTATGTTATTCTTTGTAAGATTACTATATATATTTGTGGCAAATAAATTAAACTGACTAGCATGTTCAATATCTCAGTAAAAATTTGCAAGGACCAACAGACGATTGCGAAGTAGAAGGACCGGTAGCCTGAATTTCAGCCGTCTAGGAGACGGCTGAAATTCTGGCTAAAGGACCGGATCTCCTCGGAGGGATCTAATCAGAAAATTATATACGTATTAATAGAGATGCGTGCAGACGTCCTCTCTCAGATCATTGGCTCAGCTTAATGTCTTGTTTGACCCCCTCGAAGAATAAAAGAAATAGGTTAATTAGCATATTTTTTGTGTCATACATAGTTTGTGCTAGGGGAACCGGATAATTGATTCACTATTCATGCTCGTGATAATTTACATACTGAATGGAATGGACCTTTTGCAGGAATGCAATCACATGATTGTACTAGATGCAAACAAATCTTAATTCATATATTTAAAGGCACTTGTATGAGATCGGTAGTGTTATTAACAAAACCTGTTTGTAAATGCTATTTTCCACCTTCTTCCAATTCTCAACCCCAAAGGTGGTCACGGTCCCTTACAGAGGGTCTAGATGGGGGGTCTGCATAACAGTAAACACTTAAATTTTAGGGTATTTCACAGCTAACATTTAAATTTTATGCCATTTCACAGCTAACAGTTAAAATGTTGCCCTAACTAACCCTTAAAAATGTCAATTTATTAAAAACAAGCACGTGACATGCACGATAGACCCCAACTATCACGTCATTCTCTTGTTCGTAGAGACATTAGTCAGAAAAGCAGTTAGGGCACTTCGGCTACCATTATAATAAATAACATTTAATAATAATAATAATAATAATAATAATAATAAATAACATTTATAGTGCGCAAGTCCATACATAAATGCTAACATGCGCACAACAAGAACAATAGACTCATTACTAACTGATAAACTTATTGGTATAAACGATCGACTATTCCTAGCTATAAGTTATCTATCATACAGGATTGATCAACATAAACACTGGTTCCGATTCATACTGTCTAGAAACACTTCCAAATGTAGTGTTAAGCGTCCTTAGAGATTCTTAGATTTGTGCTTGAAAACGTCACAATGCTGCGGCGAATAATACTTTAAATGCGCCTATGAGCTAGGGTTAAATGAAAATGGAAAACAAGTACAAGAATGTGAAAATGTCTGCCTGTATACTTGAAAACCCAAACAATGATTCAGTTCAAGAGACCATATTTTGCCAAAGCCATTAATCGGCCAAAGGTGGTATTCAAGCATGGTTAGCTGAATGTTGTACGGACTCTAGTTTGTAGCATTAAACATATCTCAACATATCTCTTTTTTTATTTCTTGTAAGCTCATCCGGACGCATTTCCAGTTGTATAAATTTCCTTGTTTTGTCACGTGATCGCTCACATGATTTTGGTTTTGTCAAACAAATAGCTTCACCAGAGATATATCTACATGACAAATTTCAGTTGGTTCTAATGAGCAGTAACAAAATAAAGTAAATCTTAAGATGTTTGGATTTCTGCTTTGAAGCCAAGCCTTAACATGCTAGCACTTCCTGTGGTGCCTAAAGCCCCGGGAGGAGGACTCCCTTACGTGAGGGGTACATGGATGCTCGTCGTACCTTTTAGGGGTCAAAATAAGCTTGAGTCACGCCGACGAGCATCCCTACCCCTTTCATATGGGAGTCCCCCCCTCCCCCCCTTTATTCAGTGGTAAAACCCAGTATTTAAAGGGCTGTGTCACGGTGAGTCACGCTGTGTCACGGCGAGTAGCTTTCATTGTCCCGAGGCCGGACAGGCAGTTATTTGCAGCGATTTTCATCTGAACTGACGAACCTCGCACACCGATGTGGAATGTCAAAGTCTGCAAAAATGACCAACAAACTGCATATGTATAGACATAATCTATATTAACTCCACCACCATGACATAGCCGCCGTCGTAATTCTATACTATATGTTACAGCGATTAGTCCCCCATTTAAGAGTGAAGTATGTTATACATAAATAAACACAGTACATACATCTACAATTACAGGTACTGGCTTCACCAGTCAAGGGCCGACAAGCACACCAGTAGGAATAGCAGGATCTGTTAATTCGTCGTTCTCTATTGTTCCGACTAGTGCAATCGCTACAGATTGCAACAGTCTTGTGAACTCGTCATGTATCTTGAGGTATAATGGATCATCAAGCCCAAACATTTCAACCACGTACTTCGACAGCGTCTTGAAAACTTCCAGTCCTTCAAGCAATGGTGCGGTTTTGACATCTTCTCCGAGTTCACTTTCTTTTATTCACACGAGCGCACTTAAAACAAGCTTTAACGCCGATGGGGAAACCTCAGCTCCTGTAATGAGTATAGTATCACCAAGAGGAACGATTTCAAGTTTCTATTATGCCTCAAATACTACTAATATTACCACCATAAGTCATGAATCATACATTACTCCTGCACCAAGATCAGTTTCAACCGATCAAACCTACACAAGCACTGTAAGGTCTCAGAGCCCTGAATATACAGATTCTGTTCAAATGACCATATCTCCGTCAAGTCAAGGAATTCCGAGTTCGTCCAACAGCTCAAAGACTCATGAAATCACTACGTCAGGTTATGGCGTCATTGATTCTTCCCATTTTGTATCTGTAACAAGCTTTCAAGATGGTGAAACTTCAGTTACTGTGATGAGTATGGTATCTTCAGGACCAACGATTTCAAGCTCGCATACTGCTCCCTTCAAAGCTATCAGCATTACCAGCATGATTCATAGATCAAGCCGAGGAGTTTCTAGTTCGCCCAATGTCTCAAAGCTTTCTGGAATTTCTACAAGTTATGGAGTTGTTGATTCCACGGAAATTCCCCTATCTCTGCCATATCCCGCATCTTCTGCACGAACATTTCTTAACAGCAGTCCAAGCGCACGTCTGTCACATATGCAAAGTTCTGACATCACAACAAGATTGTCTGAATCAGTATCTACGTCAGCAGGAAGCTATTTTACTAGCTCCAGTAAAGACATTTTGAGCAGCTTAAGTATAGTAAGCACGGTCATTACAACAGCCATGACGAAAAGTGGACAAACACTGCCTTTATCTGATACGGCCGTGCAGATGACACCTGTAAAACAGACAACTGTAGTGGCGACAACTACTGTCACAGGTTAGTAAAGGAATCATGCAGAATCATAGCATTGCATCATGAGTTTTTATCTAAACACTCAAAACCTCATGAATAATTTCAAGTCTATCAGATCAAGCAAATCAGCCACGTGCAGAGGGTGGCACAAGGGTTACGCGCCTGTGACGCGTGATTGGGCTAAAATAAGTACGTGATACGTGAAAATAAAAAAAATTAGAGCGTAATTCGTGACTTCCGGGTTTACCTGAGTGACGTGATGTGCCTCAAAATTATACGTGACGTGTGAATTTTAGAAATATTGATACGTGAAACGTGATGCCCCCCCCCCCCTGTGGCCACCCTCACGTGCATGCATCTTTATACACCTCATAAAGTCTAATTGCAATTCTTTATATAAAGGTTTTATCCTCATTACAATTCTTCGTATAAAGAATTATATTGAATAACAATTTACAAAGAATTAATCAGTTGGCTCATTATCTTGCATCTTTGACCAGAATCCGTGAACGTTTTGGAAGCCGTTCAATAAAATCGCAGTACGTGTTTTATCCGGTCTAAAATACTACTGCTCGTTTATTAAACAGTACATAAAGACAGGTTAAAACTACTAAAAGCTAATGGGTATCTAATAACTGACACACACACATAAGGTAAGCTAACCTATTATCGGACAGTTTACCTTGATCGCTTCCAGTCGTATAACGAAGAGGGATATTGCCAATATTTTTCTTCCTTCGTGATCTTTAGTAGCTGTGACTAATTTTGCATAATATGATTCCTTTCGAATTTCACTATTCTCCCTGAAAATCGACTGAAGATATTCTTGTTGAGAAACCATTACCGGGCATATTAACCTACTATCGGACAAGCAATACCCATTATCGGACATTCGATGTGTGTGCGCTTTGTAATCATGGGAAAACCTTTTTTAAAAGCTATAAAACAACTAAATACTACGAGGCAACAATCAGAACGCTTATTACTGGGACTTGAAATCAACAGATGTTAGTGCAACATTTATTTTCGTTGTTTGGTTTTCTCAGGCTTCGGGTTTAAACACGTATAGGCAAAAATCAGATAATACAGTTGAACCACGCGCGTAATGCCGTGGTTGCGAATCGCGAAATGTCCCAGGCTATTTGTCTTGTTGCGGCCGAATCGATACAATATAAAAGCCTAGGGGGTCAATATATATATATATAAATCAAACAAGTGTTGTTCCCCTTACTTTTCTGAGAAGTTTCTTGTTATTGTAGTCAATTCTGCATGAGATATAATTTTTTGAAAATATTAATCACTATAATGGTAGAATGTACTTTCGTTTCTTTAATATACAGCTATTTCAATTAATGTTATCTGGGAGATAGGGCATTAGGGAATAGGTTATTAGGGAATATGGCATTAGGGTATTCCAAGACCGAAACGAATTATGGTTACGAGTTGTACGACCTGGACGAGTTAGTCTACTTAGCTTACGGTTTATTTATCTATTTGTAGCCTGTGTACAGCCGTTCGACATTTTAAAAATGCCGCATTCCCTAATACCCTATTCCCTAATGCCGTATTCTCTAATACTTATTCCCTAACGCCATATATGCCCTATCTCCCAGACAACATTAATTGAAATAGCTGTATTCAATTAGAGGGTTTAGTCATCTAATTCACCCTTCTCACACAGCGGCCATGTTGGATATAAACAATAGATTTTGCGTGGCTAGCCTCGCACTGAGCAGATTCAGAACGAGTTTAGCCCGCAAAAACAAAGGTTTTTATTCTCCTGGGACTCGACATGGCCGCCGCGTGAGGGTGAATCGCGACGCTTGAAAACTCTAAATACTCCGTATTAATTACAAACAATTCGTTATATTAAGAAATCACTAAAACAAATCTGCTCAGATTCGGAGATAAATATTAATTAATATTGATAGGCAAGTGAAACACAAATATGTTGCTTACTTCAATCTTTAAAAAGCAAAAATCTTGTCTGTGTTTTATAGCATGATCAAACGTAAACAGAAAGCGGCCGCGATTCTTGTCAGGTGAAGAAATAATAATAATAATAATAGGCTTTATTTCAAGAGGGTAACACGTTACAGTAGTAAAAACACTGATGACTCTGTGGCCCTCACTATGATAAGAATAAAACAATACAATTTCGAATAACAATTAAAATATGCTAAGATATAACTATGTACAATTGTAAAGATAACGAGAAAAGCTACTATAATAATTACTTAAAAGGTATACTATAAGTATACTTATATCTATAGAGTTCCATTTTTTAAATTGTCCTAACTGCGAAAGTCAAAAAAAGAAAACTACTATGATAATTACTTAAAAAGTAATAGAAATTTATATATTGATGAGCATGGTGGCTTTCTGTTTACTCAAAAATGATTTAAATAAACTATGTTTAAAACTAGCTACTGACTCTTTCTTACGTATACTTATATCTATAGAGTTCCATTCTTTAATTGTCCTGACTGCGAAAGTCCGCCCTCCATTCATTTCCCTTTTGTATTTAGGACATATCAAATTTAGCTTTGAGTAGCGTGTCTCTCTATTGTGAATTTCAGAGTTCCTTAATAATAGTGTATCTATGTAACTAGGGGTAAAATAGTTTGCATTTATACGCTTATAAACTAGTGTGTTTCTTTTTATACATGATTGCTTCATAAAGGGAAGCCAATAATCGTGTCCGAAAGAATGAAAAATCCGCGCGTATTATCGGCCAAAAAACTAAGGAAACCGTCTATAATAGTTTCCTCGAGACATTTAACACGACGTTCTATTTTAAGTTCCAATATTCTATTTCTTGATTTGTGTCAAAACCTCATCTTTTCAATGCAAATTTTGCCAAGCCAATGTCATATTATAAGAATTGTGTTGGCAAGTTTGCCAGATAAAAGCAGAGCATGTCAACGAACTGAGCTGAAAAGATAGAAGTTTACAAAACAGAGAAAGCAAAGATATAAGATACAGAATACAAAGTTTGACGCGGTTTAAAATTTAAAATTCAGTAAAACATTTAATTAGAATCATCACTTTCTCCTGTTTACAACAGCACAATTCTCAGAAATTAGAAGAACATTTAAAAATGTTCAAAAATACATGTTTCCTACTGAAATACATCCAGAACACAGTTACCAGACTGTGTTCAAGAATTACTGCATGGACACATGATATCAAAGTTACCAAAACCAAGTTGGAATTCTGACAAAATCTGTTCAGGAATTACTGGACACATAATGTCAAGATTGCCTTAAATGAAGTTGGAACTCTGACAAAATGTGTTCAGGAATCACTGGACACACAATGTCAAGATTGCCTAAATGAAATTGCAACTCTGACAAAATCTGTTCAGGAATTACTGGACACATAATGTCAAGATTGCCTAAACTGATGAAATTGCAACTCTGACAAAATATGTTCAGGAATTACTGGACACATAATGTCAAGATTGCCTAAATGAAATTGCAACTCTGACAAAATCTGTTCAGGAATTACTGGACACATAATGTCAAGATTGCCTAAATGAAATTGCAACTCTGACAAAATCTGTTCAGGAATTACTGGACACAAAATGTCAAGATTGCCTAAATAAAATTGCAACTCTGACAAAATCTGTTCAGGAATTACTGGACACATAATGTCAAGATTGCCTAAATAAAATTGCAACTCTGACAAAATCTGTTCAGGAATTACTGGACACATAATGTCAAGATTGCCTAAATGAAATTGCAACTCTGACAAAATCTGTTCAGGAATTACTGGACACATAATGTCAAGATTGCCTAAATGAAATTGCAACTCTGACAAAATCTGTTCAGGAATTACTGGACACATAATGTCATGATTGCCTAAATGAAATTGCAACTCTGACAAAATCTGTTCAGGAATTACTGGACACATAATGTCAAGATTGCCTAAATGAAATTGCAACTCTGACAAAATGTGTTCAGGAATTACTGAACACATAATGTCAAGATTGCCTAAATGAAATTGCAACTCTGACAAAATGTGATCAGGAATTACTGGACACATAATGTCAAAATAACTTATAATAACTCAAGTTGGAACTCTGACAAAATGTGTTCAGGAATTACTGGACACATAATGTCAAGATTATTTACTCTAACAAAATGTGTTAAGGGTTACTCACAGGACCTGCAACTTAACATTCACATTGAACCAATTGCCGGTATTACAATGCACGTTTGGGAATAGGCAGTTTGCACTATTGCGTCAATCAAGTTTTTATAGCGAACTTTCTGTCACCTATAATCACTTTGTTCACTGGAAACTACCGAAGTTGCAATATTAGTTCCTGTTTTAGCTACTTACCCAAAAAATTACGTAGTTTTGCTTGAATATCTCAATTTGAAGTTTAAAGTCTTTTTTATAAATCCGGATTGAGCTGGTTTTTAGTAGGAAGGGCTTGAAGTCATCTGGTATAAATATAAGTACCTTCTCGATGATGAAGTGGAAAAACTTGGTTTTATTCTGACCGCAGCCAGTTGCGCTTTAAGAGGCCATGCATATTTAGATGGTGACAATTGAAATTATGCGCTCATAACTGTGAGGTCGATGATGTTCCAATTAATACGACTTAAACAGGTGAACAAAATTTAGGTATCTCGGAAATACTAAAGCAGAAACAATTTTCTTTTGGTAACTTCCTCCAAAACCCTCAGGTGTACGCTAAACGTAGCCATTATTACGTCGGTTTCGTGTGCGGGTCAACGGGTTAGAGTAGTCGAGTGACGAGTAATCCTTTCCACAATGCACCCGATATATTGATATAGTGATATAGCTGAGTTTGACAGAATTTTTGCAATTCGCTGTATGTATATATATATAACTAGAATATACCAAGGCCTTAGGTCCACTTTGTCTGTTCGCCTATGAATCAGTATGATCCTTAGGTTGAAAGCTAGTTTAAAGTTATAGGCTTTCCCATCTCGACCCCGAAAGAGAAAATGCTGGGAGTACCCATGCACGGTTACGTTCCACAATGACACCGTCAACCAGCTGCGTTGCCAGTTGGTCCTGATGGTGTAGTGGTAACATAGCGGACTAGTATGTCGAGGCCGTGTATTCAAATCCCACTCAGGGCACATATTTTGTCTTTCACTTCTTTTCTAGTTATTTATGTATAGAAATGGGTTTCTTCTTTATACAGTTTATATATATTTATATATACTGTGCGTGTGTATGTGTATGTATATATATGTGTATATATATACATTTGTTATATTATATATTTGTTTTTAATCACAGATATTCCAACAACTCTAAAGTTATTCGAAGGAACTGCAAAAATTGACAGACCATGGAACCCGAATCTTGCTTACCCCTTCTCGTCCGAATACCGAGACTTAGCTTTTGAAATAGAAAAAGAGTTAAGAGAAGATCTCGAGAACGTGACAGGATTCGTTAACGCGAAAGTTACAAAATTTTGGAATGGAAGCATTAATTTTGCATTCCAAATGTACGTCCAGTCCTCCTCCACCGTCACTGAACAGCAGTTGTTTGACCAATTACAGCGCGCGGGTGGTACTGGAAAGCTCAAGTTCAGTATCATCGCTGTGAACGCTGTTGAACCTAAACCTCCCATCAAGGACAGCATTGAAGTATGGGTAAACGTTGTCATAGTAACTGGGATAACCATTCTTATCCTTTTCCTTGTGGTTGTTTTCCTGATGGTGAGTAAATTGGAATCTAGTATACGTATTCAAAGTAAAAACGTACCCTTATAGTAACATGTTTCTCTTTTGTTATCTATCAATTATTGGACGAGGCTGGGCAAAATGTCATGATTTATTCCTGGTGAGCTGTCAGTTATTTGACGATGCTAAGGGGGAGGCAAACAACTGACAGCGAGACACGGACAGATCATGTTATTATTCAAATTATTTTTTCCCGTCGTTTTGATTGGCCGAGAGAACTGCAAATAATGGACTGCTCATGCGCATTACGGTGCAAATCCGTTTTGCTGCAAATAATGGTCTGATCATGCGCAGTAACATTGGATTTGTCAATATGGTTCGCTTCATGAGCTGTTGGAAAATGACTTGGCATGTTTGATAGAAAGTAAAAACAGCGAAAACACACAAAAAAGGAGTAAAGTTGCTCTGAATGCCGTGAACGATAAATCAATTATTAAGTAAAGTAAAGTCACCTTTATTTATAGAGGGTTTAAACACGTTAACTGGATAACAGTTATCTAACACGTGGCCCTCTCTTTTCTTTAGTCCTACGGTTTTACGTCCTTATCCGCGACGACGAGAAGGTCTAAACCGTGTACTGTTTAATTATGTAAAGGCAGCACCTTCTACTCAGTTATTTTAAGACCCTGAGTGTTGGTCCGGTCAGGGTTTGATCCCACGACCTCCCGCTCGACAAACCGGAGCTTAACCACTGAGCTAACCGGGAGGCGGTTATCGCAAAATATCGTGAGTAATTGATTGCTCGCCACAAACAAATCACGATATCTTACTCAACCTCGTTCAATAATTGCTTATTATTTTGCCATAGTCGAGTTCAATAATTATTTTATCATTCGACAAAATATAACATTACCAACAGCTCTGTAAATCGATCTGCCTTGTTTACTAAACGAGTGGTCAATATTGCGCATGCTCAGACCCGTTAGTTGTAGCAAATATTGACTTATCATGACTGCGCATGCTCCGAGGTTGCGCATGCTCAGACCAGCAATCTCGTTCCCAGAGCCCGCGATCGTTTGGCCAGCGCTGACCAGAAAACGCGCGGGCTCTGGCAACGAGATTGGTAGCGGAGCTTCCACGCGGAAGGCCCGCGCGAGCGGAGCCCATACATATAGCGAGAGTGAAATCTTTCCCGGCCGACCGACCGCCAGCCCGACCGTGCACCAGCACGAAGAACACGCGAGGTTTTGGAGTCCCGAAACGGCCTGCTCGATTCTGTATGACTATTTAACGCCGTCCTGTCATTTACATTCAATTCTCCCGTTTATGGGAATTTGTGATTTTCCAAATCATCTCATTGATCAGTCTGAATTTTTGCCGTAACACGTAAAATATTCAATTTACAACTTTAAAGTCTGTTACATCTCCTCGTGCACGCATACACGTCGTGTTATTTCTGTTGTATGCCGTCACCTTTTCATTACATATGCGCGTGCAACTCATCCGCGCGTGCAGTATTTATTTTCGTTAGACCAGCTTAAGGTTCATGCGCAGTTGTTCAAGTCTTTTGTTTCAACTGGCGGCCACCATTGGCTCACATCTGCACCCGCTAAATAAACAAAGGATTGGTACATCTGCGCATGAACTGTAAACTGATCTATTACGTCCGTGCGCACGAATTACATTTCCCATTACATAGAGCTGATTTCGCACGAGTGGGACAAACTACAGCACTGACTACAGCACGGTTACCGTACGGCATGCCGTGACGTTGAAATGGTTTCCCATTGTTCTTGTGCTACTGATCCAATCAAATCACAGAAATACGGTACAGCACGGTTACCGTACGGCATGCCGTGACATTGAAATGGTTTCCCATTGTTCTTGTGCTACTGATCCAATCAAATCACAGAAATACGGTACAGCACGGTTAGCGTACGGCATGCCGTGACATTGAAATGGTTTCCCATTGTTCTTGTGCTACTGATCCAATCAAATCACAGAAATACGGTACAGCACGGTTACCGTACGGCATGCCGTGACATTGAAATGGTTTCCCATTGTTCTTGTGCTACTGATCCAATCAAATCACAGAAATACGGTACAGCACGGTTACCGTACGGCATGCCGTGACATTGAAATGGTTTCCCATTGTTCTTGTGCTACTGATCCAATCAAATCACAGAAATACGGTACAGCACGGTTACAACACTGATAAGTTCTCGTACCACTAAAGTCTAATATGTTTATTCATGTTCCATGCATGCATGCTTATTCATGTTCACTTATCCAAGTGTTTACTTACTTATTTGACATCCGCCAATCCATTTACAGAACTACTCACTTGTTCATCTAATTAAGTTATTAGTCAGTTAGTTAGTCAGTTAGTACCATTTCAATATCTTAAAATGCAATGGTCTCTTTTCCATCAACATCTTGTAATTTACGTAATCAATAAAGGTTAGCTAGATTTCGTTATCGTCCCTTTTGTATTATCACGGCCACATCAGCTCTGAATGCTGTAGTATCGCCAATACCGTGTTTAAATAAAGGCTAGCCTGCTACAGCAGACAGGTTTTTTTTCACTCATAAACTCGAATTTATGAGAATGAAAAAAAAACATCTGGTGTAGCAGGCTACTCTTCGGCTTGCCTATATACATATTAGCAAATATTGAATTATCACGACTGTGCATGCTCAGCCGTTATTTGCAGTCAGTTATTTGCAGGTGAATCAACCAATCAGAATTAGTGATGGGAGAGAGTCGAATGACAATAAGCAATTATTGGATGAGGTTGAGCAACATATTATTATTTACTCGTGGCGAGCTGTCAGCGAGACACGGAATAAAAATAATTTATTAATTTATATTGCGCAAATTTCATAAAAATGATCAAACAACTAACAAAGAATGGATAACGGTATAAAATGATCAAATGCTCATAAAAATATGATATTACTAAAGACATAACCGTATACACTAATAAAGCATCGATAACGGTATAAAATGATCAAATAGTTAATTAATTTAAGTACTCATAATACAAATGATAAAACATCGATATTTAAATTTATAAGGCTGATTTGTTAAAACGACGTCCAAGTCTCAACACCGCTCCCAACTGTGTTGAACACCTTTTACCGGCAGTAGATAGACGACGGCGACTACACCTTATGCCGGCAGTAGATAGACGACGGCGACTACACCTTATGCCGGCAGTAGATAGACGACGGCGACTACACCTTATGCCGGAAGTAGATAGACGACGGCGACTACACCTTATGCCGGAAGTAGATAGACGACGGCAACTACACCTTATGCCGGCAGTAGATAGACGACGGCAACTACACCTTATACCGGCAGTAGATAGACGGCGTCAACACCTGCATCAACAATGTCTCAGCACGCCTAATTTCGTTCGGTAAAGCATTCCAAAGCTTTGGAGCTGCGCTATCACCAAGGGTAGTTTTAACCTTAAAAGGTCTTACAGCCTGGTGGTCGTAGCTCATCACTAGATCTAGGACTATATTTAGAGGAACTCTTAATAGCTATAAGATTACTAATGTATAAAGGTGCTAGTCCATTAATAGCCTTAAAGGTAATTAATAAGGAGCCAGTGAAGGTGAAATAAAGAGGCGTAATATGGCATTAAAAATGAGTCTGGCAGCAGTATTTTGCACTCTTTTCAATGTATATATTCAATTGACATTGAGGTATCCCATACAGGAGACTGTAACATTAGTCAACACGACTGGGTATGGTTTGTACTTTCTACAATAAATCTGCGTCCGGCGAATTCTCTCGCAAAGTTACCACACAAGTTGCACGAACTATAATATTACATATATTTAAGCTTAAAAGTGGAGCTCCCAATTATTTGAACTGAGGCAACGACCCGAAAGAAACGATAAATGATATGATGATGATGATGGTGATGATGGTGATGATAATAATAATAATAATAATAACAGCACTTATTTAAACACGGATTGGAGATACTGCAGCGTTGAAAGCTGATGTGGCTGTGATAATACAAAATGAACAATAAAACAAATTATGATTTAAAAAAATCTAGCTAATCTTATTGATTATGTGAATTACGAGATGTTGATGGCAAAAGAGACTATTGCATTATAAATAAAACAAAGATAAGAACACAAAGACAACTGGTAAAATGAAAGGAAATCAGTGCAAAAGGTTTAGAAGAACAAAGAAGATAAGGGGCCGTCGACATATTCGAAATGCCCCGCTTAACGCACAACGGACGTTAAGGTCAGACCCCCCCCCCTCCCTCTTAACGTCCACCCATTGTTTTATGCTTTTTTTTAGGTCAGGAAAAACAGTAATGAAATACACGGGAGTTCATTTATAAACAAAGTATAAAACAAGCTTAAAGCTTTAATAGCTGCAACTGTACAGTCAGTCAGTACCTCGAATTCCCGTACGAGCTCATTTCGGATCTTGACTAAAATACCCATTCGGACACGACTTCACTTACCTGGAGGTTTGAGTTATTTCATGATACTTCTAATCAAACGACCTTGTTGAAATTTCCGGGAAATTCAACAGAAATTGCGCTCTAATGTAGATCTAGCTGACTAGAAATTGATTAAAAAGTGTACTTCTATTGATGAAAAAGTGTTTGTTCTAAATGCCCCACACTAACGTCCATGCCCTTACCCCCTCCCCCCCTAAACGTCCGTTGTGCGTTAAGCGGGGCATTTCGAATATGTCGACGGCCCCTAACGGAACATGAAAACATTAAAGAAGGTATTGAGTTGTACGCGCATGTGCCATGGAAAATGTGACGGCATACAACAGAAAGAACATGACGTTAAGTTTACGTTATGCGTGCACGCCGAGATGTAACGAACATTAAAGTTGGAAAATGCGTTACGGCAAGAATTCAGACTGATCTTGAGCACGATCTTGAGTCTACCGGCGCCTGAAGGTGCCAAATATCCACCAGCTATTATAGCTAAATTCGTAAGACGCGATGTAAAAGATCGTATCTACAAAGCGAGAAAGAACTTGTACAACTATAAGGCTTCTGACCTGGGATTTAATAGCGAGAGCAAGTTGTTTATCTCTGAGAGCCTGCATGTCAACGAGAAACAGAGAGCTCTTCAAAAAAGCTCTCCAGCTCAAGAAGGATCTGATCTACAGATTTATCTGGACAAACTCTGGCCGGGTATATCTGAGGAAGACTACAACTGCCAGGGTGAATATAATCTCTTCCCAAGCTGACCTCGACTACATTAGAAATAAAGCTCAAGGCAATGGAAATGTTGCTTAAGTTTCGTGCTCATGCAAGGCCACTGATTACCATGCTGATGATGCAGATGATGCCGTTATTACTGGCTGAAGTTAGTGGTCCTTTCTTTGTGCCACTAATCCATGGGTCAGATCTGATTGTTGCTGAGGTCAGTCATCTCCGAAACTCTAGTATAAAGTTAGGCATGATCAGTACAGTAATATGTAAGTTAGCAGAAATCCAAACTTTGCCTTTTGAGGATGGTTAATTGCCATACTTGTTCTAGATTAGTACGTAAAAATGCTAGAGCCCTGTGGTGTGTCAATTGCCTTGGCTGGTATCACTTAAAGTGTACCTTACTCTCAATTAGTGACTATAATAAGTACCGTTCAGTCATCGATGAGTTTTGGCTTTGTAGTGATTGCCGTGACTCAGTCTTTCCATTCAACCGTGTCGATGATTTTGAAATCATCAATATAATGTTTAACTCAAGTACTGACTGTTTATGTTCACATAATATTGTCAATTATAAATTAGATCAGCTACCTTGTTTGAATATTGTCTCAACAATCCAAAATACTACCAGTCCTCTGGACTTAGATCCTGAGTCTATTTTACCTTCACAAACAAACTTCAAATATTATTCTACACATGAATTTCATGCAAGTTCAGAAATCTCAAGTTTGTTCTCTAGTAAATCATTCTCAATTTTTCATTGCAACATTAGAAGTTTAGCAGCTAATTTTGACTACCTCTTAACAATGCTTGACGAGTTAAAACATTCTTTTGATGTTATTGGATTGTCTGAGATTAGATTCAATGTTGGCAAAGATCATTATAATAATACATCAATACCTAGCTGACTATACTTTCATCTCACAGCCTAGTAAATCTATGGCAGGTGGAGTTGGATTTTATATTCGTAAAAACCTAAGTTTTTATACAAGGGATGATCTAAGTGTGATTTCAGATGAATTCGAATCCCTATGGATTGAGATTGATGTGTCTAATAGCAAAAATATGCTCTGTGGTATTTTCTATAGACATCCAAGTTCTAAAATTGATATATTTCTTAACTCCCTCTATGCTAATCTTGATCTGATTCAGAAAGAATCTAAATATTGTGTTCTTCTTGGGGATTTTAATATTAATCTGCTTAACTATGATTCGCATGCCTTAACTGAAGACTTTATAAATACCTTGAGTTCTTTTTTCTTTCAGCCTCACATTTTACAACCCACTAGGATTACTAACCATTCTGCAACCTTAATTGATAACATATTTTTTAATTCTGTCGAACACTTTTCATTGAGTGGAAACTTACTCTATGATATTTCCGACCATCTTCCAAACTTTTTAATCATTAGTAAATTTTCTGTACTCTCCAAAAAGGTAAAATTATCCAAAAGGGATTATTCAAAGTTTGATGAGACAGCTGTGATACAGGATTTTCAATCGGTTGATTGGGTTCAAACTATGTCTAACTGTACCAAGGTCAATGGTATGTTCAATGTGTTCTTTTCAAAAATCACAGAATTAGTTAATCATCATGCACCTGTTAAGCAGTTATCCTCTAGACAGATTAAGTCATTAGCTAAGCCTTGGATAACCCTTGCTATAAGAGTGTCAATTAATATTAAGAATAAATATTTTAACAAGTATCTTAAGACTAAATGTGAGTCAGATCTTTCAAAATATAAGATCTATAGAAATAAACTCAATCATCTAATTAGGTTAAGCAAAAGGCTATACTACCATAACTATTTTTCTACTAATATATCTAATGCTAAAAACATTTGGAAAGGAATCAAACAAATTATAACCCTAAAACCTCATCAGTTAAATATCCCTAGTAAAATATTAAAAGACAATAGAGTTATAACCAATCCTAATGATATAGCTAATGAATTCAATCTTTACTTTGCCAATATTGGCAATAATTTAGCTGGAACCATCAGCAATCCAAATAATGTATCCTGCCTTTATTATCTAAATCCCTCTCAACAAAATAGCTTTTATCTTTTTCCTACCACCTCTGAGGAAATTGAAGAGATAATTTCAGAACTTAAGATCAGGAAAGCAGTTGGTCCCTTCAGCATACCAATTAAATTTCTTAAAGTTCTAAAATGTATTTTATCTAAACCTCTTGAGCTGTTATTTAATTTGTCTTTTAGTACAGGCACTGTCCCTGATGATTT
This sequence comes from Actinernus sp. WN-2022, assembly GCA_030867875.1. Classification (NCBI taxonomy): domain Eukaryota; kingdom Metazoa; phylum Cnidaria; class Anthozoa; order Actiniaria; family Actinernidae; genus Actinernus; species Actinernus sp. WN-2022. The sequence goes on from JAOWCC010000577.1 coordinate 19,723,015, forward strand.
TAAAATTGCCAGAGTAACTCCAGTGTTTAAAAATGGCTCACATTTCATCATATCTAATTATCGGCCAATTTCCCTTTTGTCAGTGTTTAGTAAGATACTTGAGACCCTTATGCACAATAGATTAATTAAATATCTTGACAAAATCAAATGTCTTTATAATAAACAATTTGGCTTTCGCTCTAACCATTCAACCATCCATGCATTATTAGTAATAACTGATAAAATACAAAGCGCCATTGACAACAGTACATATTCTTGTGGTATATTCCTCGATCTAAGTAAAGCCTTCGATACTGTTAATCACAATATTCTGTTAAATAAGCTCCAAGTGTTAGGTATCAGGGGCATTGCATTAGATTGGTTTCGATCCTATTTGAATAACCGTAAACAATTTGTTTCTATAGGTAATGCTAATTCTGTTCAGAGAAATATATCTTGTGGGGTGCCGCAAGGATCAGTCCTTGGGCCCCTGTTATTTTTACTGTATATCAATGACTTTTCAAATTGCTCTAAAATCCTAGATTTCCATCTTTTTGCTGATGACTCAAATCTTTTCTATGCTCATAAAAATCTGCAAGATCTTGAAATCATAGTTAATAATGAACTACAGAAGGTTAATGATTGGTTGTGTGCTAATAAACTTTCACTGAATGTAGACAAATCTAATTTCATTATTTTTCATTCATACCAGAAAAAAATTAAACATGATATAAAAATTACTATTAGTGGAAAGGTTCTAGAGTCTAAACAAAGTACTAAATACCTTGGTGTTGAAATTGACTCTAATTTAAGTTGGAAGTGTCATGTTCATGAAACTTCTAAAAAAATTGCTCGAGGTATTGGCATTCTCTCAAAAGTTAGACACTATATTAACACTAATATAATGATTCAGCTCTATTACTCACTCATCTACCCTTACTTAACTTATGGTTTAGTAGTTTGGGGTATTTCATATAAGTCCACTTTTCATCCAATAGTTGTTCTTCAAAAGAGAGCCATCAGAATCATAACTTTCTCTAAATTTGATGTGCATACAAGTCCTCTATTTAAAAACCTTAACATACTTAAATTCCATGACCTTGTTTTTCTTCATGTAGCCCAGCTAATGCACAATTATCATAACTGTACTCTTCCACAAGTATCTTGAATGACTTTTTTACACCGATTAACATAGTCCATAATTATAATACCAGACTTGCTTCTAAGTCTACTTATTATATACCAAGAGTTAGAACTAATTTTGGTAAATTTAACATACGATTTCATGGTGCCAAAATTTGGAACTCCATTCAAGATGACTTTAAAAAACTTAGTAGATTGTCTTTTAAAAGTAAACTAAAATCCTCCTTTGTAGCCTCTTACTAATTCCAGTAATTCTAATTAAGTTTCTGTCTCCTTCTCTCCCCCTCTAGAATTAATGTCGCTAAACCGTATTTCATACTTATTGTTGTATCTTTTTTTTTTGTTTTTTTTTGTTTTTTCTTTCTTTTATATTAGTGTGTAGCTGTCTCGTACCTGACCTTATACTCTACAATATTCTAATGTGTCACCTAGCTAGATTAGCTTTTTAGTTATTTCTAGGTGTCCTATACCCTTACCTTAGTCAGTGTTCTCATATTATATTGTAAATCATGTATGTAGAAGGTATGAATAAAGTTGTTGTTGTTGATCATTGAGATAATATTCCCATAAACGGGATAATTACATGTAAAGGACAGGACACCGATTCAGGACTCTAAGTCTTACGTGTTCCGCGCGCTGGTGCGGTCGATCGGGGCTTGCAAGAATATCCAGCAAAATTTCACTCTCGAGGCAGTTTCCACCGTGCACGAAGGCCTTTGGGGCTGTTTCACTTTGATTCATTTTGACGTAAATCAGAAGAGAAGAAGTAGATACATTCTTACTTTTATTCTTTTAGCTGAAGATCAGAAAGCTAAAAGCTCTCCAACGAGTAATGTCAATAACTCATATCGGCGAGGAAGATACGACATTTTTCACATGACCTTGGTTCGAACGGAGTCAATCTCGGGAAATCCTAAAGATGCATTACGTTTCAAAACTGCACAAGAGCCACAAGCAACTAGACTTCAGGTAAGCAAGCACCACACGTCAGACAGTGAGTAGATAACGTCTACTCATGATCATGTCTAGGTCCAAACTAGAAAGAATGGACTATATTCTATCTGAGAATAAAATGTTTGGCACGTACCGTTGTATCAGAGGCGGATTTAGGGGGGGGGGGGGGGAGGGGCCCGCGGCCCTCCCTTTCGTTGGCTGGGATACATGCCCCCACACCCTCTTAGCTAATCGCGCCTATATACGGCGCGAGTTTCGGCTTACGCCGCAGCTCCCTTTTTCTGCATTTCCTGGATCCGCCCCTGCATGTGTATAGACGCGGACTAAGAGAGAGAGAGAGTGGGAAATGTAGCTACAATTCCTTCCTCTCCGTCAGTGCGGATTACCGCCTAAACTCTTTCTCTATCAGTGGGCCTTGTTAGGGAAAGTTTTAGTTTGTGTAGCCTTTTAATATACCCTTTATTATTACTTTTAGACATTTGATGCATTACCAAGTGAAACGCAAATCCGAAACAGCACAATTGATGCGGATGTAAGTACCGGCTAGCAACCTTGGAGAAGAGAGAAGAGAGAAGAGAGAGAAGAGAGAGAAGAGAGAGAAGAGAGAGAAGAGAGAGAAGAGAGAGAAGAGAGAGAAGAGAGAGAAGAGAGAGAAGAGAGAGAAGAGAGAGAAGAGAGAGAAGAGAGAGAAGAGAGAGAAGAGAGAGGAGAGAGAGGAGAGAGAGGAGAGAGAGGAGAGAGAGGAGAGAGAGAGGAGAGAGAGGAGAGAGAGGAGAGAGAGGAGAGAGAGGAGAGAGGATATAAGACAGTAATATAATTAGTCATAATAACATATCGTTAGTTTTATGTTTTAACTATGGGTGCCATTGCAATTTTATCTGATTATCTTTTTACGACAATCATTAGTTAGCTTTTTTTACTAGTAGTATTTGTTTTCATCCTATTAGTATCATTATTTGTAATTATCTTAACTATTATTGTAAAGAGTTTAGAACAGCGATGTATAAGCGCTATATAAATGCTTATATTATTATTATTAATTGTGGTTATTAATTACAGCACCGTGTCTGCGTATATTACTTGCGCTTATGCTTGCGTCGCTAATGTGAACCCGGAGCGCCGGGGTGGCGCAGTGGTTAAGCGCTTCGCTTAAGGTTCGATCCCTGGACGCGGCGCCATATGTGAGTTGAATTTGTTGGTCACCCTTGTTCCGAGGGTTTTTCTCCGGGTTCTCCGGTTTTCCAACACGCTAAATTCCAATTCGATCTGACGATTAGCTGGGACCTGGCTTTGATTAGCCCACATGGTTGTTTCAGGTCTCGTTAGAGATTCAGGAGGATATCAATCGTTTAAATTACACATCATATAAGATTTTTATCCAAAACGCCTCACCAACACTAACCAAAGTTAATTCCAAATGTTATAAGCTTAGTTTATGCATGACTTTGAATAGTGAAGATTACTTGTGAATTCACAAGAATTATTCCCTTTTTTGTATAGCTACTTCCACCGCCGTTGTCCGAAAGCGAAGACGAGAGCGAAGTGAGTAAAGACGCAGACGATGAAGATCATGACGATAATGAAAATAATGGATTCGTTGAGCAATTTAATGCCGGTAACGCGGGAACGAGTGATGGTCATGCGATGAGCAATTTCAGTCAGGTAACTACTGGCGACCGTTCAGCCTCGTCCCCAGGCTTCTGCTCAGTCTTTCAGTCCCATCATGCAAACGCGTTTTACAAAATGGCGGACGCTCTGAAGCCTGGGCTAAACCGAATCAGTGACGTCACAATATTCAGCCGCGCGTTACGAGAAGCCTGGAGACGAGGCTAAAACGATACAGCAACTGATATCAACGGCCAGCCAGCTGTTTCACTGTTTTAATAGAGCGGTTTTAGATTGAGTGTCATAATGTAATTAAAATTAATCACGGGATAAAGTAAAAACACAATAAGCCAATCACGAACTGAAGTAATTCACGATTGGTTTACTTGAACCAGTCACGAGGAAAAGTAAACGCAATCGTGGATAACGCTCGCTAAAACGACAATTGATTGCGTGACGGACCAAAACATGTGCTGTCCAAGGAGCTAACAAAGTCTATTTGAGTGTATCTCTATCGATCATGTGCCGTTTCTGTGTTTAAAGTTAGAGCTCTGTTCGCGAACGGTCATTGCAAAAAGTCGAGAAACATTCATGCATAAGCCGCGCCCCCAACTTTAAGGTAACTGTTGGATTCACAATCGTATTATTATTGCATCTCGTGTTTGGCACGTCTAAGGGCCATTATTATCGCAGGTACACAAAATGCACTAAATGCACTTCAGAGAACACAACATTTACACATTCCCTGGGGACGCGACCCCTCTAGAAGATCAGCTGTCCGGACCACAGACGCAGCCGTTTGTTTGCCGTTATTGGCCGCCTGTTTAAATGACATGACTGAGAACCCAGCGGAGCTCATCACTCTTGAATATATATAGAAGTTACTAAAAGTAGTAAACAATTTCGTGCAGGGAATACGCCGCAAAATATTATTGCACTAGACATGGTCAAAAAAGGATTCATGTGTTCTAAAATTGCCCCACCCCCTCCCTTCACGTTTCTATTGGTTCGCCATTTGTAAACAAATAGGAGAGGGTTGGCTCTAATCGTGAGAGGTACGTTTAAAGGATATCATAGATAGACAATAATATTAATAGAGAAAGATTTCTTGTGAATTCACAACAATGATTACTTTTTTGTACAGCTATTTCCACCGCCGTTGGCCGAAAACGAAGACGAGAGCGAAGTCAGTAAAGACACAGACGATGAACACGATGAAGATAAGGACGATAATAAAAATAATGGATACGTCGAGAAATTTAATGCCGGTAAAACGAGTGATGGTCATGTGATGAGCAGTTTCGGTCAGGTAATTTAACTAGCGGCGACCAAACTGAAATGATACATAAACTGATATCAACAGGCAACCAGCTGTTTCACTGTTTTATCAATAGAGTAGATTTTGATTGAGTATCGTAAAACCAAAACCAAGGTAATTACAGAGCCAATCACGAGAGCAAGTTCAAACGCAATGTGCCAATCACGAGCAAGTAAAAACACAATGTGCCAATCACGAACAGAAGTTATTCACGATTGGTTTTACTTGAACCAATCACGAGGAAAAGTAAACGCAATCGTGGATAACGCTCGCTAAAACGACAATTGATTGCGTGACGGACCAAAACATGTGCTGTCCAAGGAGCTAACAAAGTCTATTTGAGTGTATCTCTATCGATCATGTCGGTTTCTGCGTTTAAAGTTAGAGCTCTGTTCGCGAACGGTCATTGCAAAAAGTCGAGAAACATTCATGCATAAGCCGCGCCCCCAACTTTAAGGTAACTGTTGGATTCACAATCGTATTATTATTACATCTCGTGTTTGGCACGTCTAAGGGCCATTATTATCGCAGGTACACAAAATGCACTAAATGCACTTCAGAGAACACAACATTTACAAATTCCCTGGGGACGCGACCCCTCTATAAGATCAGTTGTCCGGACCACAGACGTAGCCGTTTGTTTGCCGTTATTGGCCGCCTGTTTAAATGACATGACTGAGAACCCAGCGGAGCTTATCACTCTTGAATATAATATATGGAAGTTACTAAAAGTAGTAAACAATTTCGTGCAGGGAATACGCCGCAAAATATTATTGCACTAGAGATGGTCAAAAAAGGATTCGTGTGTTCTAAAATTGCCCCACCCCTCCCTTGACTTTTCTAATGGTCCGCCCCACCCCACCCCTCCCTTCACGTTTCTATTGGTTCGCCATTTGTAAACAAATAGGAGAGGGTTGGCTCTAATCGTGAGAGGTACGTTAAAGGATATCATAGATAGACAATAATATTAATAGTGAAAGATTTCTTGTGAATTCACAAGAATGATTACTTTTTTGTACAGCTATTTCCACCGCCGTTGGCCGAAAACGAAGACGAGAGCGAAGTCAGTAAAGACACAGACGATGAACACGATGAAGATAAGGACGATGATAAAAATAATGGATACGTCGAGAAATTTAATGCCGGTAAAACGAGAGATGGTCATGTGATGAGCAGTTTCGGTCAGGTAATTTAACTAGCGGCGACCAAACCTGGAAATGATACATAAACTGATATCAACAGGCAACCAGCTGTTTCACTGTTTTATCAATAGAGTAGATTTTGATTGAGTATCGTAAAACCAAAACCAAGGTAATTACAGAGCCAATCACGAGAGCAAGTTCAAACACAATGTGCCAATCACGAACAGAAGTTATTCACGATTGGTTTTACTTGAACCAATCACAAGGAAAAGTAAACGCAAATCGTGGATAACGCTCGCTAAAACGACAATTGATTATGTGACGCACCAAAACAATGTTTGGTTTTAGTTTAGAACTTGATTGGCTGATAATTACAAAACATTTTTCACAGCCAACAGAAAAGCTAAGTAAACGCAAAACCAACTCAGATATATCAAGGCCTGGGTCAAGGACTATCACACTCCTAATAAGTATAGGGGTGGTCTACTTTAGTTTGGGTTTACTCGAAAACCTTGATTTCATGATATATAATGTAAACCCACCCTTCGATCATTTTTGTATAGATGGTTGCCATGGCGATTGAAGCTGTGACCTTTGAACTCATTTTTAGAAAAATACAATTCAAAGCTTCGGAGGTAGTAAAGTGCACAAAATTCAGAAGTAAAGACGATGGAACTAATGCATCTTACCATGTAGTTTATGCGTCCAATTAGGAATTGTTGAAATGTTTGATAATTCAGTACAAACTTGAGGGGTATCATATTTCATACCAGCCTTAATTAGCCTTCCCCTTAAAATTACCAACATTCCTAATTGGAGCAACAAAGTGTGCACTAATCTTGATTCACACATTCCATGTTTCCATGGAAACTGTCATGAAAATGAGTTAAGGTTGTGACTTTATCGAATCTCTCAAAGTGTCAAGAATATATCTTACAATCACGAAGAGATTGACCACCCCCTCTTGATTTGCGGCGGCCATATTGAGACCCATGCCTTAACGCCCCTGAGAAAGCAATCACTTATTACCTTCAACACTGGACAACCGCCCTAACACATGCCTTGAGGTTGGACGTCATTCAATTACGTCACCTGCAACCGACTGGCTACTAAAATAAATACTATTCTGCGCATGCGCGGTATTGACCATTTAAGTTATAGGATTGGTTACTTGTACTGTAGAAAACATAGACATGTACATACATTTAATTTTCCAACTTCATGCACAGTACAACATCCAAGCATGTGATTGGCTAAATACAATGCTTTATCAGTGGCCACAGCATGCTGTGCTCTCAGTTGGAATATTAAAAGTCCCACCTCCCGGTTGGCGCAGTGGTTTAGTGCCAGTCTGTCGTACGGGAGGTCGAGCGTTCAAACCTCGGCCGGACCAACACTCAGGGTTCTTAAAATAACTGAGTAGAAGAAGGTGCTGCCTTCGTTCTTTGCAGTTCATTTCGACGTAAAATTGTAGGTTCAACGTCGACCTCAGTCTCCCAAGCCCGGGGGGGGGGGGACTCTCCATAACAGTAGACGGGGGGTGATCGTCGGCAAAATCAATTTTAACCGTAAGGGATAGCACATTGGGTGTGGTCAACAGCAAATTTACCCCTAAGAGATAGCACATTGGGTGTGGTCGAAGAAATTTTTAACCCTAAGAGATAGCAATAAAACAAACACATTTTCAGTTTTCCTGAATTTTATTACGGTCCTTAAGACACCGCCATCGAGCGCATCTCTTTTCTGGTGACTGTTGAGAGTGCTGAGACCCCCATTAGCGTGAGACCCCCTAAGGGATATCAGACTCTTTGAACACCCCTAAGGGATAGCAGATGGTAGAATTTTATACCCTAAGGGATAGGACGATCACCCCCGTCTACTGTTATGGAGAGTCCCCCCCCCCGGGCTCCCAAGACTATCACGAGTTACCAACGTTAAATAAGGTTGCTTTCCTTTACCATTTTAGAGACTTTATGTTTGTGTTTTATTGACAAATACAGGCACTTGCTGACTCAACATCTCTTCAAACTGCATTCGGCCTCATGCAGTATTCATTTTTTTTCGTTCATCGTACAGTCAGCGCGTGTCGGTATTTGTCAACACGCACGCCAGCCTCCAACCTTAAATATAAATATATTATTTAAGAAATAGAAAACATTTCCCGTGTTTCTATAGAGAAACACGAGTGGGAGTTTGGGAGAACGAGAAATGGCAGTGGGGACACGAGCCCGAAGGGCGAGTGTTTCCACAGCTCTTTCAAGTTCTTCCAAACTTCCACAAGTGTTTCTATAACTCTATAGAAACACGGGAAATGTTTTCTATTTCCTTTATAAAATAAACGAATAAAAGCACGGAAACGCTCGCTTAATTTGATAACCAAAACGTAAATTCTCACAACTAGCTTCAAGCGCGCGCTCAACTGTCTATGTTTCTATAGAGTTATAGAAACACGGCTTACAGTCAATCAGAGCGCGCGTACTATCGAAAACTATTTTATAAATAAATATAGTTTTTTCATCAAATGTATACATCAGTACTACGCACATATCACACGAGATCTACGCAAAAATGCAACAATTACGTGACCGTATAACTGGCCACCGAACAGCAGAGAATTCGGCCAGTAATTTCCATTTAGATACTCATGAATCTGTCTTTAATCGAATATATGATATTAGGAAAAGCTTCTCCAGATAAACTAAGTGAACTAGCAACGATCTGGAAAATAGGTCATTGACGGGCGAGCCGATGGTACCCATGCCTGCCAGAGGTTGTTCTCGCTCAGTTCATGGACATATGCACTCGCGGATCGCGCCTTCGGCCGCGCTCATATACCCAGGGTAATCCGAGGGCCTCAACAGAGTACCGGGATACTTGTGCATTCATAGCCCTATCTATTGCAATTTATAATGTATTATAATGTGTATCACTGTATCACTGTCATTATTCTACGCTTGAAGCGACCTACGTAGATTGGAATTAAATACATCGCAGCTGTATGGCGTTGTACTGCTTGTCCGTCCTATTTCGTTCGTGATATTCTTATCCCGGGGGGACTCCCATATATAAGGGGGCGGGGATTCTTGTCGTACTTTTTAGATGTCAAAATCACGAGGTTTGGTACGAATTTTTTATGTAAAGCGGTACCTTTCAGGGGTCGGGTGTCAGCTGGACACAATACTGTTATCAATTTACATGGTTTTTATTGTCATAATTATATGTATATTATTTAATACAAGTTTTAATCTTGGAGTGTTTTTATTGGTACCTTTAGGGGTCAAAATTAGCTTGAGCCACGCCCATTTTAATACCTCTTAGGGGTCGAAACTAAAATTTCCGACGAGCATTCAAGCCAGTTATATATGGGAGTCCCCCCGGGATTCTTATCGCAAAGTATTGTGTAGAATATTCTATTGTCAAGCAAAGGATGGTGGTGAATCGACAGCCGCAGTGTTGTACGGTGAGTTAAATATCTTCGTGTCGTATTTCTTCGAACATGCAAGCAAACGATTTCCTTGAATTATTTAAACAATGCACAACAGCTCGTAAAGTTTATCATGAAGTCACAAACGTGGATTTACATGCCATATGCGTATTAACCATTGTTCGTTTTCTATTAAGAGCATGGTTCCGTCATATAGGTCATATAGCCTGCCCGTCACCTGTTGTCCTCAATCTTAATTTTTGTAACTTTTACTCAATAATTAAACGAGTAGTATTCATCAATATAAAACGCATTCCACGCCCGATAGATCTAAAAAGGTTAGAAAGAAAACCGATTTTGTGGTATATAAAAAATTGCGCATGCGCGATTGGTAAAGCTGCTTCTTTAAACTCGGTGCCCCTAATCCCATGTTTCCCAATCCCATGTTACATTTCTTTTCTAAGTCTGGATGAAAATTGAGGTCAAATGGGAAAACAATCGGTATAATCCCATATTTTAAAATCGTGATTAAAGTCCCAGACGATTTGTTCCACGACCGCGCAGTTTGGGGTCTTGGTCGACTGACGTAAGATCAGACAAAAAGCCATTGTTTTATAGCACTTGTTGTACTTTCTATTGCTGTGGATTCCCGATTTTGCGTCACACGCAATGCACGATCGATGTATTAGGGGCGGACCATTAGAAAAGTGAAGGGGGGTTGACATATTTACCTTGCAGGAATTCAATTTTGTTTTCTGCCTATATGTAGTGCCCTTTTCCTCTGCACGAATGTATTTTTTACTATTTTTTTCCAGTTTCCAAATTTGCTAAGGCGAGATTTCTCTGAGGACAGCACTAAATAGTTCTCAAGGGTTCTTGAACAAACGACTAAGAACTGGAAGCAGCTACATCCGAGGACCAAGTTTCTAGGGGAGTCGAGGGCATGCTCCCCCGGGAAATTTTGAATTTCAGGTCTTCGGATGCGCATTTTCCTTCATTTTCTGGCACAATTTAATGCATTATACAGATGTGGTATTGTGTGTGGCATATATGCATGTGCATATCTGACCCTCCCCCCCCCCCCCCTCCCCCACCAAACATAGTACAGGGGGCGGCACTGTGGTAAAACCTTGACGTCAACATTACCAGCTAGGGGAGTCTGAGGCCATGCTTCCCGGGAAAAATGAATTCTAGAAATGCTAAATCTAGAATATCGAGGACATAACACTGCCACCATGGTTTTGCAGGATTTTTTTTTCGGACTATCTGTGTGCATGAAATTGTTTTCTAGGAAGTTTGCCTTATACGAATTTTTTTTGGGTTCCACCCCCTCCTCACTTTTCTAATGGTCCGCCCCTTAGTCCTCTTGGTCGTGCGTGAAAAGGACGATGTGTTTTCGCCTTTTTTAGCCAACCTCGACCCTAGACTTTCTCAAAGTCCTTCTTAGCCCCCGCACGAAGGACTTTTCCCACTTGCAGCGCGCCAAATTTACCGGTTGATTTTTCAACCGGAGGCACCATCTCCAGTCCTTGTTTTGACAAACGCGTGGCTTATGACGTACTAAGATTTGCCCAATCACAAAGCGTCAATTCTTCATGCATTGTATGTTGACGTGTCAAGTCAGTCGACCGTAGATGTGGTATTTACAATTTGATTGTACTCGGAAAGAGTTTGTCAAAGGCGCGAAATGTAAGCTCCGCCCTTGAAACGTGTTTTCGCGCCATAACATAATCCCCCGATTCAATTTCCAGCAAGTGAAATAAGTCGAACTCGCCTCTCGCTTCGATTCTCGCGCTCGATTTTTGACCCAGTAATCGCTTACCCATTGACTCAGCGAGTTCGACTTGGAGCAAGTCCACCTCGACCATCTTAGACGTTCTAGGATTCACGGAAATGTTTTTTTCGCAGAATTATTCTAAAGCTTATCAGAATTTATTGAAAATTTTTTTTTAATTGGGACTAGAGGTACTTTAAAGGAGTGTGATTGCATCCTCGTTCTCGGTGCTTCTTCGGCTTGCAGGGACTGGGAACGAGATGGATTGATGTTAAGCGAGCTGTGTTAAGCGGGAACCGCACTCAAAGCACTGATGATGGGTAGAAGAACTCACACACGATGTGTTAGTTAGACTCCACAATAGTCCAATTTTTGAAAGGTAACCAAGCCTTGCCTCACATGGAGGCTGAAGTTGACCCTGCATTGATACATATAAAAGTCACTTTCGTACAACACCCTACATATCGATTACGGTGACCTGACTTGCTGTATCGCTCGTATTACTCACTCGAAAACACACGGTTTGGGGAGCTATTTTGCCTTTTTTAGCGAATAAACAATTCATAACTTCATCTACCCTCGAATCTAAGTTAACCAACATCTAATCTGCGGCTGAAAACATTTTGGATTGATTATGTTAAGATTTCGATATGGCAATTTGAATTTCTTACGCTTGTTGGAGTGAATTTGTAAAAGGCGTTACTTGTTTAGAAACCACCAAGCAGAGGAAAACTGGGTTTAGCTTGAATACACATTCTTGAACTGACTTCTTACCTATGGATTCAAATAGAACAATAAATCATCTCCAGCATTGTGTGTCAATTGCGTTCGGCGCGACAGGGCTGAATAACTAGGGCGCATGCGCGAACTGATGCGTAAATCGGCGGTAAATACTCGTGTTTGAAGGCAATTTTATCTCAGTGGTCAAAACCTGAACTACATTGTCCGAAACATATGTTGTTTCTCAGTTTCTGGAGGAAATGGTCTGAGTATTTGAATCTTATCTTTCCAGCAAAACTCTTATTATCGCAGAAAACATGAAGGTACTCGCTAACTTTTGAAATGTCCTCCTTTTTGTATACGCTGCAGTCGTTCCTAGTCTACGCGCACGTCATTCAGTAAATGGGGTCTGGGTACAAGATTGTTATTCAGCGCTGTCGATCGGCGTATGAAAAGTTCGACGTTTGAATCGGGTCCAGTCCGCGCTCCTAATGACAGAAATCGCTCAATAGACTTGAAACCCAATCTCTAACACAAACCCGAACCCGAACCATCAAACTCCAAATATACGACGTTTTATGGCTTCAGAACCCATGAACCTCCTGTCATCAAAGCCAACGTGATAACTACCTATACTAAGTAAAGATCCACCCTAACCCTAACCCATAACCTGGTGTCATCAAAGCCAACGTGATAACCACTATACTAAGTGAACATCCCCCTAACCCCAACCCCATAACCTGGTGTCATCAAAGCCAACGTGATAACCACTATACTAAGTGAACATCCACCCTAACCCCAATCCATAACCTGGTGTCATCAAAGCCAACGTGATAACCACTATACTAAGTGAACATCCCCCCTAACCCCAACCCATAACCTGGTGTCATCAAAGCCAACGTGATAACCACTATACTAAGTGAACATCCCCCTAACCCCAACCCATAACCTGGTGTCATCAAAGCCAACGTGATAACCACTATACTAAGTGAACATCCCCCTAACCCCAACCCATACCTGGTGTCATCAAAGCCAACGTGATAACCACTATACTAAGTGAACATCCCCCTAACCCCAACCCATAACCTGGTGTCATCAAAGCCAACGTGATAACCACTATACTAAGTGAACATCCCCCTAACCCCAACCCATAACCTGGTGTCATCAAAGCCAACGTGATAACCACTATACTAAGTGAACATCCCCCTAACCCCAAACCCATAACCTGGTGTCATCAAAGCCAACGTGATAACCACTATACTAAGTGAACATCCCCCTAACCCCAACCCATAACCTGGTGTCATCAAAGCCAACGTGATAACCACTATACTAAGTGAACATCCCCCTAACCCCAACCCATAACCTGGTGTCATCAAAGCCAACGTGATAACCACTATACTAAGTGAACATCCCCCTAACCCCAACCCATAACCTGGTGTCATCAAAGCCAACGTGATAACCACTATACTAAGTGAACATCCCCCTAACCCCAACCCATAACCTGGTGTCATCAAAGCCAACGTGATAACCACTATACTAAGTGAACATCCCCCCTAACCCCAACCCATAACCTGGTGTCATCAAAGCCAACGTGATAACCACTATACTAAGTGAACATCCCCCTAACCCCAACCCATAACCTGGTGTCATCAAAGCCAACGTGATAACCACTATACTAAGTGAACATCCACCCTAACCCCAACCCATAAACCTGGTGTCATCAAAGCCAACGTGATAACCACTATACTAAGTGAACATCCCCCTAACCCCAACCCATAACCTGGTGTCATCAAAGCCAACGTGATAACCACTATACTAAGTGAACATCCACCCTAACCCCAACCCATAACCTGGTGTCATCAAAGCCAACGTGATAACCACTATACTAAGTGAACATCCCCCTAACCCCCTAAGTGAACATCCCCCTAAAAAGAAGAAAGAACTTAAAAGAAATGGCCAGCAGCACGCTGTATTCCCAGCCGGTCACCCATCGCCCGAACGGGCTTAACTTGGGTTAACGGGCTTAACTTGGGTGATCGGACAAGAATGTGGGCTTTACCGTCTGAGCCGCCGGAGGCCACAGGGAACCCAACTAGGTATGTCACGGCTAGTGTATCATGACAATTACGTTTGCTGTTTTATTATTTTCTCCAACAATTTGGCAAAGCTGTCTTCTAACGATATCTGACTAGTAATTTGAAGTCTGGATCTTTGCATTTAATTAATTCAGAAACTTAAACCAACTCTAGATCTTCATCTACTGTGAATAACTCGTTAGTAATAATTAAATAACTCCTCTTCAAGTTACACTGTAGCATACATTTTCTAGAACAACAACGTTACCACTCGTAGAAAAGGGCCCTTCTACATTTTACTGCTAGAAATAACATTTTTATTCATAATTCAGTCTGATAAAATACAAATATCCTCTTTGAAGTCAAACAAAGGATTTCCCCCCCATAATTCACGTCTATATAGTAACAGTCTTCAAGGGCACTATTCTCCGGAAGTAAATTAATGCGAAGCGAATTACTTACGATAAAGTTCGAATACCCCGACGAAGGGACAGCTTACGAAGGGACTCATCAAGACCTTTAGGGTTCTAAATATTTAATTCCGATCCTTTGCTCAAAAATTGTTTGGCACCTTTGATAGTCTAAAAAAAAGATTTTTTGTTAAAGCATTCATAAGTCGAAACCAGATGATGTTTCAGGCCCCCTGTGGACGGGGCAACGGGGAGCACGACGCTCTTGCTCGGCGAAATTAATTATGTTTTATTAATCAGGGCCCGGTTGTTCGAAGCAAGGTTAAGCGCTAACCCAGGGTTAAATCGCTAACCCTGGGTTTAAACTGTACAGATTGCAATTACAGTTTTAGCGCTAACCTAGGGTTAAAGTTAACCTTGCTTCGAACAACCCGGCCCTGTTGTTGAAACTAACAAGGTATGAGGGCGAATTGGAAAACACTTAATTCACAAAACGATATGCATGGCACAAACAGAGAAAAGACCAGCTGCGTTTGAACAAGCAACCATGACTGGCTGATACACAATGCAGTCAGATCCATACTAAACATTTAAATAACTAAAACAACTTGACTTAAGCTATAGTTAGGATGAAATATGGGGTTGGTTGTGCTTGAGTGATTGCAATAGAAGCTACAGCTATTTTGAAGCAGAAAAAGAAGTGAATTGGAAGATGACAGTGAATTAGTGAATCGATGTCTCGGAATAGAAAATATACTCTAACTTTGAAAAGGTTTTTGTTTGCTGCTTTGATATACACCAGTTACTCGTTGATAGCTTTATTCAATATGTTCTGCATGAAGAAAAACGTCTAAATGTTAAGAAGAGGTTAAGCTCGTTAATCATAAATGTATATATGGATGTATCACAAAGTTACCAAAACCTTAGTTACAAATTCAATACAACTTTACGGATTCTTGAAACTTTAATTAGTTTATTCTGTCATATTGAGTGATGCAAAAAACAACTCTAACCTTTTCGAAAAAAGGAAAGTTCAGAATTTTCTAGGCATGTCAAAACTGTCATAAATTAAGTGTGATATGCAATCATGAATAAATAATGTATGCCCGGCCATGCAACCAAACAGACCCAAAAATGGTAAAAACGTAACATATACAAAACATTATTTATGGAAAGTTCACGCAGTGAATTTATAATTACTGTTAGTGACTTTCGGATATTGTTCATCTGAGAGTCATCGCCTTTCTTGGACTTAGCCAAGTTTCTACCAATCAGAAGTTTGCAAGCCTTTAACCCTGAAATGTTAACGACTCAGTATCGTGTTCAATTATTAATGTCACAATAGGGATCAGTTCATATTATGCAAATGCACTGCTACTTCTATGACTGTTCGATGAGAGGTAGTTCCTTTTTATGACAATGCTAGTGTCTTCAATCGTGAAGGTTGCTTGAAAACTTTACCCTTGCAAAAAAAACACATTTAATAATTTTATTTCGAGAAGCAAGTTTTTTACTTTGACTTAGAAAGCAAAAACTGAGTTTATCGGCAGGAGAAAGCGCCGTTTCACATAGCAGGGTTAGGGTATACTCTATTGTTTCAGTTGAAATCGTTGATTGAAGTTCTTAAAATAGTGCTTTGGAGCCACAAACTCGTTGCCTTGCTGTTTCAAATTCTTGGGAGTACCTTCGCATTATGCATTGGTTCCAATTCCTTGGAAGTTGTGGCCCTGGGGATGGCAGTTTATCTACAGAGTTACGGTAAGTAATAATATTAACTAACATACGCGTTTAATCGTTTGTATAATGAAGAGTTCGAAGACTGTGCTGAGAAAGTTTTCCAAACTACTATAACCTAGCCCAAATAGAACACACATAGTGGATTTCTCGTTAAAACTTATAGTAAACAAGTAAGCCTTTCTCTTATTGCAATTGTTCCCAAATATTCGACAGTTAATTATAATCGATCGACATTCTGTTACGAGAGCAAAGCTTTGCCGGATAGATTTTCCATAAAAATGAAATAATAACCAAATATGTTGCTTTTCGGTTAATATTCTGATTCCATGATAATATTGCACTCTGGCTTTAGTTCAGACGAGCCCGATACGGCGATACTCAACCAGCTAACACACAGTTTGCTTCTCGCTACACCAGAACGTCAACCTGTCACAGAATAGGAAAAGGGATTGCTGTTGTAGAAGAATTGGTTATGCAGCTTCTAAAATTCGCCTTATCTGTAGTGGCTGCTTTGTTTACGAAACAGCCACATTTCAAATTCTGAAATCAGCCAAAATTGCCGGGCTGGAAGAAAAAGAAAACAAGGGATTTATCGATTTAGTTGGTGGTAATCAATTAACTCCGGGAGACACGACAAAAATACTTAGAAACTGAACGGCTAACATGATTTTTGAAAACTACCGAACTAAATATTATGCTAGAAAGTGTCATAGGGTTGGAAACCAGGGCTATTCAGTTTAGGATTTTGGCGTCGGGTCATGAAATATTAATGATTCCCTAACATATCAAATGCCGTTACTTTATATCAATTGTGTGGCGAGGAATTACAATAAGCGACAATACAAAAGCTCGTCCAATCAGAAATGATGATATATATGTTGACACAAGAGTTCTAAATGAAAGAGTGAAGCCCTATAGTTTATTTGAATGACTGTCGAAGGTATATTTGTAAACCTAATTTCTCGGTCCGTAACTTCTCTAATAGCATTTGTGTTTCCAAGAGAAAGATATAGTTTTCAATTGTAGCTGATGTTTCATGTAAATTGAATAAGTCTTTGTATGTTTTGCACTTCCTAAAATTCAGAGCTCTTCATTTACATAATTTAAACATTCTAATAAAGTATCATAGTATTAAAATTTTAGTGATAAGAAATTGAACAATTTCTCAGTGCTTTCGCATGTAAAGCTTCTTTCATGACTCGTGAGTTTCGACAGTATCAATAATTCACCAGTCCAAAATACTCAGTTGGGTATTGGCAAATACAAGTAATTTAAGATTATTTAGATTAATTCCTTCACATGGTAATGTTTGTAAAAAAATATTATTGAACAAATAAAAGATGGTTCTCCGTGTCCTATAACAAAATAATGCACGTTCGAGGTCTTGAAAAACTACTGATGCACGAGCAGAACACGTATTATTTTGTTGCAGGACATAATTATGAGAACCATCTTCTATTTGTTTTGTAATATAAAATTCGACCTTAATAGTGGAAAGAAATGTTCGAGCGTGCATTATAAGAAAATCAAGCCTGCTGATAAGCAGACAATGGAATCGCGCGTTCTTAGGATGTTCCCGTAACTTATATTATAAATACTGATGGTTTACAATGTATACCAGCATATTCGTGGATCTTCATTTTATCCGTTTCGATGGTGTAGATGGGTTAACTGACAAACACCTTAAATTTGAAATGACAACTGACAAATAGTCGAAATTTTAACTTACAACTGATAAATGTGATCATTTTACTGACAGCTGACAAATTGGAGATCCAGCTTTTAAATTCAACACAATTATACTAATTCTAGGAGAATTCCCTTAAAATGGTATTATATTCTTGGCGGTTAACTGACAAATAGTCAAAATTTTAACTATCAACTGACATTTGTATACCTCCATATAGACCCTCCGTTTTGGTTCGTTTCGATCTCTTGTTTGACTGGTATTTCTGATTATGTTTCTCGGTAGCAAGCGGCCAGAGTACTACACCAAACCTATCAAGTCAAACTACAACACTTTTCAGCCGAAACAGCTTGAACACCGAAACAAGCTCGTTCGAGACATCTACACAATCTATGGCTGATATACGATCCTTGTCAGAGACAAGTAGTGCTGACATTAATCCCATGACACCAATAACAACAAGCTATTCTATGGAAAAGGCTATTAGTACCTCTACAGACGGCATCGTTGGCAGTCCGTATACTAGCTTGAAAATAACGATTAAACCAACACCTATCTCTTCAAAGAATCAAAACCCTATTCTTCAAACGACCGCTTTTGGCTCTTTGCAGACTGTAGCCAGTATAGAGAAAGTACAACTATCACCAACGAGTACAGCAGCAGCTATGGTCTTACCATCAGTAGTACTAAACAACTCGTCAATAACTTCCACAAATGAAACAAGAAATTTTTCATCGACGAGTGTAACGACCCAAAGGTTTGATCCTTCGCCACTGCATGCAGTAGTAACAGAAAGTAAAATATATCAGGGAATAACAGAAGCTACCGCAACAAAAGCTTCAGTAAAAGTGGAACGTTTCCCTTCTGCTTTGACAACATTGGCGGCCATTTTAGTCGTTCAGTCTGTTCCTCCATCAATACTACCTTCGTCAATAACAGTTGAATTTCTTCTAAGAGTTAGAATAGATGAAGAATGGAACACAAATCTTTCATTTTCTCATACTCAAGATTATAAAACAAAATCTAGGGAAATCAAGGCTAATTTCACTGCAGTGTTTAGCTCTTTATTCGGTTTTATATCAGTTAATGTTGATAGATTCTGGCCAGGAAGTATTGGAGTTGATTCTACCGTGTCGTCTCGAGTTGGTTCAAATGTTACCGAGGACGCAATAAAGGACTCCCTTCTTAGAGCTAACTCCACTGGAACTCTTGGGTTTTCACTTACCGATGTAAACGTCACGAGAAGCGTGGCTCCAATGACGTCATCAAAATTATATTTATCAATGGCTTTATCAATGCCACTATCATCATTATCAATGACACTATCAACGTCACCTTCGACGATAACATTTTCAATGCCATTATCTCGATCAACATCAACATCAATGGCATCATCAGGCCCATTATTGTCGTTACCGTTATTTGTACCATCATCATCAATGGCATCGTCGATACTATTATCAATAACTGTATCATCAGTCAAATCATTGACATCTTCAAAATTGCCTCCATTAATGACATTATCAATGTCGTTATCTCTACCATTATCATCAATATCACAATCGATGCCATCGTCAATATCATCATCAATGCCTTTATTGATATCACCATCACCAATGCTGTCATCAGTGACGTCCCTATCATCATCGATTACATCATTTATGTCATCATCAAGGACATCAATATTATCATCAAGGACATCAGTATTATCATCACAGATAACAGCAATAATAACAATACTACCATCATCATCAGCAAGATCATCAATATCAACTCCATCAATTGCATTATCAACATCGTCATCAGTGACATTGATATCAACGTCATCGAATATATCAACTACACCATCAATGCCATTATCAGTACCAACATCAGTGCCATCAGCATTACTATCAGTACCATCAGTATCAATGCCATTATCAGGACCAACATCAGTGCCATCAGCATTACCATCAGTACCATCATTATCAATGCCATTATTTGTGCCGTCAGTACCATCATTATCAATACCATTATCAGTAACATCAACATCATCAGTGCCATCATCACTACCATCAGTATCAATGCCATTATCAGTACCAACAACGTCAGTACCATCAGTACCATCATCAGTACCATCATCAGTACCATCAACAGTATCAGTGCCATCATCATGTCCATCAATACGATCATTATCAATGCCATTATCAGAACCAACAATATCAGTGGCATCAGCATTACCATCAGTACCATCATCAGCAATGCCATCATCAGTACCATCAACATTATCAGTGCCATCATCATGTCCATCAATACGATCATTATCAATTCCATTATCAGTACCAACAATATCAGTGCCATCAGCATTACCATCAGTACCATCATCAGCAATGCCATCATCAGTACCATCAACATTATTAGTGCCATCATCATGTCCATCAATACGATCATTATCAATGCCATTATCAGTACCAACAATATCAGTGCCATCAGCATTACCATCAGTACCATCATCAGCAATGCCATTATCAGCACCAACAACATCAGTGACATCATTACCATCAGTACCATCATTATCAATGCCATTATTAGTGCCGTCAGTACCATCATCAGCAATGCCATTATCAGCACCAACAACATCAGTGACATCATTACCATCATTACCATCATTATCAATGCCATTGTCAGTACCGTCAGTACCATCATCAGTGCCATCAGTATCAATGCCATTATTAGTGCCATCAGTACCATCATCATCAATGCCATTGTTAGTGCCATCATCAATGACATCATCAGTACCATCATTATCAATGCCATTATTAGTGCCGTCAGTACCATCATCATCAATGCCATTATTAGTGCCATCATCAATGACATCATCAGTACCATCATTATCAGTGCCATTATTAGTGCCGTCAGTACCAACATCATCAATGTCATTATTAGTGCCATCATCAATGACATCATCAGTACCATCATTATCAATGCCATTATTAGTGCCGTCAGTACCATCAGTATCAATGCCATTATCAGTACCAACAACGTCAGTACCATCAGTACCATCATCAGCAATGCCATCATCAGTACCATCAACATTATCAGTGCCATCATCATGTCCATCAATACGATCATTATCAATGCCATTATCAGTACCAACAATATCAGTGCCATCAGCATTACCATCAGTACCATCATCAGCAATGCCATCATCAGTACCATCAACATTATCAGTGCCATCATCATGTCCATCAATACGATCATTATCAATGCCATTATCAGTACCAACAATATCAGTGCCATCAGCATTACCATCAGTACCATCATCAGCAATGCCATTATCAGCACCAACAACATCAGTGACATCATTACCATCATTATCAATGCCATTATTAGTGCCGTCAGTACCATCATCAGCAATGCCATTATCAGCACCAACAACATCAGTGACATCATTACCATCAGTACGATCATTATCAATGCCATTGTCACTACCGTCAGTACCATCATCAGTGCCATCAGTATCAATGCCATTATTAGTGCCGTCAGTACCATCATCATCAATGCCATTGTTAGTGCCATCATCAATGACATCATCAGTACCATCATTATCAGTGCCATTATTAGTGCTGTCAGTACCAACATCATCAATGTCATTATTAGTGCCATCATCAATGACATCATCAGTACCATCATTATCAGTGCCATTATTAGTGCCGTCAGTACCAACATCATCAATGTCATTATTAGTGCCATCATCAGTACCATCATCAGTACCATCATCAGTACCATCATCAGTACCATCATTATCAGTGCCATTATTAGTGCCGTCAGTACCATCATCATCAATGTCATTATTAGTGCCATCATCAATGACATCATCAGTACCATCATTATCAGCACCAACAACATCAGTGACATCATTACCATCATTATCAATGCCATTGTCAGTACCGTCAGTACCATCATCAGTGCCATCAGTATCAATGCCATTATTAGTGCCGTCAGTACCATCATTATCAATGCCATTATTAGTGCCATCATCAATGACATCATCAGCAATGTCATTATCAGCACCAACAACATCAGTGACATCATTACCATCATTAGCAATGCCATTGTCAGTACCGTCAGTACCATCATCACTGCCATCAGTATCAATGCCATTATTAGTGCCGTCAGTACCATTATCATCAATGCCATTGTTAGTGCCATCATCAATGACATCATCAGTACCATCATTATCAATGCCATTATTAGTGCCGTCAGTACCATCATTATCAATGCCATTATTAGTGCCATCATCAATGACATCATCAGCAATGTCATTATCAGCACCAACAACATCAGTGACATCATTACCATCATTAGCAATGCCATTGTCAGTACCGTCAGTACCATCATCACTGCCATCAGTATCAATGCCATTATTAGTGCCGTCAGTACCATTATCATCAATGCCATTGTTAGTGCCATCATCAATGACATCATCAGTACCATCATTATCAATGCCATTATTAGTGCCGTCAGTACCATCATCATCAATGCCATTATTAGTGCCATCATCAATGACATCATCAGTACCATCATTATCAGTGCCATTATTAGTGCCGTCAGTACCAACATCATCAATGTCATTATTAGTGCCATCATCAATGACATCATCAGTACCATCATTATCAGTGCCATTATTAGTGCCGTCAGTACCATTATCAATGCCATTATTAGTGCCATCATCAATGACATCATCAGCAACGCCATTATCAGCACCAACAACATCAGTGACATCATTACCATCATTATCAATGCCATTGTCAGTACCGTCAGTACCATCATCAGTGCCATCCGTATCAATGCCATTATTAGTGCCGTCAGTACCATCATCATCAATGCCATTGTTAATGCCATCATCAATGACATCATCAGTACCATCATTATCAGTGCCATTATTAGTGCCGTCAGTACCGACATCATCAATGCCATTATTAGTGCCATCATCAGTACCATCATTATCAATGCCATTATTAGTGCCATCATCAGTACCATCATTATCAATGCCATTATTAGTGCCATCATCAGTACCATCATTATCAGTGCCATTATTAGTGCCGTCAGTACCATCATCATCAATGCCATTATTAGTGCCATCATCAGTACCATCATTATCAATGCCATTATTAGTGCCGTCAGTACCATCATCATCAATGCCATTATTAGTGCCATCATCAATGACATTATCAGTACCAACAACATCAGTGCCATTATCAGTACTATCATTATCAATGCCATTATCAGTACCATTAACATCATCAATGCCATCATCATTACCATCAGTACCATCATCATCAATGCCATTTTCAGTACCAACAACAACAATGCCATCATCATTACCTTCAGCATCATCAGTGTCAGCATCACGTTCATCGTCATCAATGACATTAATATCATCATTTATGCCATCAGCAGTACCATCATCATCAATCACGTTGATATCATCATTATCATCATTATCATCAGTGACGTCATTATTGCCTTCATTAATAAAATCAGTATCGTCAACTTCAATTACATTATCATCATCAGTGACACCATCGCCATTAATATCTTCATTAGCACGTATATCAACCTCTTCACTTCAACCGTCATCAATCGACCAATTGTTATCAACGTCAACTTCCACCTTGTCACAGACAACCTCGATAATCCCAACCACAACTTCTACTATAGATAAAATCGTAAAATTTATTCTAACAGTTAGAATAGATGAAACATGGAACGACAATCTATTATATTCCTATACTGAAGAGTATAAGACCAAATCTAGGGAAATTGAAGTTCATCTCACTGAAGTATTAAGAAACATACCCGGTTTTATCTCAGTAAATGTTGACCGATTCTGGCAAGGAAGTATTGGAGTCGATTCAACCGTGTTTTCTAGAGAAGCTTCCAATGTCACTGAGAATACTATAAAGGACTCCCTCCTTAGAGCTAATTCTACTGGAACTCTTGGGATTTCACTTACTGATGTAAGTGTCATGAGAAGAAATCCTATAACCGTGGCTCCAGAAAAGGGACTGAAGGATTGGGAGATTGCAGTGATAGTCGCGTGTATAGTGGTGTTCTTCATGGCTGTTGTGATAATAATACTTGTGGTAAGCCTTTCTTATTGTACAACTAGCCAATCTAGGAAATAATCTATTATTTTGTTAAATTTGCCAGACGGTTTTTCCTTACTAAAATTTCACTTGCGGTGTAATAGTTTTCCAGGGTAATTTTTATTCAAACCCGTCTTTAATAAGGCAAGTGCCAATGTCAGTGTTTTTATATATTTGTCTTACAGTGTGCGACCATGGATCGGATCCGGTTTTACGAGAAAAGGTAGATCCAAAACCCGGATTTTCAAGTTACTGTGAAAACGAACCCAGATTTGCATCTTGATTAATTATCCTGATTCGTCTATAACCCGGATTTCAAAACCCGAACCCTTCGTCGAACTTTGGTTCAATCCCTGTACCGCCGCGTATATAGCCTGCGTCGCATCCGAACGTTAAGTCCGTCTGCGAATTAACGAACAAAAGCTTGTTTTGGACCCCCAGCGGAGGTTGGTTTTTACTAATGCTCATTCTTATACACGTCTTCTGAATGGCCATTGAACTGTCACCAGTGCGACTTACGGCTAATTTAAATTTCAAAATATGTCACATTGAGAAAAGCAATGGCATATGTACAATATCAGTTTGACATCAAGATTCGTTTGCTAGAACAAGAGCAGTTGACCGTAATTGAGTTCAGATGTGACACATACTAAATATTTCCAAGCTGCATGGGAGATTTGTTTGTGTGTTCCTCGAACTGGCATTTTGTTGTGACGGATTCTATTTAATGTGTTCGGCAAGTTTCCTTTCATGTGGCACTAAACCACGGGCAGCCTATTACGTTACATTACTTCAAAACCTGACCCGAAATTGAAATAAACCTAACCTTCTCCGATAGTAAAACACAGGGAAACGACGACTGAGCTCGTCTAGGGCGTGAAATCCCAAGTAAACAGCTGACTCAGATGCAAACGAACAGTTTCAACCGAGCGGCCTCTGACATGAACTGCCCATCATAATCTCCGAGGCTGATGACAGTTGAATGGCCATTCAGAAGACGTGTAAGAATGAGCATTAGTAAAAACCAATCAGAGGAGGGTACATATAATCGTGCTACTCCGCTGGGGGTCCAGAACAAGCTTTCGTTCGTTAATTCGCAGACGGACTTAACCAGGGTTCAGTTCGGATGCGACGCAGGCTACCGCGTATATAATACGTAATAACCCTCCCCCCCCCCCCCCCCCCCCCCCCCCCCCGTCTGCCGTCTATGTATATAAACTCTCCATTAAAGGGGTACTCTTTCGCTTTCAAAAGGTTCTTATTTTACAAAAAAAAAAAACCTATATTTGGTCAATGTTTGCCGCGCGGATCTATAAAATATACGAAAGATACTCCAAAGTATCCTTTTATGCATTATTTAATTCGCCGTCTTATGACTTCAAGTACGTTTTGCGGTATAGTAACTGCTCTTTTTTTACCCAAGCTCGTCTCTACATAACCACATCCCTTTTGTTCACAGTGCTACGCAAGAAGATTAAGTAACAAGAGGCAGCAGTACAACCTGTGGCGTGAAGACAAGATACTATATGTAGGAGAACGAGCGTTCTTCAGCTCGGAAAAAGGGGAAATGTATGAATTAGACCAGTACCCATCACCAAACCCATCACCAAACCCTGAGGTATGATATGTATGGCATACAGTTCTCGCACGCTTACAGTCAAACATGTCAAGCGTTTCTCCTTGAGACGGCATTGTCTCACTGAACATTCGTTCAGTGCATTTCACACATCTCCCTGGGCGCTTCAATTTCAACATTCCAGAGGACCTTCCAGCCTCGTTGACATGCATAGGATCTATTCTTCGTTTCAAATTTCCATTGTTAAAATGAAACTTGCAAAATTCAGATTGAGCCCCAGTCGAATTTTGATTGTATTTATGTGCAGAAGGCTCATATTCCATAGGAAGGATCATATTCCATAGGAAGGATCATATTCCATAGGTATTTGAATTTTAGTCTCCCTCGTATTAGCTGTTCTTTCGCTAACGCAAGAACGGCTGGAAGGAGACTAATTTGAAATTAGGCTCTTTTTGAATTTTGCAAGTTTTATTTCATGAAAATTTGAAACGATGAATAAAATCAAATATTAATTTCTGGCTCTAGGGACGAAGGCTTGACCTGTGTTGACTGTAGTTGTCACCAGCCACAACGCAATCCTCAATCTCGTCCCCAGAGCCCGCGCTTTTTCTCTGGGGACGAGATTGCGCAATCCTTGGCTTATTTCTCACAATGGCTGCAACGAAAACAACTGGTCATGTGATCCATCTTTCCCGCCTTTTAGTTCTCGTACCAGGTATGGCCGTGTGCGAGAAACGACTTCTCGCTTCTTTCATACCTCAGCCTAGCCTCCTCCGCAGGCATCTCTATTTTTTTAAGAAATCAGATTATGGGCTCCCTGTGGCAGGTTAAGAAAAGAGAGGGAGATTGGAGCCCCTCCCCAGTCCTCATCTTCTCTCCCGGAGTCACAGGTAACCCAATTCACGATTTTTTAAATCTGATTTCTTCGAAAATTAGAGATGCCTGCGGAGGAGGATAACCTCAGCCAGCGAGAAGTATAATTCTATTATGAGACAACAATATTGGGTTTCCACCAGTTTCAGTGTACTGATCTACCATCCACATAATATTGTAACTTTTCTCCCGTGCAGACTATGATCTAAAACACATCTATTTATTATATTTTCTTTCATCCCTACTTGTATATATAGCTTACTATTGTGCACTTTATTATACTTAAATATTTCAATTGTAATTATATATAGGAGGGTCAAAGCTTTTGCACTTTTCTGTATCTATATATACAGCAAAGTGGGAAAACGTTGACCCCCTCACCAACTATATAACTATATCGGGTGCATTATGGGTAGGTTCTTTAAAGTACGACTAGAAGCATTAGCCGTGACCGTGTGATTTGAAAATACACGGAGAAGATTTGTGTTGCCGTATAGTATATTCGAAGTTCAAGAAATCATCTAGAATACGGCAGTTTAACTGTTTAACTATTTACCCATAATGCTATATAGTTGGTGAGAGGGTTTTTGCACTTTGCTGTATATAATTACATATTATATATGGTAAACAAAATGATTGAATGATTCTTTTTAAATATCATTCTATTTATTTTTACTTTTCTAGAGCTCTGGCCACGTAAGCACTTGGATAGAGGTTCACGCCAACAACGCATATATAAATAGTGAAGAACTGATATGAGAATTAGGAAGGCTTGTTAAGAAGAACATCATGATATCAAGAAAGAAAGGTTTTAGAAACCAAGAGAACTGGAAAAGATCACGAGGGTACCACACCCATACCACATCCCGACCCCCCTCTGTACTGAGTTTCCTTCTACATTAAATAGGGCCCTTACACAAACAGGCAGCAACGTCTGGGACGATGGCATAAAACAATAGTCTTAATTACAAAATACAATATTAACTGCACGTGAAAATTCACGCAGTCGCCTACATTTTTACCATTGTCTGCAAAACACAACGTGAAAACACCGAATTCACGTTTAAAAAGAACGCGAACGTAAGAAATGTATTCATATGACTGAAACTCTATGATGGTCATATTTTTTTCGAAATTTAGATGTGAAAAGAGATAACAGGCGAATAAGGGAAACGATAAACACCTAATTTCCGGAGAAAACACTTTTTTAAGTCCCGTCGTCATAGCCGTCGCCGTCGTCGGTGCGTAAAATACCTCATATGATTTTTGAAACAGAAAATCGTTTCCACATCACAGAAACTATTTTCTGATTCTTAATTATCTGAAACTCAGCCAGTGGAATCTGTTGGAATGGTATGCGATGTTAGGGGTTACCGTGTTCCACGTCCCATATTTAAATACAAGCGTTTGTCATTATAGAATCATATTATATTTAACGGATTTTCAATTGAATTTAGAACTCACAATAATTATATACGATAATGTGAGTATAATACTTCATGAAACAGAAAAACTTAGTATACAGAACTCAAAATCATATCGGTCGAGTCCCTCTAATCCATATTAGGGTTATCAACAGCACAATGTTTTGAGCGGATATTAGTTTCAAATACCATGCAACAAAGTCACGAGCAGGGACAGTTACAGTGCGACTACTGTAACCAAGGCCACTTAGAAGAACTAAACACATTGCACAACGAAAATAAAGGTTCCAACTCAACTAGCACACGATTTTCTTCATTCAAAAAACTTCAAAATTAGTCCACCAAATGTGCCTTGTACCGGATCGAAGCTCGACGAGCTAAACACATTGCACAACGAAAATAAAGATTCCAACTTACAAATCCTAGCACACGATTTTCTTCATTCAAAAGACTTCAACTTCAAAATTAGTCCACCAAATGTGCCTTGTACCGGATCGAAGCTCGAGTAAGTTGAAATGCTATTGCCTTGTATTCAACACTGATTGAAATGAAATTACCATAAGTTGGAATGGTTTGTTTTCGTTCTGCAATGTGATTGGTTCTCGTTGTCTAAGTGGCAGTAAGCTTGCTTCATACATAACCGTCTGTATGACATTATGATACGTTTCCAATCACATTTAAAAAAGAAGTTAGTTACTTTTACAAATGTTCCTATCTATTTAAAAATCAGAAGTCCATAACCAGAAATATCGATGTGTCATACTGCCTCTTGCCCCATCAGTTTACGGTATAATCTATTTTTAGAAAACTATTCTCGCTAATTCGATAGCGAAGCGTATTGCACCTAATTGCACCAGCAACTCCGACTGGTCCAAAACATGAGAGCCTTTGTTCTAATAAGATAACTAATTTTGTGTTTATAATATACTGCGAAACAGGCCCTCGGTGTTATCTAAACGCAAAGAAAGTGATAAAATGACTTTGGCCGCGCGAAAATGGAAAAACAAGCCTGGAACGAGAGAGGGAAGAAGGGCCTTTGGCCATGCATCCTTTATTTTCATTTCCCATTCAGATTCTGAACGGGAAATACTGATTGGTCAATTAGCTGTCATCGCGTGTCACGAAATGTTTCACATTCCTCGTAGATCCTGCGAACTGCACGCCTGATAAATGGCGTACGTCGATAAGCGATGCCGAAACCTGGATCGGATCGGAACGGATCGGATTACAGATCATGTTTTTCCCGCCAAAATAAATCTGATCTGACAAGATGGCTGGGATGGCCGTCTATAATTTGGTATTTTGCTTCAGGGTTCGGCGTATCCTTAATTCGAGTCAGGGTTTAGGTAATCACCACATTTCATGGAGATTTAATAAGTTCTCATGACGCGATCACTGACCAAAGATTCAACTATATTTTGACAGTTTTTAAGAGCTCCAGTTTACCTTTCCGGCTTTCTTCCAACTTCCCAGCTCAACAAAGGAAAATCAAGACAGTTTGAAAAGCTCGACATATTTTAGCATTTTCCCGCCTAGCAAATGGCAAGCAAAAAGGTAACCAGTTCAAGTAAAATAATACCGTGATTTTTTTCACGATTTTCTTTCCTTCTTGGAAGAGTTTGAAATGAAATCGACTCCGGTTACGGTAGATTGATTTACCTCACCAATAGCTAACACATATTTGCTGCTAACACATCACGTGGTTGTACTGGAGAGCAAAACATATCTGACTTCATTGATTCAAAGGCCTTGTACGAGATCGGTAGTGTTATTAACAAATCCTGTTTGTAAATACTATTTTACGCCTCCAATCGATCTTTCTAAAACCGCTACGTTTTTAAAGATAGCTTGCTCTCCAACATCCATGGCAACGCCTTTCTCACGGGGATCACGAGCTCAATTCATTCGTTAATGAAGTATATATTATATCACAGGCATGCAGCCCAAGCTAATGATTTTTACAAGGAATGTATGGGAATTTTTAGAAAAAAATCTAAAACTGTACTAAACTGATCAATAAAGTCATGAAATCTTACCTGTGTGTTGTGAAATTGTTCCTCTTCATCACTGATCTGTTTATTTCTGGTTTGAGGCACTTCTGGTTTTTTTTCCTCCCCTATATAAATATTGAGAAGACGCCATTAGTCCATGTGGCGACTCTTCGAGGCCTCGTAATTCTTCGAAAATCCAAACTTTCAGCATTTACCTCCAGAAACCCTTACTTACATTCCTCTAGCACTCATTTAATCGATCCATCGCTTATTGCCTCGCTTTGTAAGTACTCAAATTCGAAGGTTTCTGCAGCCAACCTAGCATGTAACGAACCGGGCCGGTACCGTCAGCTTGACAGTTTTTCATGGGTTGCCTGTGCTAGTTGAACCACAGGCAGCCTGTCGTTGAACGTGGCTTTTCCTGTATTCTGTAATTTAGCCAGGGTAACTAGGGGTATGCCAGCTGGACCAAGAAACAGCTCGGGAGTGCAATTCGTTACACTGGTGGCAGCGGTGGAATCTAGTTGGATTAAACCGATTACTATACAGTGGATTTAAGGTCAAGCGTGGTGAAGCGACGGTGGTTGGACAAGTCCTGGACTGCAGACGGTAAAGAAACAGTAAACTAGTGGGTTGAAATTCTCGGTTGTTGTAGTTTTTACACGGTTGAAGTCGGTTGGGTTTATATATAGTTCGGCATCTAGTGAGAAAACTAGCGGGATATAGTTTCAGTGACAGATCTTTCTGAGTGTGAAGTCTCTTGTTGTTTCCGGTGTTGTTCAGGTTGAATTTATAATTTGTAAACCGGGTAGTAGTTCTGGATCGGGTGCAAGTGTCTCTGCAGCACAAGGGACAGCACGACCTATAGTCATGTCAGAGGCATTTTCAGCGGAAAAGGGAGAAGAGTGGTCTTCGTAGCTCATGCATTTTCAGGACTGTGCCAAACTAAATGCGTGGAATGAAAATTACCGGTGCAAGTTCATGGCCGTGTAGCATCGCGGTTCAGCGCTACAAACCCTACAGGGTCGACTACCAGCTGCAGTGCGAACAAGTTACGGTGACCTCAAGGCGGCATTGGAAAGAATATTTTCTCCAGCCGAGAGGGTAGAACTTAACAAGGCCGAATTCCGAGCAAGGAAACTGGAGCCTGGTGAACGGCTGCGCGATCTTGCAAGTTCAGTACTCAAGTTAGGGAGGTCAGCGTACCCTGGAGCGAGCGAAGAACTTATAGATCAGCTGGCGAAGGACCAGTTCATAGATGCTGTGGACGGCCGTGGTATGAGGCTAAAGATAAGAGAAGGGAGTCCAAAGAGTCTAGATGAGGCGGTCAGTGGAGCATTACGATTAGAAACTGGGCGTTATACAAAACCATATAAAAAACTCGAAGAAAGAATATGCCAAATATGCAAAAATGGCATAGGACCGAGGATGAGATACATTTCTTGATAAGATGTCCTCTATACTGCGAAAAAAGGAATAATTATTTTCTCCAGTATAGAAAAGCAAACTAAAAATAACATGAACAGAATGACTCACAATGATATATTTTTATTTATTCTATAGACTACAGTGTTTTACAAGGATTTCAAGCACTGAGAAATATCGTATTCTGAACACGCGTAAAAATACGATAATACGATCTTTGAAACAACCAATCAAACAACCAATCAAACAACCAATCAAACAACCAATCAAACAACCAATCAAACAACCAATCAAACAACCAATCAAACAACCAATCAAACAACCAATCAAACAACCAATCAAACAACCAATCAAACAACCAATCAAACAACCAATCAAACAACCAATCAAACAACCAATCAAACAACCAATCAAACAACCAATCAAACAACCAGTGAAACAACCAGTGAAACAACCAATCAAACAACCAATCAAACAACCAATCAAACAACCAATCAAACAACCAATCAAACAACCAATCAAACAACCAATCAAACAACCAATCAAACAACCAATCAAACAACCAATCAAACAACCAATCAAACAACCAGTGAAACAACCAATCAAACAACCAATCAAACAACCAATCAAACAACCAGTTATGCAGAAAGAAATAGAAAAATACATATTCCAGGCTGAGACAAGAACAACCCTGTATGAAATGAGATGTAATTATTAATTAATTACTAGCCATTCAATTAATTTGATGTTATGGATTGTACTGTATATAGACTCCCCAAAAAATGTCTACGTCTACGTGTCTTATTGGCCATCATTCTTGCCGTCCCATAACAGCTGTTTGACAGATTTGGAAGGCTATAGATCGATTTAGCTTGTACATTTGTTGTGCCAATATATACACTTCCTCTTGGAATACAGAAAATCAAGAAAACATTACTCAAGGGAAAAGTCAGGTGTCCTCAATTGGGACAACAAATGTACAAGCTAAATCGGTCAATAGACCTTATTCCTAAAGGCTTTAAAACGAGGCCACTGGCCCCAGCTTGTCACTGGAAGAGACACAATCTACAGTTGATGGCGGACAATAACGTTAATTTCTTTATGTCGCAAAGGAACACAACAGTGCGGTACGACAGGATCTTAGAAGCCATTTCTGACCGACTCCATTTTTGTGATCTGGCCTCGCGATCTGGACAACTGGCCTCGCTCTGATACCATTGTTATCAGACTTCTTCCCTCGCAGGCATGAGCATGATGAGATATGAGTAAGGTGAATACAGCAGGCCCATTTATACATTTAAGTTAAGTTAAAAGTATTCCATAATTTAGAAATTAGGGACGTACATTATTATTCATGGAGGTAGGGGGGTGGAAGTTGTCAAATTGAGTTTGGAGTTTGCGGGGAACATTTCAGAAGGGTTGTTCTGAAAAAAAAAAGATTAAATTCAGGAGCAAGAGAATTATTTGGTGGATTTCTAAGGGGAAAATGGTTAACAAAACGTCCCCTCTCCCCCATAATTAGTATTTTGAAGATTGGCCGGGAAAGTCGCTGAATTGAGATGAGACGGGGTCGGTGTGAAATAATTATCGTTGAACATTCTCTTGCTGTAACACGATACAGAGAAATGACTAGGAACCCATTTAAATGCACTAAAGCCACCAATAGGCGGTTTACACTATTACGTCAGTTGAATGCAACTACCGGAATCCTTTTCGAATTCTTTTTATAATTCAATTCTTTTACTCCTGTGAGAATACCAAGACAATGGTCCAAATTAGAAAGAAAAAAAAGATTCAGCGCAAAGGATTCTGGTAGTTGTATTCAACTGACGTAATAAAGATCTGTTACTTTTTTAAGATTGTTTTTTTGACTGCTGCTTTAAAATATTGCTTAGTACTTTTATGTTATTCGTCCTATCTTTTGTCCACGTTAATAAACTCGTTCAATTATACTCCTTCACCTGTAAATTGATTTCTTCTTGATGCATTAACTGAATAGTTGATGTCCTTTGCTTTTAGCGAAAACAATATACTGGCTTTTCTTAGAACATGATCTGTTGACATTATTTTACGAAAATAAGATGCTCTAGAATCTTCTGTTTAAGTAATGGTCCAGATAAGAACTGTAGTAGAATATATTGTTCTGCGGCAATGAGCCTCCCCCACATACGATTTTGCTTGAATATGCCTTAAGTGCTTTAGGAGGTATCTACAGTCCAAACAACATCTCGAAAATAAAGTATATTTATGCCATTGGCTCAGTTACAGTCTGTGAAAACGCAGAGAAGCCACCATCCAGCCAATTGGATATAGAGAAAACAAAGGATTTTTCAATCGCAAATTTGAGAACCTTCCCCACACACGATATTCTTCGAAATTCAACCATAGTTAGTTTGATCCAACATAAATTCGAACCACAAAAAATATCGAATGAAAATGTATTATTTCGATGGGTTTCTATTGAATTTATAAGTATCAACCAATGAAATTACGAGAAAGAATAATAGAAAATTAACACCTTTTAACATTCCTTGCCGTAGACACTACTGTTCTTATCTGGACCATAACTTAAACAATTTCTGTTTTTTTTTTTTTCGTTTCGTTTCACACGTTTGTGTGAGGGCGTGGAAACTGCGGCACCCCCGCACACAAACGTCTGTAAAACATTCATTTCAGTGCACTTTACTCTCAACTAAATATTCGTTTCTACTAAAGTAGTAACTCTCAAATTTGGGATTTCGACTAATTTTGCGCCATTTTCAGCAATATCGGTGGTTTTGCTTTTATAAGTAGATATCGAAATGTTGAAAAATCTTGAATGGATGACTTAAAGCACGCCTCTAGGAACAAATCATGGACAAATATTTGGGGCCGGTTTTCCCGCCTACGACAAGTTATATCGCATGCGTGCATCGAATGAAAATCTGCTAGATACCGCTTTTGGAATAGTGCGACGTTCTCCACAAACAACGTATCTCTGCCGCGGGTTTTACCGCACAGCGTGTATTACAGAAGTTCACCGATCGCGTACTGGTATTTGATCCTGATATATAACTGATTACAAAGATCCCTCCCCCCGTGACGCGTGCTCTAGAAGCTCCAAAACATCATACAAAATCCATCTAGGAGAATTATTGTAATTGCGAAACATAACCGATGCTCGTTCATTCAGATTCGAAACGACGCTAAGGGGCCTTCTTTATTCGCTAGTCGTCTTTTTCCCAGTCTACTCTCTACTTCTCTCCGTTTGAGCCAAAATAACAAATTGAACTCGGTTGGACAAATCCAAAACGACATTGTATCATATAGACTGATCAACATCTGCCGGTATCAGTATAGAATTATATCAGATCGATTATATCAAACGTGAATGTGCGTATGCTTTTTTTTAATCCAATCATTCCAAGTACCCATTTATCGCAGACTTCTCGGCGCTGAGTTGTGATAACACCCTGGAGTTTCTTAACTAAAAAATCAGCTCCTTAGAAAGTATATTCTCGAGGATTTATTGATAACTCTTTGAGTGATCGAGTGATGTGCGTTAACCTATGGACAATTTTTAAAACCACCTGCATTAATTGAACCCCCCCCCCACCCGAAGAAAACCATACCGCAGACAAATGTTTACCCCTAAGATTCGACGAGTTCCCCCTACCGCCACCCTACCCGACAGACAGAAGAGTTTTCCACCACCCTACCCGACATACAGACGAGTTCCCCCTACCGCCACCTTACCAGACATACCGACGAGTTCCCCTTACCGCCACCCTAGTCGACGACATACAGACTCGTTCCCCGCCACCCTATCCAACATACAGACGAGTTCCCTGTCACCCTATACCCAACATACAGACGCGTTCCCCGCCACCTTATCCAACATACAGACGCGTTCCCTGTCACCCTATACCCGACATACAGACGCGTTCCCCGGCACCCTATCCAACATACAGACGAGTTCCCTGTCACCCTATACCCGACATACAGACGCGTTCCCCGCCACCCTATCCAACATACAGACGAGTTCCTCGCCACCTTATACCAGACATACAGACGAGTTACCTGTCACCCTATACCCGACATACAGACCTACGGCGGAGTGCCCCTCTGGAGATATCACAACTTTAAAATTTCGAGAATTCGACGTTATGGGAAATCATATCAAATATCAGCAGGATTAGTACTTGTACTTGCTTTTCACATAACAACACTCTTTCGGTGCCGACATAATAACTTTTAGGCACCAATTTGAGTTTTTTTAAGTGGTCGGCGACTGTACTAGAATCTCATATCACTGAGCATTCAACACTCTTTCGGTGCCGACATAATAACTTTTAGGCACCAATTTGAGTTTTTTTAAGTGGTCGGCGACTGTACTAGAATCTCATATCACTGAGCATTCCATATCGGCGACTGTATCAGTCATATCACTGAGCATTCCATATCGGATTTTCCGATTATGCCGGCTTATTTAACAGAAAACAAATTGAACAGATTTCGGTTACGTATTTTCCGCTGTTTCTAATCTAAATAACTCTGAACGTTGATAAATATTCTCAATCTGGAAATGTTTGAATTATATTACCTCTGTTCAGCTGCTACTATCGCTAACAGATACATTAACTACAGACTTAACAATATCTCCTTTTCTAAAATAACGATACATTTTTTTCAGGTTTCATTTCAAAAGTCACAGGTCCTTTTTCACTAAAGACTTTCTTCCGCCTTGAAATTAATCCCCACTAATTTCATTTCCATCCACATCCATTTCCGACCACTTAAGATTTCGGTTAGGGATCCTTCAGTTGAATATATTCTTAATTGATTAAAACTGGCCGTCGCAAATATTGGTAAAATGACTTCTGGCTTCATATTTGGTAATTTCGACACTTTATTGAATAATGAGCACACCTTTACAAATAAGATAATGAATTCTCAGTCATGGAGAACCTGTTCTGATGTTACAAGATTTAAAGTCAGTTCAAGATTTAAGGGTAACTCCAAAATTCCTAACGATTTGAAGGCACAATTATAAAGGAAACATGCTAATGGTTATCAGGAAACTCAGGTTTTCTGAAAAGGACAAATCACCTAGCTTTTGTACCGAAACAAAATAATTACAGGCGTAAAGTGACGAAGTTGGCAGCATGGCTTTTTTATTCAATCACATATAAAGCTGTTAGCTTATGTTTTTATTTTCTAAATATCACGCGAATGACGTGTAACCCAAACAGCCTATTACTCAGAACGCATGCGCCATGCACGGAGTGATTTAATAGATCTCCAACTGTTACAGGTTTCAAGAAAGTAAGACTTCTATTTCCCGGTCAGTTAGTTCACAAACACATCCTCAAATAGCAGCAAGTGTTTTAAAATGATTTTTCCCCCAAAATCGTAATAGAAACCTTTTTTATTCGAAAACCCCTTAGCTAGTAACCTTAGCTTTGTTATGCTGTCATGTTCTAGCCTTCGTCGTAAAATGGATTATACAGTCAGTAGATCAGATTTTTATGAGTTAATTTAAAATTAATCAGTAAAGCTTTAAACAAATTGAACGTCAAATTTTCACAGTGTATCTAAACTTTACAGCCGCTGCAATCGTGTTCCGAACAATGTATGCACATACATTACCATGTTCAACACGGTGTTCATTCAGAAATATCGATAAAATCACCAGCATACCGCCTTAAAATAAATTTCCTACATGGTTTCTTTTCCAAAAAGCTATATACCCTGTCAGATTGCTTGATATTCTAGTTCTAAAATATCTCTGTTTTAGAGAACATCGCGGCGACAACTCCAAATCATCCCTTCTCGGAAAAAACCTCCCGAGCAAAGTGCTTCTGAAATTGTTCCGGAAAATTAAAGGGAAACAACTCGTCTTTGATTAATTTGATTAACACGCCTGTTTACAAGAGTCGTTAATTTAGGCGCCGAGTTTTTGTCTTGTATGTTGTTTCCGAATGCTCCTCTCTTTTAAAATATTCTAAGGCAATTGTAGGCGATTTTATCATCACAGGGCCAGGACTAAAGTCTTACAGTCATCAATTCCTCTAAAGTTTTAATGTCTGCATGTCCTGATTCAAGATTGATGCCTTTCAACAACAGGAAACTCGGACAGGAAAATCCGCGGTTGGCGAGGAAACAGTGACATGTTTGTTTAGCCAATCAAAGACCGAGAAGTGCGATGATATATACGAACCAATCATATTCGTTTCCCAGGATTCGGGAAAAATCCACGCGACCTGGAAGTCTGGAACACGATTAACGAACGTAAATCACAAACGCTCTCTCCCGAATTTTGAGGGTGGGCAGCGACTGGACACTGAGAATCGCGAAACGTTTCAAAGGCACTAAAGTTCGATTATGTACAAACTGACATATAGTGCACATTCTCGTGTACCTGGCAGTATATCTTTAAAAAAAAAATGGCGGACTTTAATTAGCCCAGCGGCGATTTGAGTCCTGCTTTAGTATGATAAACAGCATCCGTTAAGATAATGAGATTCTCTAAGGATATGCCTAACACTATGGTCTAAGTGTGCTCGCGAGGTTCAATTAATTCCCTCTAAACGCTAACCGTCTGATTCGATTTAAATTGCAATAATTAATCAGTTACAGTCAGCTCTGCTGGAGAATATCTAGAGATTTAGCTTGTGGTAATCATGTTCAGTGATGGCTTGGGGTCATGAAATAGAGATTTGCAAACAATTGTCAGAATCTGAATATATATCATTACCTGAAATGTGAGGCCCGGGATGTGAGCATCAAACGTTACCAGAATCCTTACGCACCTCTCCGTTCCGATAATTTTTATGATAAGGCCGTTTCTCCTAAGTTGAGCTACAGTCTTCTCTACATGATGGGAGGTTTACCCTAAGCACTAGGGCTATTACCTTCGTTAGTATATCGACAACAATGGTCCTAGCACTAGGCCTATCTTAATTGTATTGTAATCCCTCAAGACTGTTTTACATATCGACAACAATGGTGCTGATCCTAGCACTATAGGGTTATCTTAATTGTATTGTAATCCCTCAAGACTGTAACAGTTTTGCATATTGACAATAATGCTGCTGGTCATAGCACCAGGCCTATCTTCATTGCCGGTATTATAATCCCTCGAGACTGTTCTGCATGTCAACAACAATGCTGCTAGTCCTAGAACTAGGGCTATCTTCGTTGTATTGTAATCCCTCGATACTGTTTTGCATATTGACAACAATGCTGTTGGTCTTAGCACTAGGCTATCTTCATTGTACTGTAATCCCTCAAGACTGTTTTACATATTGACAACAATGCTGCTGGTCTTAGCTATATACAGGCTATCTTCATTGTATTGTAATCCCTTGAGACTGTTTTACATATCGACGACAATGCTGCTGGTCCTAGCACTAGGGCTATCTTCATTGTATTGCATGTAATCCCTTGAGACTGTTTTACGTATCGACGACAATGCTGCTGGTCCTAGCACTAGGGTCAACCTCCCTTCATGTAAACAGGCCCTTAATCCTTCCATACAAAGTTGATGTCATCATTTATGTCGAAGATCCCAATACAGTTTTATAAAACCATAAATATTGATCTTATGATACAAAGGTGATGAATGTTAGTGTTTGGATACCATGGTTTCCTTATAGACAAGGATCTTCGTGTCACAATATTAGAATTAAGTTTGTAACCATAAACATGTCTTATAAATGTCATTAATAATTCCTAAGGGTACGTGGATGATACCCTGTAAACCCGATACAAAATAGAGCAATCCAAGGTTGCCATTGCAATATCTACTAAATTAGCGATAGCACCAATAGCTCTGAAAAGAGCAACTCAAAATTAGTCAAAATACCAAATTTGAGAGTTATATCACCTAGAACCAAGATATAGTCGAGTAAAGTGCGCTATTTTTACAGACGTTTGTATGACAGGGTGCAACTGCATACAAATGTCTAAAATTGTTTGACTTTGCGGGACTGTATCTTTGCTCCCATACGACATATAACTCTCAAATTAGGGATTTTGACTAAGTTTTGAGGTGCTCTTCTTAGCAGTGTTGGTGCTATCGCTATCAAATGGTACAGAATACACTCAAATGATAGAGAATACCATCAAATGATAGAGAATACCATCAAATGATACAGAATACCATCAAATGATACATAATTTATGCTAGGGTTAGTATGTGAGGGAGGTCTCACGGCCAATCACTGACCCCCTATCCAGGTGTCAAACGACACCCCTATCCAGGTGTCAAACGACACCCCTATCCAGGTGTCAAACGACACCCCTATCCAGGTGTCAAACGACACCCCTATCCAGTTGTCAAACGACACCCCTATCCCGGGATTAAACTCCTGTCTTGGTGTATACTGACCGTCTCTCCATTATGGGACCTGGTTTAGTGCAAACTGCGCATGTCCGTGACGCCGAACTTTTATTTTACGCTTTTTATCAAAATGTTCAATTTAATATAGTTAATTTCATAATAGATCACAATATTTGGGTCCAAATTGTATATCCGATACAATAGACCAGTTTACGAAAAGCTGCGGGTGCACAATCGGAACGCGAGTACAACGCGAATGCAACACGAGCAGAACGCGAGTGCATTTAGCAGCTTTTCAAGTCCTCGAAAGTGTAAGATTTTCTTATAGGACATAGGAAAACCGTATATTTGTTTTATAATATAAAATTCCATTTTCGTGAAAAGAAATGCTTGAGCGTCAACTGTTTAACAAAGCTTAAGTCTTAGCCAATGAAATCGCGCGTTCTTGGGATGCTCCCGTGATTATGTTATAATTTATAATGTAACGGGAGCATCCTAAGAACGTGCGATTTCATTGGCTGCTCAGCGTGCTTGATTTTCTTATAATTCACGCTCAGGCATTTTGTTCCGCGTAGATCGAATTCTATATACCAATAGAAGATGGTTCTCCTATGTCCTATTTAACAAATAGACCCGCAGCCCGATTTGGCTACGAGTCAAAACTGAGCCCACGAGGCGCAGCCTAATGGGCTATTTAACTCGTAGTTCATGAGGGTGAGAGGTCTAATTGTTTTAGTATAAACTAACTAGTCGAACAGTAGAAAATAATAGAAAGAAACAAATTGAAGTTGAAAAAATTGAATTGTTTCGTGGCAATGCGTGCGGTTTTTCTCGACCTTCGGCTATCACAAATATACATATAGTAGCGTAGCCAATCAGAATGCAGGATTCGTAATAGTCCACCAGTTGGTTTATAGTAAAACAAAATAATGCACTTTCGAGGTCTTGAAAAGCTGCTAAAGCCCATTAGCCCAAGCTAATGGTTTTTACAAGGAATGTATGGGAATTTTTAGAAAAAATCTAAGACTACTAAAATGATCAATAAAGTCATGAAATCTTACCTGTGTGTTGTGAAGTTGTTCCTCTTCATCACTGATGTGTTTATTTCTGGTTTGAGGTACTTCTGAGCTATTTTTCCCCTCCCCTATATAAATATCGAGAAGGCGGGAAACACGAGAAAAGCCACGTTCAACTAGCTGACAGGCATCCCATGAAATAATGCTAAGCTGATCAAACCCCGGCTCGTTACATGCTAGGTTAGCTGCAGAAACCGTCGACTTTGACTACTTACAAAGCGAGGAAATAAGCGATGGATCGATTAAATGAGTGCTAGAGGAATGCGAAAAAGGGTTTCTGGAGGTAAAATGCTGAAAGTTTGGATTTTCGAAGAATTACGAGGCCACGAAGAGTCGCCACATGGAGTAATGGCGTCTCGTGTTTCCCGCCTTCTCAATATATATATACATATATACACCCGTTTTCAAAAACATTGCACTGCAAATATATATATATATATATATATATATATACCTTTTGTATTCTTGTCAAATTTGACAGCTAAAACAATGGAGAACAAAAGGTATATATATAAAAATCAAAAGCAATGTTTTTGAAAACGAGTATATATATATATATATATATATAGGGAAGTGAAAAAGTCCAGAAGTGCCTCAAACCAGAAATAAACACATCAGTGATGAAGAGGAACAACTTCACAACACACGGGTAAGATTTCATGACTTTATTGATCATTTTAGTACAGTTTTAGATTTTTTCTAAAATATTCCATACATTCCTTGTAAAAAAATCATTAGCTTGAGCTGCCTGTGTACCATGTGGTATACAGCTTCTCGAAAGGCAGTTCGGTTGCTGGATTCTTAAAATGTTTTAATATTTAAAAATAAGTTAAGAATTCACAATAATGAGAGTTAAGTGTAGTTTAAGTGATATTTTGAAAAAGAATCCTTTGAAAATGCACAACAAAAGCAGTATACATACACACCTTCTGGATTCTTACTCGAGGCAGTATGGTCGATTTTCTGCAAGACAAAAAGAGCAGAGCATATAAATGTCACGAGTAAATCCCTAATATAAACAGTGGTAATAGAAACACAGTAAGATTAAATCGAGGACCGAGCATTGTAATCTGGAGAGTGAGAAGACACCAAATTACCGTTTCACAGTTTCGATTGCCGAAGCACAACAATAAATACTCACTTACTGAATGAAAAATGTTCTGGATGGCAATGGTTCTGAAAGTTAAGCACTTTTGGATTAGTAACAACAGATCTATTAAGTACGTATAAGGACGCATCCACACGTGAAAATGCACAATGAACAGCAGTATATTAAATGATACGAACCTCTAGCTCTACACTCGAAAAAGAAAGATTCCTCCAAAAGGATGATGATTCCTGCATCCGGGCATTGTAATTTGGTCCTTGCGCATTCAATTTTTATGTCCTTGCGCTTGACCACAATGCAATGATACGCTGGAACTGAAATTGATAAAATCGGCCCCACTACACAGATTAGTATTACTGTTGCTCGCTTCAGGCTCGCTCGCTGCGCAGCAACAAGTAAAGAATATTCTATAAAGTGAATACTTTTGTTAAGGTGGTCTGGAAGCCGGAAAGTTAAATGTACTGAGAATTTCTTCAACTGACTTTCTTTGAGCATTGCATTAAAGTTCAATTCGTTGATACCGGCTAATTGCTTCCAACTCCAGGGGATTGATAATGTCATTTTAATGATCGCTAATTAAATTTGAATCAGAAAAGCTGGCTCAGTCGCATATATATAATTATGTTCACATACAGGAATCCTACTACTATCAAGGGGAATTTTTAAGAAACATAATTTCACTGAATTGGATGTACAGTTCTTCCTTCCCAGACTCTTTCCCCTGTTTTGTTGTGCGATAGATAATGGAGTGATGTATAGTGCTCATTAACAAGCAGGGAATATTTGTGTAGCCGGACATGACAGCATTACATAGATTTCCTTATCGCGTGAATCGTGCCTTTTTCATTACTCAGCGGATGTCAATTTAAGGGTTCTGGAGGCGGCGAATGGGTGACCAACTGAAGGATAATAAATCGGCGGCTACGCTCACCAATTAGTTCAGTGAGATCTTCATTCGAACTGAGCTTGGAGTTGTGTCATCTTACAGGAAAAGAACCACTCGATCATCACAGTAACTTTAGACTTTAGTTTTCACGTGGTGCTAGTGTTGCACTAGTTATTTTATTGATTACCCGCGCATCTAGAATTCATCCAATTTCATGGTCAAAAAGGATAAACAGCGCAACAATAAGCTGCTGAGTAAACCAGAACAATTTGATAATCGGACCGCACCTTATACTACGACAAAGAAGAGGAATCATTTAGCCAGCTACAAGAAACTGAATCCTCACGAAACAAGTCCATGCATGTAACAGGACTGCATGTCATGCAGGATAAGGTGAACATATATCAAACTCTGTTGAACAATTACTATCAAGTTCATCGGCAAACCGTAAAAAAATTATAGATGTGTGTTTAATATGTGTTTACAGCATAACAGTGCGGGTAATTGAATTGTCCGCAGGCTGATACAACGCACGTGCGAACCTTTGGCGTGAGATTTATCGCTTTACGTGGCTGTGGTCATGTCTGACCTCCACACGGAAAGAAATCTGACCTGAATGTTCGCTCAGGTTATAGACTGATTTGTTGACGTTTGTAATTGGTTACTCGAAAAAGTATTTATTTGAGAGCGCTACATTAACCCGGTTCATCCTTCGAGCTACAGCAGCAATTTCTGGCCATTGATTATTTGGAATACACGGACAAAAGTCAGGAAGAAGCTGTTGCCTGACATAACCAGATCACTCGTGGTATTGCCAGGTACTGTCAACAGATTACAAGTACAACTAACTTGCTTCTCCTCTTGATCGTAGTATCGAACATTAAAGGTAAAAAACCTCGTCGCAGTGAGGCTAACGGACCTTGCGTGGTTTTCAAGTTGACAACAGCGTTTTAAAGGAACCTATAGCCAAGGCAACGGCTAGATCATCTTAAAAGTTGGTTTGTTCAATTAAAGGCTAGCATCTAAAGCTAGCAAGACATCTCCTCGGCGGTTTTTGGTGGAAACAAAGACATCGGTCTATGCCATTGAATTACCTGGATCAATTTTCCTTAATCCAAAAGACGAAAGACTTATTGACTCGCTAAAATCAGTTGTTCTACGGATTGGAGATTTATTGCCTCAAAAGGAGATTTCTCAGACCCCAAATTATTTTCTACCTACTCATCTTTGCGTTATTTTAATCTCGTCAACAGACACAAATTAACTTGTGAGCGAGAACAGAGAGAACCTATCAATCATCGGATCCGACTTTTGTGACAGAACATAGATTTCAGAGTGCCGGAGTGGCCGGGATTAATGTTCTTCCAGCTTGTTAACTGATTAAAAACTCTCTAACATCTCAGTTCTTCAATCTACATAACCATGAATCGCACCACGAAATCGAAGATGTGCGTTCAATTTTTATTATCAAAAAATGTAGACCCGGTGGATTTGGATTACGGAGTTGAAATTTTTCTAGTCATTCTGAATGTCATTATAGTTGTACCAACAATTGCCTTCAACCTTCTGATGATCATCACAATTCTCAAGACACCGAGCCTACGTAAGCCATCTTACATTTTGATGTGCACATTAGCTTTTACGGATCTTGGAGTTGGAGTCATAGTTCAGCCTTTGTATATAGTTCGTAAGATTTCAGCGCTGAGATCAGACTTCAGTTTGTACTGTAGACTTCTCGAAGTGG
Organism: Actinernus sp. WN-2022; assembly: GCA_030867875.1. NCBI lineage: Eukaryota > Metazoa > Cnidaria > Anthozoa > Actiniaria > Actinernidae > Actinernus > Actinernus sp. WN-2022. The sequence goes on from JAOWCC010000577.1 coordinate 19,767,540, forward strand.
GTGACATACTTGCGCATCTCATCTGCAGTCCTTCCTTTTTCATCGTGACCGCCACGAGTGTGGATCGATATCTGGCTATAACAACGGGGCTGCGTTATCGACAGATAGTCACAACATTTCGAATCATTCTTACAGGCCTGGCATCCTTGGTGTTTTCAGGTTTAATAACTGTAACACGGGTGTTAGCGAACAAGGAAAAATACATGTCGTTTGCTGCGGTAATAATGTTTTTTTGTTTCATTGTAATAGTTTACTCCTATGTCAAGTCTCTGACTGCCTTAAACACCTTACAGAACACTGTACAATGTCAGTCACAGTCTCTTCCAGACGGCACTACAAGACCAAAGTGCGTATTCGATATTGCTCAGTACAAGAGTGCCCTGGCTACACTTGCCATCGTAACAGCTGTCCTATTTGTATGCTACGTCCCTTTTGTGTCAGTCGTTATTGGGATAGCAGTAAATGGACGATCCAAAACCATGAACATGGCGAGGGAGGTGACATTTACATTGTTGTACCTGAATTCCTGTCTTACGCCTATTGTTTATGGCTGGAGGAGCAAGGAGCTTAAACAAGCATGTGTTCAACTGCTAAAGAACATTCGTACGACCCGGAATACAGCGAATTCCGCTCCAGATTCGCTTGAAGTGACTGGACTTAAGTTGTAAAAAAATACTAAAACATTTTCGTTGAGAAAGAAACAAATATGTTACAATAAAATCTTAAACAGAAATCAGTCAGCCTAAGGTAGGGAGTTATTTGAATAGTACAATCGGGAACTTCGCTTCGTCTTAACCCGAATATCAAAGTAAAGGCACATTTAGGTAGATCGTGGCCGGAAGAACATCAGTTCGAAGCTGAATTATTCTGCTTTACATGCCACGTATTCGGGGAGTCTTCCTATAGGACTGATGTTACAGGGTCGGTCGGTTTATTCAGTCGATATTAAATGTTATTCCTACATCTTACCTGGGTTTCAAAGCTCTTCTTAATCACAAGATACAAATTATTGTTTTTGAAATTTCATTTCTTTTTTCTAAATGGGGCACAGTCAACCCTAAAATTATAAAGTTTCTCATGATGAAAGACAAAAATTACTACTCAACTTAGCAAACTACCGAGGCATTCCAGGTACACTGGATAAAATTTGAATGAGACAATTTTAATGAAGGATTCAGGTGCTAAAAGCAAATAAGTAAATAAATAAGATGAATAAATATACTAAAAAGAGGCACAGATCCATATCCTAAGGCGAACGTCGGTTCAAAAGACACATTGTTAAGGTTAAAACACTTCCATGGTTTCTTACCCGAGAACTTACAGCTCTTTAAGGACGCACGGAGTTTAACGCACTGCAGGCTGTCTGCTTTAGACAGCTTGCGTGGGACAAATGAGTCGCTTATGGGAAAAATGGAAATTGCATCTGGAGCCCATATTAACACTCTGAAAAACCTTGTATTTACAATGTACCTTAAAGAATAAAGAGAAAGCACACGTAGCTGTAAGCTGAATGATAAGAACCCACAGGACTTTCAGATCAATGGCAGCAAATGGTACTCTTTAAGTCCAAGGTTTTACCAAGAAAACTTGTATAGAAAATAAGCACATAATAATAATCAGGAATTTATATTGTGCATGTACATGATAAACTATTCAAATGCGCATAACATAAATGTAAGTAAAATATATTTAAAATGTTTAAAAATAGTATGGAAAATACTGAGACTAAAAACAAAAAATAATTAGAATAATCAATGAAAGATCAATCAAAACTACCAAAGACGTTCATAAAAAAGCTATATTAAATAAATGTGTTTTAAGTAGACGCTTTAATCTAGCTAAAGTGTCCTGCTCTCTAAATATCTTCGGAAGTTTGTTCTAGAGTACTTCCTATAGCTCTGTTTTTACCGAGATAAAGGTCATAAAGGTACTGAAATAAGTAGAGGACAGGATCGTTCTCCTCCTCGGAAAATCCGGTACCCACTCACACCACTTCGACACGCAGTTCAAATAAACATTGTAGCTTTGGAGTATTACAAAACTAATATTTTATTTTCACTTCATATCAGTATTTTCATTCCATACTAGAGACAAGTATATATACGGAACCTATAAAAACTACAACTAAAACATTATTTAAATGTACTTCATTTCACATGACTTAAATAATCCTATTTAGTTACCAGTATAGGACTTAAAAGCCAAGTAGATACCGTTTACACACAGTCAGCTAATCAATCACACATTAATGACATAGTACACTTCATTTTGACAAATTAAATTTTCAGCCAAGCTGTCTCTATCAGCAAGAATTAATTTTAAAAATCAAGAAAAACAATAATTTTAACTGGAAGAAACACTATCCATTCGATAACATCTATGTAATAGTATACTTGGATTGTAAAATCCTTAACTAGTACTTCAAAATGGTCACTATAACCAATAACAGCACTACTTTGAAATAATGGATTAACTGATAGTCATATCTACAACAAGTTGTCTAAAAATTAATGCCCTTCTTTAAAAAAAATCCATTCTTAACCACATGTCTGACTATCACATTTGCGCAATGAATCATGGGAAGGATAGGCGAGCAATTTGCATGAGGCATGCACCAAATAAATCCTTTTTATTGGCCCGTTTCAGGTCACGTGTAACATTCTCTGTTGTATTCTTTCTTTCATTTCTTGTTAACACATGAGGAGAATCTTTTCCCCAAAGGATTTAAGCCGGGTACAACAAACAGGCTATTGAAATCAAACGGTGAAAAATGTGTTCTTAAATTACATTTCACGCTTCAATCGTTTCATTTCGTTATTTACTGTTACGACTGAACCTTGAGATTTTTAGCATAACACGCTTTATGGCGTTACGCTAACATGCTTTATGGCGTTTTGGAAATTCCTGGCCCTTTGAAGGGTCTTAAAGAGGTTGTGTCACGGTGAGAGGTATTTATACCCTGTCCGTGCCGGACACAGTTATTCTAAACGATTTTCATATGAACTGATGAACTGATGTGGGATGTGGGATGAACTGATGTGGGATGGTTACAATCAAAGCAAATCTGCAAAAATAACTAACACGCTGTAGGTCTTTAAGGAAATATTGCGTATTAAAGTGCTTATGAGCACTAACCAGAAATCGTTTATTTGGGTGCGCTAAAGTGTTTCACATCTTGTTCAACCATTTTTCAGTGATTTATGGTCGTGATACTGCTTTAGAATGCGTTAGAAATCCCTGAAATGACGTCATTTAACTCAAATTATGCGAATGAGTTGAACATGAATTGAGTCATAACATTGAATATGTTTATTTTTCAGTTGTTTTACAGGCATCAGACATTTGATCCTTGGAATCTTATTGAAATATCTTTTAATATGAGGAGCTGACATAAAAACAGAGCAAAATGAACTAAAATTAGCCTTTGACTTAAATGACGTCATTGAAATTTGATTCCTTAATAAACGGAAATGGCTACACGCTAATATTTTTTTCGATCCGGTCATTTTGCTTTCCACTTTGACCTTTAAATCGATGATAACTGGCTAGGGATCATATGCACTTTAACTGTTTGTAGTCAATTAACAGCCACCAATCGAACATTGACTCCACACATGCGCAACACCATGACACAGCCCCTTTACATTCAATTTCATTTAATAAAGACAAGGCTGACACTACGTTACTTCCGAGAGCAAGAAATGCAATTTGAAACATACTAAATAATAGAGAGCTTATATCACGACGACCAACTCTAGAGCGGCTATACTCTATATGAATAGATTCAAATGCGCTTCACATTGTTATTGTGATACGGACTGCTATTGACTACGCCGTCTTAGTGTTTAAGAAATAGAAAACATTTCCCGTGTTTCTATAGAGTTATAGAAACACGAGTGGGAGTTTGGGAGAACGAGTGTTTCCACAGCTATTTCGAGTTCTTCCAAACTTCCACAAGTGTTTCTATAACTCTATAGAAACAAGGGGAAAATGTTTTCTATTTCCTTTATAAAATAAACGAATAAAAGCAAGGAAACGCTCGCTTAATTTGATAACCAAAACGTAAATTCTCACAACTAGCTCAAGCGCGCGCTCAACTCTCTATGTTTCTATAGAGTTTTAGAAACACGGCTTACAGCCAATCAGAACGCGCGTACTATCGGAACTATTTTATAATTCTTTTTAGTACAAACCAACCAGTGCACTATTACAAATCCTGCATTCTGATTGGCTACCCTACTATAGGTATATTTGTGATACCCATGGTATAAACAAACCGCAATCATCTTAACGAACTTCAAATTGTTTCTTTCTATTATTTTCTACTGTCCGACTAGTTAGTTTATACTAAAACAATTAGACTCGCTCTCATGGGCTACGAGTTAAATAGCGGCTGCGCCTCATGGGCTATTGACTCGTAGCCCATTCGGGTTGCGGGTATAATTGTTAAATAGTAAACAGGAATCTCGTTAATGTAGCTAAACTAACGTCAAACCTTAAACCAGGGGGAAACGAGTAAACATTGTTGCGAAAACATTTGTGAATTTCAGTGTTGCTTCGGTGAGCAAATGAGAATCATTTGTTGCGAAAGCAAAATTTGCTTCGCAACATATTTTTCGCGCGAGGCCAAGCGAGGAAACATTTTGGGAAACACTGAAATTCTCAAATACCTCCACAATAATGTTTCCAAGTTGGTCCAACCCTTTCATCATTGTCTTCGTTTATCAAACTTTTCCATCTTGAATTCGATCGTACCAACGCGCGTGACGATTTGAATTTCCCGCCTAAAATCCCGTCGTTGACCCAGTCCACCTCGGCGCTTGTTGGCTAAGCCGCGCGCACCGACAGAGCTGAATAACTAATTTCGACTCAGACCCATTTACTGAATAATGTGACGCGCGGGGACTAGGGACGACTGCAGCGTATACAAAAATGGCGGAAATTCCAATATTTAGCAAGTGCCTTCAAGTTTTCGGCGAAGAATAAGAGTTTTGCTGGAATCGAAGGATAAGATTCAAATACTCAGGCCACTTCCTCCAGAAACTGAGAAAGAACATATGTTTTTGAACAATGTAGTTTAAGATTTTCCCATTGGGATAAAATTGCCTTCAAACACGAGAGATTGACCGCCAACAGATGGCGTTTTCAGTCAAATTGCTGCCGATTTACGCATCAGCTCGCGTTTGCGCCCTAGTTATTCAGCCCTGTCGCACGCACCATCGTGTCACATTCTCGTTCCCAGTGCCTCCTCAACTAACTGAAAAATCAGAGGCTCTGGTAAGACACGAAACCGGATGTCCTAGATTCTAGGACATTGAAACTGCGCATGCTCTTAGAACTCATTTCCGATTTGCTAACTAAAGCAATGGCGGACCTCATGGAAGCTATCCAGTTCGCCCTTGCAAAGCTTAAAATACAGTTTTCTTTAAAAACTAAACACTTGGAAGCTATTCGGGTAATTAGTATCGATTAGAAGGACTGTTTCTGTGTCCTTCCGACCGGTTATGGTAAATCGTTAATTTACCAAAGTTTACCGTTTGAGTTTAATGCTCTCAAGGATCATCCAACTCAATCGTGGTCGTCATATCTCCTCTCAACGCAATTATCGAGGAGTGCACAGAACATGCTGATTTTCAGCTGCTGGATTAGACTGCAGGGCTGATGGTCGAGGAAGAATAGCCCTATGTACCTGTTGTAGGTTAGCAAGGGCTATAGCACTCAGTGCACTCGGCGCGGAATGTGTTTCTCTTGGTCGTTTTGATGGTGGATTACTAGGAGAGCTATAATTTTGCTTTCGACCTCGTTTTAACCTGGAATTTTGGATCGCCGCGGTTTGATGTTCATGCGATTGCTGAACCATCTCACGGAATTTTTCGGCAGTTTCAAGAGAGCGTTTGCACGGACAGCATATTTTTGTAGGGTAGGATTCTTCCCAGAAAATGAACGGATGGCTTAAATAAGAACCCAAACTTTTCCTTAGGTCGCTGTTTAAAATCACTGGGTGATTCTTATCCGATATTACGGCGTTGCAGCAAATGCATGTATTTCGATCGAAAAGCTTTTCTGCTGCCTTTTTTGGCGTAATATCCGCCATTATTGGGTTATAGTCGATCGAAGGGAGATTTTAATTACCTTTCGGCTTTTGCCACCATACATTACATATATGAATGTTTATTAATTAATTAATTAATCTGTTTAATCGTGTTCTTTTAAAAGGCACATCACTTCATTCTTTATTATTTTCACATATGAATGTTTATTCTTTTGATTATTTTACTTTTATTGAAAGAACACCTCAAAAATGCCTTATTTTACTTGTTGTTTACAACGGAAGTGATTTATCCACTAAATGAACCGGAAGAAAAGCGCTGTGCTCAGCACCTGTTCAATTTTTTCTTCATCGCGCAGCCGATTTGGCTAGCCAATCAAATTAGAGCCTGTTTCGTGTCTTACCAGAGCCTCTGATTTTTCAGTTAGTTGAGGAGGCACTGGGAACGAGAATGCATCGTGTCATCGTAAAGGCCTGGCCAAACGCACGCCGCGGCAGAACGTCACGCGCATGCGCTTTTGACTAGCTCATCGCGCACGCCTCTCCCCAGTTTCCCGCCAAAACTAATAGAAAATAGAGGCTCGGCTGAATCACCCCTGTTTCTAGTTTTAAGTACGTACGCGTATATTCGTGAAATGTTTCGCGAAAAACAAGAAAACGACTTATAAGCTAAGCCTAAGACTTTAACAGGTTGAAGTAATTCACTGTAAGTTTACTAATTAAGTTATAACATTATTTACTAAAAACGTTTTAAGACCTCGGAAACTTGTATTTGAACTCCAGAGCCTTCGTTCTTTCGGCCAGCGGAGCATAACGTTTTGCCGCGGTGTGAGCTAAACGAGTTCAACATTGTTGGGTTCACGCACGCTCACTAGGCTGAGCCTATTACGCAAAGGATTACCATGTCTTATAAAACATGTTTTACGTTGTTTGGGCTCGGTTGGCGATCCGGTAAAACATCGTGTAACAATGTTGGCTGAAAGTTGGACCCGTTTAGCCAGGCCTTAATATGCAACAAAAACATCCCAATTGTGTAAGTCTTAGGTTCTTACATTTGTAATAATTGGGGAATATATCTATAAGCCGAATTTAGTCGGCCATGCAAATAAACTAACTATATGTTAAACATATCTTAATTTATACAGAATTAAACACATCTAATAGTAATTCTATTTATAGTTTCCCAACTATCTCCTTTTGGGCAAAAACTCACCATCTAACTAGAGAGTTCTATTGTTTTTCTATCTTCTTTCCTCTTTTCTTCTTTTCCTTCTCTTCTCGGTCTTTCTTCCTAATAGCAACGACAAGGGTTAATGTGAAGGTTGGACACTGGGGCATAGCTGAACTCTCTCAGCAAAAGCAGGGGCTTGAGCTCTCTCAGCAAGATAGCTGCCACTGATAATTGATAATTATACAGAGGTCTGATAAGCAGTCAGGCCCACACCGCGGCAAAACGTCACGCGCAGGCGCTGTTGATGAGCCGCACGCGTCTGATCTCCCGTTTCCCGCCGAAACTAAAAGAAAACAGAGGCAATCACCCATGTTTCTAAGTTTGAGCACGTACGCGTATTTACGTGAAATGTTTCGCGAACTGATATAAGAAAACTACTTAAGAGAAACGCCTACGACTTTAACAGGTTGAAGTTTTCTTAATTTGTAATTCAATGTGAGTTTACTAAGTCATAAAATCATTTACTGAACTCGAAAAGTTGTATTTGAACTGCAGAGCCATCGTTCTTTCGGTCAGCGGAGCATAACGTTTTGCCGCAGTGTGAGTCAGGCCTGTGGTGCAAGTAATGAATACTCGACCCACCTCCTTCAAACCAGATCATAATTGACTTGTATCTCAGAATTTGCCTCAGTAAATGAAACTGGTGGGTTCAATCTAAAACACATAATCCTGGCAATCGTGTACTTAAAATACATTCAACTTTATAGTCCATCAAATATTTTCTCTCGCGCGTGATTGGTTGAATGCGTCACGTGACCCGATATTTTCTCTTCGCGAGCGGGAAATATCAGCGAATGCACTCCATGTGAGCGTATAAGCGCGTGTCAAAGAAATATTTGAATGATGATAACAACAATATCCTACATTGTGGCGTCGAAATATGCCCTGATATTTGGCCTTGGACATTATCTGATCCTCGAAGCTCACAGTTTCCCTCGAGCTTCGATCTCGGGAACTGTTCTCTTCTCGGATCAGATAATGTCCGCGGACGAAATATCAGGGCATATTTCGACGCTTCAAATAGGTTATTGTATTTATATAGTATTATTAGTAAAACCCGGGGAGTCGTGTGGCAAAGTGGTTAAGCGCTTCTCCTCTCAACTCTGTGGCCCAGGTTCGACCCCCGGACGTGGCGCCATATGTGAGTTATCTCGCCCTTGCTCCGAGGGTTTTTCTCCGTATTCTCCGGTTTTCCTCCCTCCACAAAAACCAACTCACTAAATTTCAATTCGATCTGTGAATTAGCCGGGTCCTGGCTTTGATCAGGCTCCTATGCGGTTGTTTCAGGTCTCGTTAGAAATTCAGTGTTAGAAATTCAGTGTTTGTAAATGCTATTTCCATCTCCAGTCGATTGTCGATCTTTCGACAACAGCGTTTAGAAGTTTGTTTTCATCCAGTAAAGCCTATCCCATGGGATCACGATTTATTGGTTATTGAAGTGATGTTTCCTGCAAAAGACCTTACGAAATCGTTTTACCGCATGCGGCAACATAATCATCTTCTCTTGTCTTGAATCTAGTACGCGGTATAAACTGCGGTATACTTACGTTATTTGCCATTGAACAGTATTCTTCACTTTCTTTTCTCATTGAGAGGACGGTTGCCATTGTTAACAGGGTTAAGTTCCGTGGCCCTTAAATTCCTCTCCCACATGAGTAACTCGTCATTGCTGTTTATCCAGGCGCTGTCGTTGTTGATTATGACGTCAGTAGGAAATTGAGTTCTCTTCTTGAGCTTGCGGTATGAATGCTGAAAGGCAGGAGCATCACACTTAGAATATAACTACCATTCATAAACGGCCACCTCCTGACAGAGCGGAAAAACGGAGCGCATGCGCACTAGGCACGTTATTAAAAGTGAATCAAGATGGCCGCCGAGCAGGAGTGAATTGTAGCTCTTTTTCAGGGACCTCTCACAGCTCAAGAAATACCACGTTTACTTTATTATTTCACACCATGGACTGAAATTCTTCAGTGACTTCTCTGAGCCCAAATAACACATAATCCAGTTCACAGGAAGAACGCTACGATTGCTCGTTTAACTGTCTACAAGAAAAATGAACCATTTCGAAATGTTCATATGCGACTGGAAAAACGCCAAAAATAAGGAAACTTGTGAATATATAAGCTTTACACTTCGGTAGAGAACTAAGAAGGTACTGGTTTTCAACATATAAAATACCATATTCAAGATTTTCATACCATTTTTCAAACGAAGCATTTGACGTTACAGTAGTGACTAGACTGTCTGCAGCAGTAGAAATCCTGGAACGATAATCCGCATTACCAAACTCCAAAGACTGTAAGTAAATACACAGACAGCCCAGACTCTACATATATTTCCCGCTTTTTGGGTTACCTGTGGTATGTTTCATAAGCGATCTCGGAAGAGTTTATATATATAATTGCTCCTTGTGAATTATCTTTTCCGATTCCTACGAAATAAATCTTCAATAATAAAAGATTGATACTTAATGAAGTTGTGTGAGTGGTTTTGGGGCGATTTTGGGACTTCTAAAGCAGTTTATTAGGCCTCGAAGTTTTGACGGTTGGCCGCGTGTCTACCTCATAGACACACATATACACAAGGTATGCAGCTTTGAAGCGCTTTTCATCGATGTGACCTCACTCGCCGCCGAAATTCGACAAGAAATTCAAATCGATTTTGCCTCTCCTTTCGGCACACAAATCCAGAGATGTGTAAGCACTTCTCATCCACGTTTCAGGCCAAACGACATGAAAACGACCTGGAAAGTAAATTCCGAATTCAAAATATTTCTGTCTGTATATATACGGGGCGCTTTCCATTCAACCCAAACGACCGGTTAGAAGTTTCGAAAATGTCGAATGTCGAATGGAACGGGATTTTTCGAATTAGACAAACCGGTCGGAAAAATACGCGTTCCATTCGCAGAAACCACCCGGTTATTAGTAGGCTCGATTTCAATTCTTAAAACTGGCAAATCACGGCAAATCTAAACCGGGAATTTTGAATGGAACAGTAAATTTCGGTCGAACCCAATTTTCGGAAAAAGAGGACAATTACCGAAACTTCGAACCGGAAATTTTACTGTTCCATTTGATTTCTGACTGGAATTTTCGGGTTTTTTGGTTGAATGGAAAGCGCCCACGATCTGCAGAAATCAGCGGTAGACATCGCAGACGGTGCTTTCAAGATGCAGTTGCCATGCCCACGCGGCCAACCGTCAAAACTTCGAGGCCTAATAAACTGCTTTAGAAGTCCCAAAATCGCCCCAAAACCACTCACACAACTTCATTAAATATCAATCTTTTATTATTGAAGATTTATTTCGTAGGAATCGCGCTTATGAAACATACCACAGGTAACCCATAAAGCGGGAAATATATGTCGAGTGTGTAGACTACTTGAGAAATGGACTCTTCAAACACCATCACCTCTCTTGATCTTCATTTTATTCTCCCATGCAAAGTGAAACAAATACATGTGTAGGACTAGTAGTAATCATAGATTATCGAAGTGCGTTCGCCATATTTTTTGAAAGAGACTGTGGTAACAGTCTGAAAAGCTGTAAAATTGCTGCAATGATGTGGACGGTGTACATAATCCTGATCAAAAGTGCTTGAAAGAGACTGTGGCAACAGTCTGAAAAGCTGTAAAATTGCTTCAACGATGTGGATGGTGTAGACAATCCTGATCAAAAGTGCTTGTTTTTTAACTAATGTGAAAATTTTGATGTCTTGACTTATATGTTAATATACAAGGGGATGCATCTGGGTATAAAACTGTAATTATCTTTGTGTAACATTAAATCATTGGATGAGATGCTTATGGGGCTATATGTATACACGTGTGTTTTATATGGTTGTGGCATTGATTTGAGAATTAGTAGCACATTTTGCTGTGAGTGTAGAACACAAATCAACCCAGGCTATAGCTACATATTACATTTACATACATACATGCATACATTGTACATGAACTTTATTTGAGTGTCAAAAGTATTTAGCTGTAAAGCTAATTACCGGATATATAAAATAAAGTACGTATAAATAAATATTACTTTTCAGTTGTGTATAAACTGAATTCCAGTTCCTAGAACATAAACTATATATGGATGTGTATAAAGTGCAGCCCATGCAGTTCCTTCGATTCAGTCTTTCAGATCATTCACATTATGTTTCCCGGGTATTTTTCAAGTGAGAACAAGGTTGGCTGCAGAATATTGAGCGCCATTGTAAGTTCCAGAATAATTTATGGTCAATGTTGGTAGCCCTTTGTTTCAGGAACGTTAGAAATTCAGTGTAGATTAATTGAACACAGCAATGAAGTCAATACTTTAAATTTCCCTCACCTTGTACTGTGTTGATATTCCAGTTCCTTGGCATATCAAAGTGTCGGTATAGATTAACTCTCTATCTAAATCAGTAAATGTAGTGTTAATTATGGCCGAGTTGAATGTTGAAGGTCCTCCAGATGTACTATACACTTTCCTCAGGCTTTGCTCAATTGTACTTGCGAACCTTTGAAAACATCATTGCATTGGATTGTCGAAATAAGGCAAGTTCACTAACCGATCGCGAAACAAAACAGAAGCCATTCACCAAAATGGCCGCTCGCATCGTGTACGTGTGGTTACCAGTTCCCCGGCCGAGATAATTTATTCTAAAAAGTACAAACAAGAGGACGGACACGAATCTCGATTTCTTTAGCCTGGGGAAGCACAGGTAGCCCACACATGACCACAGGGAGTCCACTGCAAGATTAGTATGCGTTCTCCTTCGTCGAACGCAATAATTGAAAGAGATATAAATAGCCTCCATAGCAAACTACATGTACATATATGAGAACAAATCTACATCTTTCCATGTATACTTTATTTGAGACAATAAACTGTTAATTGTAAACCTGTTTTTTTAATTGTAACACGGTTCAACAAAGGAAGGACTAAAAAAGTTTTTTTTTTTTAGTATTTGCTTTAATGTTTTTTAAATGTAACTGGTGACATAACACAGGGTGCAATATAATTTCCAACAAAAGTTAAACCTATATTCTAACAGTTGAAACTGTTTACACATATATCTCTTTTTCATTTGCCTAATGGTTACACATCTATACATAATTTGTACACGAATCCATAAGCAATTACATATAATAAAAATTAATTGTTAATTTATTTGAAAAACTTGGGAGCTTCCTCTTTCATGAGCCTCTTTTTGGAGTTAAACAGAAACTACATTATTAGCATAATGCAGAGGGTCATTAATTTTCAGTGTAGCTGGCTTGGACTTTGAAAGTACAATGTAGCTGTGAATTTGCCTTTTGTAATAAATGTGTTAAAATACAAATATAGTATAACTATACATGTATACAGCTATTTCAGGCTAAGTGCAATGTAGATGCATGATAGTGCTGGAACTCTGGTTGTAGCCAGGTTATTTGGAAACCCCTAATAATTAGTAGCCATTTCCTGTATGGCCCCATTTTCTGTGCATTTGTAGTATACTTATTTGATGAAGTGTGTGAACATTTTTAAGTGAAGATTATTTTCTGAAATTATGTGAAGGGCTAATCTAAGAAACAGGTCAATAATAATAAGTGAACATGTTTTCTTAACTTGATTTTTAAAATGAAATTTGTATGAATTATGTGAAATTATTTTAAAGGTACTGTGAATCGTGTGTGTCATGTGTTTATGTTGCATATATTATTTTATGTGAACTTATTTCAGAAGTGAATCATGTGTATGTTTGAATTGCTAATGTACCTAATGGGATCATTTTAAGGCAGGAAGAGGGTCAGCTTTTTATTGGATAATTTTGAGGAAGGAGAGGGAAGGGTTAGGTGCCCAGTGAAAGAATGTGATAGTTAGTCCAGTCTGTATAAGCGCAATAATTAATTTGGGAAAAGAAAGCAATGAGGGGGAAGTATGTTGGAATGAAGCACGTTTCCAATGTCTTCCATTTTTACAATAATAATAACAATCAGGCAACAGTGTGTAAGTAAATAAATTATTAATTAATAATAGTTCTATTATAATAATGATATCAATCACGATAAGAATCTCTGCTTATGATCATGCATGTTCATTTAAAATCAAGGTTTTAAAAACAAAATGGCAAATGTGCATTCAAGTCTGCTATGAGATGAAGCTCAGGGATGCTCTGAGAAGGTAAACTTTTACTGAATTTAAGATTCAGATGCAAATATGTAATTGATTTAATCATATTAGTATTATTGATAGAATCCCATAGCACGACTCAAAATCGCGCGCTGATTGGCTAACGAAGCGTTTTTAAAATATTTTGTGTAATTCAACGGTTTGAACGATGTACAGGAAGCCCGCGCGTAAATATTTTGTTTATTTTTATTATCGCGAACAGACACACAAATCATGTTAAAATTACAAACCAGGATATTCACAAAGTTAACAGTAGTCAAAGAACGGGAACATTATATATCTTTTATTTCGTTTTTCACAAGAAATGATATGTTTTGGCCCTAGCTAGTCTGAGTCGCTCTTGTTCAGTCGAATCCGAGGAAAATCCGAGGAATCGACAAAAACAACTGCAGCAACAATGACCAAATATGTGTGATTTTGAACGGAAAAGCTGGGGCTTCGTGGATTCGCTGATTTAATTCATGTAATATTCACACAGAGAAGCTAAATGACTGAAAACAGTAAAAACAGGACGAAAAGCACGGCTACAGAACGGTACTAAAATCGTGGTACAAGGAAATTTTTGGAAACGAGTGGACTGAACACAAGTATTAAACATTCAGCAGTTTAAAAACAGGCTTATTTATTGTGAGACAGAAATTGAGCATTAACATTTGGTACTGAATTTTCTTATAAAGTAAGGAACACTGGCTTAATACTTACAAGTTTATGCGTATACTTGTGCAGCAGCTCTTCGGTTTGTCAGGTTCAGTTTAGATTTTCACTTATCGACAACTGGTTTCAACAGGCCGCCGGTTTTCTAAATCTTTCACAAACATTCACAATTTTGTGTCCAGTTAATGCACTTTCGCTTTCTTTGTAAAGATTAGATCGAAATTAAGTGTACCTAAATAAAATACAGGTGTTTCATGCATAAAAATGCAGTTTTGATGTCGGAAAACCAAATGTTGTGAGCAACGACTACACTTTTAATAGTTGAACCCACAACCTCGTTCCCAGGGGTCTTTACGCGCCTAATCAAAGATGGCGTCGAAAGTACCCCTGGTACAGGCTGGTCATGTGACCCAAAAATATGCCCAATATATGGGCATATTTTGAAGCACATCCGCCATCTTGGATTCATCATCGCTGAAGAACGGTTAGCAGTTGAAGTGTGATCCCAATGAATTCCAACCGTACATTATTCTACTTGTACCCAGTTGCGAAGTGAGTATTAAAAAAGGCAAAAACGCTAAGTTCTGATGAATTTCTATCTGTTTTCAACGAATTTTGAACGCGCAATGCGAAAGACGACATCACCAGTTCGTTTTTCAAATCAAAAATGCACGCGCTATTCCAAAATCTCCAATCAGCGCGCGCGAAACGTCTAGCCAATCGGTGGCCGAATCCCACCAGCCTGTACCAGGGGTACTTTCGACGCCATCTTTGATTAGGCGCGTAAAGACCCCTGGGAACGAGGTTGTTGAACCCACACCGCGGCCACACAGCGGTCAAACGTCTGCGCATGCGTTAAAAGTCTTGCAACAACAACGTTTCAAAGCGAGCCGCAATCTCGTTCCCAGAGCCCGCGATCTTCTGGCCAGCGCCAAGATACAGAGTTTTGGAGCACGGCAGTTTAAATCATACCTTTCTTGTCTCTGAGGGAACCTAGTATCGATTGGCAAAAAGGTACCTTTAGCAGTTCCACTGTCGTTAGGATCTTTTTCTCTTTTTTCCCTACGAGACGGACGAACAATATTTTTTTCTCAGCCGTCGGCCATTTTATCAATTTAGTAAGCCAGCGCTCTATTACCACAGCGGTTGCTTTCTCTGCGCATATTCATAGTGCATTAGATACACGACGCATGCTCAGTAAACGACCTTTCACGCATGCGCTCTCAAACCGGAATCATAAAATCCTGCTTCCGGTTATGGATTATCCCAGAGCCTCAAAGCGTTTGGTCACCGCTGGCCGAAAAACGCGCGGGCTCTGGGAACGAGATTGAGCGAGCCGGCGGCCGTCGCTGTTCACAAACCCGCTTTCAAACCTTGAGAACTTCTTTGGTAAATTACGAAACAATTTGGTAAACTCACAGTTTGAAGTTTGTTCAATTTCCCGTCGACTGTGAAAATAAAAAGCTTAACTTTCACGTATTTTTCTGAACTTTTGGGGGTTGGAGTTTCAGCAACTTTCAGACTGACTATATATATATATATTTTCGTAAATCACTAGATGCAATGGGATTCAAAGAAAATTCATTGCCCGACTCGGGAATTCCACGTTAAATTTCACTTGAAAAAAAAACCGATACGGCAATGAATTTACCTATAGTATTATTATTTTATATAAGTCTAAAATTTAACTTTTAAAAATTAAAAACCCTTATGATTGAATTAATGTGAACATGTAATATATGTGTGAGCACTGAGAGATTCTTACTATTGATATCATTATTATATTAGAACTGTTGGTTTTAATAATGTTATTAATATTTATATAATTAAAATTATATCATTAATAGTCAATTAGTTATTTATGTCATGTCTTCTTACATAATTTAAAAATATGTTCACCAACACATGTATCTGATTGTTAATGGTAGTATTATGAATGAAACCTCATTGAAATTAACCTCCCTACAGCCATCACGATTTTCCTTTCCCAAATACATTATCAAACCCACATAAACGGCTGAATCAACTATCACATTCTTTCAATCAAGACCTACAATGTTACCCTTCCTCACTCAAAATATGAGTTACAACACCAACGCATACATGTACATTATTTACTTCTAATTAAATTGTATAGAATAGTTTTGCATATTTTAAGAAAATAATGTTAACTTATTTTTAATGTTTACATAGATTATACTACATACGTGTTCTTGTTTTTGGTGGAAAATAAAGATCAAGAGAATTGGTGGTGCTGAAGAGTATATATTTTCAAGTCTTCCATCAGTAGATGTGTTCCTTCCAATGCTGTTTATATGGGTCCAAATACTTATTTTATTCTTTTCTACAGTAAAAATAAAAGGTTTAAAACACTCATAGTCTCAAATAATGAGAAAGTATAGCCGATGAAAACTATATAATTAGTTTACACTTATATTTGTTCTAATAGTTTGCTATATTTGCCTGACTTTGCTTTTGCTTGGGGAGAATAGAGATCAAGAGAAATTATTGTTTGAAGTCTGCATTTCTCAACAAGTAACCTGTATAACAAGGTGCTCCTTTACTATTTCGTTCCAGATATTCAGAAACAGCAAAGAGACACTGAGTGAATTGGGAAGAGAATCAAGGTTACTATTTTAAATGACAATCAACAAGACTAGAGGTACTGCTTCTTTGTTTGATCTGCATAAAATGTGTAAAGCAAACAAAGCTTGGGTGAGAAAGTCCGCATGTAGGCTCTTAATTTCATACACCAACCTGCACCTCTCTTACAGAACTGCACAAAAGTCCCACACAATATAATTAGTGTCAGCCCTCTTTAACATGAACAAAATTAAATGAACACAAAACTGCTCTGCCAAAGGCATTCGTTTACAACTACGTTTTATTGTTGCCTTTCTGAAAACAACAATTACATGTACCAGCACTTCATTTAAAAAAATAAAATCGTTTTCTTCACATTGGTAAAACAATCGACTATTGCGTCAAAATGCCAATGTGATACCATAATAACCAAATCAAGTGAAATAGTGTACAATTTCCTGATAATAGCTCTGTATATTTACTTACAGTCTTTGGAGTTTGGTAATGCGGATTGTCGTTCCAGGATTTCTACTGCTCAAGGGCACCCAACGAAGTTTTCGGTTAAAAAGCTGTTCGGGAGAGTAAGTTAGCCTAAAACTTTCGGATTTGAAAAAATTGCCCCTAGGAAATTGTTTTCTGAAATACTGGCTAGAAAATTTGTTTTCAATCCCTAGAAAATTATAGAAGAAAAGGGAGACTAAAAGGTTTCCCCTAAAATATTCGTGCGTATTCGTCTGATCAATAGAGTAAGAGCTTTCCCCTAAAATATTCGTACGTTTTCGTCTGATCAATAGAGTCAGAACGAACCGGAAAAAAACATTGGTTGGAATGAAAAAATAACCACATATTATCACAAATCATTTAGTGAAGCGGCCACCTAAAGTTTTCGAGAACACATTTTCATTCTCTAAGAAATTCTGACATCTAAAATCAAAAAGAATAAACCTTTAGCAAATGGAGGTCACCTAAAAGAATTGCCTAATGGAAAAAAGAACCCCTAAAAAATTCGTACCTCCACAAAACTTTGCAACATGAAGTTACTTGGGCTAGAAAATTATTGTTTATGTTCTAGACTACTAAGGGAAGCGTCACATATTGATTTTTCCACGAGAAACGTCGTTGATTTAATTAGACAGGTTTATTCGGTTGCATACAATACAGAGTATATGTTTAGATAACTACAGTACACTTGCTAATTCACTTAAAGGCAGAATTTCATAAAACTCTGGCTGAAATGAGGAAGGGAATAGAGTAGGGGTGGTTTAAATGTAAAAAGAAATCAGTCCATTGATGCCAACAATATACAAAGCAAAATAACTACTACTACTTACACACACACAGATGAGTGCTATTAACAATATAATGCACAGTCCCACCGCTGCCACCATAACGATAAAGCTCCACTTTTCTCCAAGCCATTCGCTAATGACTTTATCCCATACGCCGGTGGGGGTTGCTAAAGGGAAAAGAGTTTTGAATGAAAACACCCACTCGTGTATTGCTCTATTCTTGTGCCATAAACGTTCTTTTGGTTGTTCCTTTGGTTGGCAGGAACAAAATATTAATAGTTTGGGATAACTGGATGGCTATGTGTTTAATATATATAGCGTATCTATAATTATATTACAGAGTGTCGAAAGTAATCAGTGATTGCTTTGGTTTTGCGTTTGCTTAGGTTTTTTATTGGCTGTGAAACATGTTTGTAATTATCAGCCAATCAAGTTCTAAACTAAAACCAAACATGTTTTGGTTCGTCGCGGAATCCATTTTCGTTTTAGCGAGAGTTATCCACGATTGCGTTTACTTTTCCTCGTGATTGGTTCAAGTAAAACAAATCACGAATTACTTCAATACATGATTGGCTCATTGTGATTTTGTTTGCTCCTGTGATTGGCTCATTGTGATTTTGTTTGCTCCTGTGATTGGCTCATTGTGATTTTGTTTGCTCCTGTGATTGGCTCATTGTGATTTTGTTTGCTCCTGTGATTGGCTCATTGTGATTTTGTTTGCTCCTGTGATTGGCTATATAATTGCTTTGGTTTTGGTTTTACGACACTCAATCGAAAACTGCTCTGTCTGATCAATATCGCTTGGAGGACCATATGTTTGTAAAACTCGATAGGTGTCGCGTGAAACATTTTTTCTGACTGAATGTTTAAAGACGAACAGTGTGTCATGGCTAAATCCTCATTTTCTCTTTTGTTCTAGAGTCCTCTTTTGCTCTAACGAAGGGCTAACACTTGAAACGTCAGTTGCTACTCGCTCCCCACGGCAGTCAGCATACCTTAAATAACGTTTAGTTGAACAAACCAGTGTTAATCGTAACAAGCCGTACAAACCTCGTGGTGGTGATGATGTCGTTGATGCATATGCCACAGTTGATACACCAGTCGTTGCTGTTGACACATTGATCAACATTAGTTAACTCATTGGATGGGACACTACATACATACTTATTTTATTAACGTGTCACAAGTTCTAGCGCTAATAGAACTAATAGTGCATGGGCACAACTTAGGATTTGAAAATAAACATGAAATATAAAATGTTAACATACAATTACAAATATAACATATATAAAAATATATACAAATCCTAAAATTCCCATCCATTGAATCTGCACTTATAATAGTGTAAACATATAATAAAATAATTACATATATAGGTCAGGAGCCCATAACAAGGAGCGTCCATCCTGCATACTAGGCCTGTATCACAGCGTTTTCACAGTTAGGTTATTTTTAGAACGATTTCCCGTTATTTTTGAGTTGGAATTATTCCTAAGGAAATACAATCACAAAAGCTAATAGGCATCTTTGTTCCGACACTGGTGCAATCCACTAATTGGCGGGGAAATAATCTAAAAATAGCCCAACTTGTAAAAACGCTGTGACACATATATAGAAGACATGGAGTGCCAGCAATGAATGCTAATGCTACTAGAGTTAATAACGGAGCTTCCGCGGGAGCACCATACACATAGGATCAAGGAGGATTGGAAGGCCTTCCCATGAACATTTGCGCTTGAAAATTCGTCAAGAAGGCAAGACACTTGAAGTTTCCCGTCCAACTAAATTTCTCCATGAAGGTTTCTAACTCTAAAAACTACAGATGGATTCAACAAGGTCAGAAATATACTTTCTAACTTTAATACTCGCTAAACATCTTCGAATTTTGTGCCTTTCATCAACCTGAGCATATTTATCGGGCACTTTTCTCGAGAGATTGTTTGGGAAAAATTTCCCGCGAACTCAAGTCATAAATATTAACCTGAAAACGTTAATTACAAACCTTTGGACAAATAACCTTACCTGGAAATTAGCATGAGCAGTGACATAAACAAATTAAGCGTCTAATTTATGCAAAGGGCTCCAAAGGGCTACAGGTTTAAGAGGTTTACAAATCCGTTGAAAATGCGTATTGTTTACGGTGTGTCGATACCATTCACAAAATGGTGCGTTCGCTGGATATAGAGTACACATGTCGATCTTTCGTGAAGCATTTCGCGAACAGTACGAGTGATGTTTATTGTTAATTAATTCAAAAAAATCAGAC
The DNA here is from genome assembly GCA_030867875.1 of Actinernus sp. WN-2022. Classification (NCBI taxonomy): domain Eukaryota; kingdom Metazoa; phylum Cnidaria; class Anthozoa; order Actiniaria; family Actinernidae; genus Actinernus; species Actinernus sp. WN-2022. The sequence goes on from JAOWCC010000577.1 coordinate 19,787,772, forward strand.
GATTCTTTGTTAATCATTTTACTTAAAAACTATTATGATTACCTGAAAAAATAAGGGGAGAAATAAGTAATACTTTGTTTTATTTAGTCGCGCGCGCGAACAAATGCAGCTTTTCAGCGCGCGTCGTTGTTCGAAAATGGCGTGATCAGATTGCGTCAACAGCGCGCGCGAACTAAAATTGTCTGCATGTTTTCCCATTTTTCTTAGGCTTTTAATATAAAATATTTGCCAGAAATACAGGGAAGTCAAAGCTAGTGTAAATTTACGTCAAAATCCCAGGACAAACTTTGGTTTTGAGATGCTTTGTGAAAATCTGTGCTGCTGAGGTCCGATCTCCACAAAATTCAACGCAGAATGAATTGCTCACGTGATCGGGAAATTTGATAATATAGTTGCTACGCAAAGGATTATGGGAAGGCTTTCCGATCCTCTTTGTATAAAGCCCCGGCTAAACGCTCAAACATTTTCATCGAACATCGTGTTGGATGAACATGTTTTATAGTTTAGCCGCCTCTTTAAATGGACTGTTAAATGGCTTCCCAACAATTTTTGGTGCTTGACCTAGATTAAACATTTTCATCCAACATTTTGCGTGACGAACAAATGTTTATCGTTTAGCCACCTCTCCTAACAAAACTTACGCGCGCAGGAGGCATTTAGCCAATCACAAATTGACCTGCAACTGAGATTCAGCGATATTTCACAAAAATGGACTCAATTTTGAAAGATGTTTCCTGAATACAATACAATACAATACTTTATTTAACCACGTGTCACCTAGGAGCTTATACAACTCGTTTAAACGTGAACGTGAACAAAAGATAGGCAAATAAAAATACATACAAACTTATAATTTAAAAAAGTTTAGATACACTTGATGTTTAAGAGTATTAAAAAGTCTTAAAATATTACTTACAAATATCTTAAACTATGCATTTATACTCATTATAATAAAATTATATTAGAAATTTCCAGGTAATTATTTATGACGATAACATATGTGATCGTAAAGCGCTTTTAAAAGATATAATTTCTTTGCATTCCCTTATTTTAGTAGGTAGTTTGTTCCACAGAACACATTTATGAAGCCATTCCAAATTAAAACGAGGCTGTTCTAGTCTGGTACCATTTCCGCGCAAGTTGTAGCTTACCATCTTAAGCTTGAAAAAGTCATTTATATAAGCTGGACCCCGATCGTTCATGCAATTAAAAATTAGAATTAGAGATTGACGGTTCCTACGTTCAGCCAAGGTTCCTGTGTTGGCGTATTTGAGAAGATAATCGTATGACAATGACTTGGACAAACCCAAAATAGTCCTTAGTATGTAGTAGTTAGTGTCATCCATCTCTTTCCAATCCCTAACAGGAGTGGACCACAGTATTCCAGATGGGGGAGAATATAAGCTTTGTAGAGGCGAATCATAACGTCTTGGGGAATGAATCTGCGCAGCCTTCGCAGTGCTGATGCCTTAGCGCAAGCCTTCCTCAATTGCTCTGCAATGTGCGCCTTGAATGAAAGTTTGCGGTCCAGAGTGACCCCAAGGATCTTTAGAGTGTCAGTGGCTTTGATGTCCGAGTCATCGAGTTTGAAGTCGTATGCATATGACGACGGTCCAATGGCCATAGCTTGTGTTTTCGCCGCATTAATCTGTAAATAATTACTCTCAAACCATTTTGAAAGTAGACTGAGATCAGAGTTAATGAGGAACTGCAGTACCATTGGAGACGCATCAGAAGCATACTCAGTTGTATCATCCGCATAAAGCCTCAAAGAGGTATTAGATACACAGTAGTTCAGGTCATTGATATAGATATTGAATAACAATGGACCTAGCAAGGATCCTTGTGGTACTCCGGTCTTTACAGTTCTCCACTCAGAGTAAACACCATCCAGCCTAACGCGCTGTCGTCTCCCTCGAAGGTAGGCAGCCATGAGCTGCATAGCATCATCTGAGAAGCCATATGCTTTAAGCTTGGCAAGCAACAGACTGTGGCAGACAGAATCAAATGCCTTACTAAGATCAACGGCTACTACTGCAACAGCTTCGTGTTTATCCAGGCTCGCACGCCAGTCTTCTGTCATCTTCAACAGGGCCGTACAGCAAGAGTGTCCCTTTAGATAGCCGGAAATATTTGACGATAGCCTCCAATGGAATGCTCCATAGAGCTGATCAAACATAACTTTCTCGTAGATCTTAGACAGGGCAGTCAACACAGACACCGGACGATAGCAAGTCTTGTTCGTCTCCTCCAGTTTCTTGAACACAGGGGAGATGTTACTGCTCTTCCATACTGTCGGCCATGCACGGTTAATAATGAAGTGGTTAATCAGCCTGGTCAGCGTTTGTGCAATGGCGGGAGCAGATAAACGCAACATTCTCTGAGAAATATTGTCACAACCAACCGCCTTTCTTGGATTAAGCTTGTCCAAAATATTCTTCACATAGGCGGCCACACCTACTGTAGCAAAGGTGAAAAACGGCTGCAAAGTGTTTCTCTCAGCGATAAACTTGACACTAGGATGGTCAATGAAGTCGTCAATTTCCATACAGTCACCAACACTTCCAGCCACTTCACAGAAATATTCATTAAACACTTCAGCCACGGATAGAGGATCAATTATCACTCTCTCATCTTCTAGTAGGACGATCTTAGATTGTTTTTTGCTTTTGCCCGGCAAGAGAGGTTTCATTTTACTCCAGAATTCGCCGTGATGTTTTGTGTTAACTGAAGCATCGACACAAAATGATTTCATCCCTTTACGCTTCAATGACGTAACTTTGTTACGCTGCTTCCTAAATGCCTCCCAAGAGAGCTGTGTTGGATTTTTCTTTTGCAGCTTAAACAAGCGGTTTGGAATGGAAATTTAATGTTTGATGTGCAGGCAGCTAAACGATCAAACATTGTGTGACTGTTTAGCCAGTTCAGTAAAATGGTCCAAGTTGACGTTCCAACACGATGTGTGATGAAAATGTTTGAGCGTTTAGCCGGGGCTTAAGATGAGAACAAAAATTGAACGACTTCCGGTTTCCCCCGCGACCGAACCCCGCCGCGCGGCGCGCGGAACCCGACGTGGATGCGCGAGGTTCCTGAAAATGTGCTGTAATGCGCGCGCAGTGCTAAAACTAGGCGGCCGGGATTGAAACCTTGGCCCATGCAAAGAGGACTGGAAGGTCTTTCCACGCTGTCGCTTGACCAGATCATTCTGCGTCAGCCTGATTTTGCGTTTAATATCTTGGAGATCGGATCGGACCTCGGCAGCACAAACATCTCAAAACCAAGTTTCCCGGGATTTTGACGTAAATTTACGTTAGTTTTGACCTCCCTGTATTTCTTGCTAATATTTTATAACGAAAGCCTTAAAAAAACTGATAAAACGCAGACCATTATCTGTGATTTGAGTGAAAAGTTTTCAATTTTAGTTTGGCTGCGGCTGAACAATGACAGCGCGCGCGCTCAAAGTTTCGATTTTTATTTTCATTATAATTATCTCCTATTTTGTTCTGAACCTTTTGCGCTGATTTTCGTTTAATCTACCAGTTTTTTTTTTTTTTTAGGTTTGTTTTCTTGATATACTTTATCGTTATTTTCGGGTCGTTACTTCAATTCTGATAATTGGGAGCTCCGCTTTTAGGCTTGTCAAAAATTAGTTAAATGTCTTTCTAGAATTCCTCAAGTTATACAACTTATCAATGGTTCAAATAGCACCCGAGAGAGTCGTGCGTGGTCGTCTGCGGTGTATTATGTGCTTATTGTGGCAATTTTAGCTCCATGTTGGTGTCATGGTCGCTTCTCTAAGTTATCAGGTAAACTATCTTCATTTAATATTGAATGACCACCACCCATGGTTTTTTGCCCGCTATGTTTTGTTTGTTTCCATCTTCACGGCCGTTGTTTCTGGTTTCGTTCTTCAAAACGGTCTAAGAGGGTACCAAAGGTTTGTTTGATTTTAATTAATGGTGAGTGGACCGTAATTCCGTTGTGCAGTAGTTTCCCGGGGTGGAGCGGGTGTGTGTGTGTGAGGGGGGGGGGGGGGGGGGGGGGGGGGGGGGGGTACTCCCAGAAATTTAGGATAGGGGTGTGTTGCGGAGTTATCGAAACCCTAACCCGATATATGTAAGGGTGAAAAATCGTAAAATGGGTGCCCTTTCCAAGGCTTGAAACTAAAATATGAGACCCTATTTAAGGGACAAGTGAATACTCGGAATTTATTGAACATACCGTTTTTATTTCTCTCAGTCTGTGTAATGATTTACGTTTATTGAAGATTGTTACGTTTAGCGGGCGTTGAGCAAATGCACGATATTGCATATCAAGGGTTAAGGGAATAAAAAAAACGTACCCTATTTAAGGATCGGATATTTTATTTAAGGATGATAATACAGAATATGAGACCCTATTTAAGGATCCGGCCCCTAGAAAACCATACCCTATCCCACGGCACATACCTATATGGCTTATATATGGGAGTACACCCCCCCCCCCCTTTCCCGGGAGTGGTTTACATTTGTCAAGATATGTAACTGAAAGTTGAGCCATCTCAGAGGAATTAAAGAATCAAAGAGAGTTAATTAGCTGTGCAAACACTAATTCGTTATATCCAGGTAGATTTAATGAATGAGCCATAACATTATGTTCGTTATAACGGGGATTTCGTTAGTGATCCGATTCGTTATATCCGGGTTCTAATCGTACAAACTACCGTATTTTTGCCGGCCTGTATAGCGATGTTTACTGCCACGTCATCCGTTGTCATTAATGTGCCAACCAGAGATCCACTGGTTACTGACACAAAGCGGCCTTTTGAAATCATGGTTGGTAGATAATGTTATTTCAACTTTGAAACAGTTGGAAGTGTCTAAGAGCACAGGCCTCGATAAAATCAGGCCAAGGTTTAGTTTTGAAATTGCATCAGACACAATAGCACCTTCCGCGTTGACTTTTATCTTCAACCTGTCACTTTCTACTGGGATCTTTGTTGAAGATTGGAAAAATGCGCGCGTACGCCCAATTTTCAAAACGGATGACCGTCGTGAAATAGGAAATTATCGGCCAATTTCAATATTACCGATAATAAGTAAAGTTTTTGAAAAAGAGGTATTCCGACAACTTTATGGATAAACCTTATTTAAAATTCAATGCTTTCCAAATTCCAATCAGGGTTTCGCCCTGTTTCAGCCCTGATACAGATGTGTGACGAATGGTTCGAAAACATGGACAATGGAAAATTAACAGGTGTAGTGTTTTTGGACATTCGTAAAGCATTCGATTCAATTGACCATTCGATTCTGCTTGACAAAATGGAGTTTTACGGGGTTTCAGGCTTAGAACAAAAATGGTTCGATACTTATCTAACTGGCAGAAAACAGCAATGCTTCGTAAACGGATACTTTTCATCGCCAAAAGAGATCTGTGGAATTCCGCATCGGTTCGATTCTCGGACCCTTATTATTTCTTCTTTATATCAATGATTTGCCTAACTGCGTTACATCTACCACTCCGTGTTTATATGCAGATGATACTCAAATATTTGCATCCTCACTCGATACAGCTGAACTTGCGTCTAATCTAAATTCTGATCTCGATAATATATGTGATTGGCTCGCTGTGAATAAACTTCAGCTTCACCCTTCTAAAACAAAGCTAATGATTATTGGATCTGTCTATAATTTAAATAACAAAACTGGGGATTTGTCAAGCACTATTTCTAAAGACAATACCAAGGTTTCACGAGTTAATTCCCATAAATGCCTAGGGGTTGAAATTAATTAAAGGCTTACTTTTGAGAATCACATTGAGAAAATTTGCAAAAAAGCGAATGCGGGCATTGGTGCCATAAAGCGAGTTAAACCGTTCGTCCCCATCGATTCACTTGAAGCAATATACAAATCCCTAATTCAACCTTACTTTGACTATTATTCCCCCTTATGGGATACCTGTGGAAAGGTTCTTAAAGACAAATTACAAAAAGTCCAATCCCGATCAGCTGAGGTACTTGATTCTTTAAAATGGAAAACTCTTCAAGTAAGGCGCATACAAACCAAGTCAATATTAATGTATAAAACTCTCAACGAACAATCCGCACCCGAAATTCTTTTACCAAAATTAGTGATAGTAACGAATATTATCAACTAAGAAACTCTAAGACTGATCTAGCACTTCCAAAGCCGCAAACAAATTTTCTCAAGTGCAGCTTTAAATACAATGGTGCTATGTTATGGAACAGTCTAGCAGATGAGGCAAAAAGAGCCAGATCTGATCCTGATACTGAGTTATGCTGATGGCAATTTTTTAAATGTTATATGTATATTCTAATCTTAAATTGTACAGATACTTAGTTTTAACTTCTTTTCTTTTGTACCTGTAACAATATTGTTATACGCCCCACGTGGAAATCAGCGTATTGTAAGTTGTCAGTGGCTAGCGTATCAAAATAAAAGTATGTATGTATGAACATTAGCATAACAATGGTAATGTTTATCAACACGAAACATCGCTATAACGGGGTTCCGCTGTATATTAATTTGGTATTAAATGAATTGGAATGTTGGGAATATTGATAAACATAAAATAACATGTAGCAATTACCTGTTATCGTTGGGGAGGGGGATATAGTGGGTGTTGCTGGGGTAACGGTAGGGCTTCCTGAAGCAATAAAACAACACTGATCATGCGTCATGACGGCAACATTTAAGGCGTAATTTCCACAAACATCCTAAGAACGCGCGATGTGATTGGTTCTTAGATGCATAGCATAATAACATTACTCATTGGAAGACTTTGGCGTAAAATACAAAATCGTTAAAAGTATGTTTTTATAATAAAGAGGATGGTTTTGCTAGGTCGCATTTACTTTGTTTTTCATTTTTAGGTCTCGTAAGCTGACGAATGTGTACGTATGCTCCGCTCGCACATCCATTTAGAGCTAACGTACGCAATTTGTTTAAAACAAATCTCTTTGATTAGGCAGAAATCATTGAGAAAATATTAACTATTGAATAGTCAGTTCTACTGCTTTGTTGGATAAAAAAATTCAAACCCAGGGCAATTAAATGCTACAGCTGTTCCAAAATGGACGTACCTTTCGCCGAAAGAAAGGGACTTTGCGTTCGTTAAAACTAAAACTTATGAACCGTGATATCTTAAAGCGTAGTCCACACGAGCAAGTTTTCCTTGACAAGTTGCCTGGTTCAATAACTCGCACGCCAGTTCTTCAACAAGGAGACTTGTCAAGGAAAAACTTGTCATTTTTCGTCGTTTACACGAGCAAATAAAACTTGTCAAGGACAACTTGCTCGTGTGGACTACGCTTCAAGTCCGTTCGAAATGTCGAACTTCTCAGGTGACAAATTAAATGCTAATGAGCTAAATCTATTGTTATGACTTTGATTAGAACTGAGTGCGGCACATGAGAAGTTCCACGTTTACAACGGGCCATATTATGCCACCGTAAAATTCTGAAAATAAGCCCCCCTCCTCCGTAAATAAGCTCAGAAATCTCAGACGCTCTCAAATCTGGTCGTAATAGCGGGGTGGTTATAATGTGTTCTATTATAGAACGCACCATTATATTTTGACAGGGTTCCCCCTTCAGTATAAAATACTGGTATCACTAGGTGCCCTGTTAACAGAAAATGAAAGAGAAAAACAGAAATGAACTAAACAAAACTACTAAGAAGAAAAGAAAAAGAAAACCTAGCAAAAGTCCAAAAGGTGGCAATCCCGGAAAGCCCGACTCAGGCAACCCAGGGAACAACAGGAGACAAAATACTACCGAAGGTGTTCCCTGATGGCCAGAGCAAAGTTCGCCAAAGATTGCACCCCTTTGACGTCATGCGGCAGGCTGTTGTACTCGGGCAGGCTGTTGTACTCGGGCAGGCTGTTGTACTCGGAAGGCTATTGTACTCGGGCAGGCTGTTGTACTCGGGCAGGCTATTGTACTCGGGAAGGCTATTGTACTCGGGCAAGCTGTTGTACTCGGGAAGGCTATTGTACTCGGGCAGGCTGTTGTACTCGGGCAGGCTATTGTACTCGGGAAGGCTATTGTACTCGGGCAGGCTGTTGTACTCGGGAAGGCTATTGTACTCGGGCAGGCTGTTGTACTCGGGCAGGCTTTTGTACTCGGGCAGGCTATAATTGTACTCGGGAAGGCTATTGTACTCGGGCAGGCTGTTGTACTCGGGAAGGCTATTGTACTCGGGCAGGCTGTTGTACTCGGGCAGGCTGTTGTACTCGGGCAGGCTTTTGTACTCGGGAAGGCTATTGTACTCGGGCAGGCTGTTGTACTCGGGCAGGCTTTTGTACTCGGGCAGGCTATTGTACTCGGGAAGGCTATCGTACTCGGGCAGGCTGTTGTACTCGGGAAGGCTATTGTACTCGGGCAGGCTGTTGTACTCGGGAAGGCTTTTGTACTTGGGCAGGCTATTGTACTCGGGAAGGCTATTGTACTCGGGCAGGCTGTTGTACTCGGGAAGGCTATTGTACTCGGGCAGGCTGTTGTACTCGGGCAGGCTGTTGTACTCGGGCAGGCTATTGTACTTTGGCAGGCTGTTGTACTCTTACTTGCACGTTGAATATTTAGGGTCGCAAAATTCAAGACACAAAATTCAATTCAATTCAATTCAATTCTCGCAAGTGCGAACAGCTTTTCTTCTGTTCTTGTAAGGTTAGACATGCTTTATAGAGAAAGTACTTCAGCAACATTCAGGTGACGTGAGCTAACTAACATTATATAAATTGTTACTTCGGCCGACAGCAATATTAAAAAAAGTGTCCGCCCTCAGCTGACTCCAATATTTTTAATATTGCTGTCGAGCTCAGTAACTATCTTGGTAACTTACATTTAAATTGGATTTTTAAGCCTTACAAGTAACGGATTTTTAGAACTTTCCGAGTTTTGATTGGTTAACCTACCTCGACCAATCAGATCCCTGACACAAACAAACAAACGTAGACTTATTCACTGTATTTCGTTAACGGCACATTCACATAGTATTTCTTTTCTATTTCTGTGATTAAGCAGAATTATTGAGAAAATATTAAGTATTGAATATTAGTTTTACAAACCGCCTAATAAACAATACAGACCGCTGACCCATCTTAGGCTCATCAGTGGATGAAGAGCCGCCTCGTGGATATGCCAATGATTGTTATTATTGTTGCTGTTGTTGTTCTTGTTGGTGGTGTTGTTGTTATTGTTATTAGTGTATACCGCTAACGATAATCATACCAAGGAGGATTGGAAGGCCTTCCCACAATCCTTTGCGTAGCAACTATATTATCAATTTTCCCGGTCACGTGAGCAATTCATTCTGCGTTGAATTTCGTGGAGATCGGACCTCAGCAGCACAAATTTTCACAAAGCACCTCAAAATCAAAGTTTGGGATTTTGACGTAAGTTTAGGCTAGCCTTGACTTTCCCGTATTTCTGGCCAATATTTTACAATGAAAGCCTAAGTAAAATGGGAAAATATGCAGATAATTACCTGTGATTTGGGTGAAAAGTTTTCAATTTTAGTTCGCGCGCGCTGCTGACGTAATCTGATCACGCTATTTTCGAACAACGAGCGCGCTCTCAAAGCTGCTTTTGTACGAGCGCGCGACTGAATAAACCAAAGTATTACTTATTTCTCCCCTTTATTTTTTCAGGTAATCATAATTGTTTTTAAGTAATATGATTAACAAAGAATCCTCTGGTTTTTTGGTATAATTAACAATAAACACCACTCGTACTATTCGCAAAATGCTTCACGAAAGATCGGCGTGTGTACTGTATATCCAGTGAGCGCGACATTTTGTGAATGGTATATCGAAACACCGTAAACAATATGCATTTTCAACGGCTTTGTAAACCTCTTAAACCTGGAGCCCTTTGGAGCCCTTTGCACAAATTAGACACTTAATTTGTTTATGTCACTGCTCATACTAATTTCTAGGTAAGGTTAGTCCTCCAAAGGGTTTGTAGTTAACTTCTTTCAGGGTAATATTTACGACTTGTGTTCGCGGGAATTTTTTCCCAAACAACCTCTCGAGAAAATTGTCCGATAAATATGCTCAGATTGTATGAAAAGATGTTTAGCGAGTATTAAAGTTAGAAAGTATATTTCTGACTTTGTTGAATACATCTCTAGTTTCTAGAGTTAAAAAACTTCAAAGAGAAATTTAGTTGGAAATGACAAAACTCGCGGGAAACTTCAAGTTTCTTGGCTTCTTGACAAATTTTCAAGCGCAAGTGTTCATGGGAAGGCCTTCCAATCCTCCTTGAATCATACAATGGTTTCCAGCCCTCCACCCTTATTTTTGTAAGTTTCGCAGATCTTACCCAAAATTCGCAAACGATATGTTGTATCAGTCACGTTTAGTACCAAGACTACGATTTTGATGCTGCAACTTCATTCAAGACACTTTTAATGGGTAGGGCACCGTAATTAACAGGAAATTCATATCATTTTCCACCCCTCCCCCCTCAGTTTTGCATAAAGGGATTGCCCGTCTTTCGCAGTATGGTCAAGGTCAACTTATGAACTTATGAACTTTTTTTTTTTTTTTTTTTGGGACTTATTTCGGCTTATACCTCGAATCCTGCAAATCAGTCCTCTTTCGAAATGCAGAAAGTATTTTTTTAAATTGTATTCTTTTTAAGTAATACCCGGGATATATCCAGAATATGTCATAAATAAACCAGCAGTGATTACCTATTATTGTTGTGGAGGAAGATGGTGCGGCATTAATCTTTGTGTTACTGGTAGTGGCTACTGAAACAATAAAACAACATTTATCATAAGTATGGCATAATATTGGCTCTAACTCAGTGAGATCCTAACATTTTATGGGATTAATATGTGTGATCATGATTTTGATACTGGAACATGGTCTCATGTCTCATCTGCATACAGTGCACTTTGAAGCTTGTATGTAAATATAAACTCGCGTTCCACTCGCGTATTCACGTAGGCCGTTTCAGACGGCAAACTTTTCATGCGCCGAACTTGATACCATAGACGTTGGAGCGACTAGTTGATTCAGATGACGAACTCAATTCGTTGAACCTATTGTACAGAACGAGAAATCTGGATCTAGGCTTTAGCTTTAGCGCGCAAATTAAATTTGAAGAGGAGTTAATTCATGCATTTAGTGAGCGATGTTTGAATCAACTCCACTCCAGTGTCTCATAATGTGACAGCATCTGGCGAACCTAATTCATCTGCCGTACCTAATTCATCTGCCGCACCTAATTCATCTGCCGTACCTAATTCATCTGGCGAACCTAATTCATCTGCCGTACCTAATTCATCTGCCGTACCTAATTCATCTGCCGAACCTAATTCATCTGCCGAACCTAATTCATCTGCCGTACCTAATTCATCTGCCACACCTAATTCATCTGACGCACCTAATTCATCTGCCAAACCTAACTCATCTGCCGTACCTAATTCATCTGCCGAACCTAATTTATCTGCCGCACCTAATTCATCTGCCGTACCTAATTCATCTGCCGTACCTAATTCATCTGCCGCACCTAATTCATCTGCCGCACCTAATTCATCTGCCAATTACCTTTTGTCGCTGAAGAGGTGGAGTTTATGGTGGAGTTTATGGTGGAGTTTGTGGTGGAGTTTATGTTGAAGTTTATGGTGGACGTGGAAACTATAAAATAACATTGAATATAAGTAATACTGAACAGCACATAACTTCAGAAAACATCCTAAGAACGCACGATTTGATTGGTTCTTAGGCGCACAGCGTGTCCAATACGATATTTCTCGATACAACTTGGAAAAGAAGAAACAATTTATCATTGGGAGAGATTTTTCTCAGCTAATAGTCAGTACATTTGATTTGTGTAACTTGTAGCTAAGCACTCGAATCTCGTACAAACCAAATAGTTTTCCCACCGAGATTGAACCAAATTATTTTATACCTCTGACTCTGGATTCTAGCTTGATTTCATGCTCCTGGACAATTACCTGTTATCGCTGAAGGGGTGGAGTTTATGGTGGAGTTTGTGGTGGAGTTTATGTTGAAGTTTATGGTGGACGTGGAAGCTATAAAATAACATTGAATATAAGTAATACTGAACAGCACATAACTTCAGAAAACATCCTAAGAACGCACGATTTGATTGGTTCTTAGGCGCACAGCGTGTCCAATACGATATTTCTCGATACAACTTGGAAAAGAAGAAACAATTTATCATTGGGAGAGATTTTTCTCAGCTAATAGTCAGTACATTTGATTTGTGTAACTTGTAGCTAAGCGCTCGAATCTCGTACAAACCAAATAGTTTTCCCACCGAGATTGAACCAAATTATTTTATACCTCTGACTCTGGATTCTAGCTTGATTTCATGCTCCTGGACAATTACCTGTTGTCGCTGAAGGGGTGGAGTTTATGGTGGAGTTTGTGGTGGAGTTTATGTTGAAGTTTATGGTGGACGTGGAAGCTATAAAATAACATTGAATATAAGTAATACTGAACAGCACATAACTTCAGAAAACATCCTAAGAACGCACGATTTGATTGGTTCTTAGGCGCACAGCGTGTCCAATACGATATTTCTCGATACAACTTGGAAAAGAAGAAACAATTTATCATTGGGAGAGATTTTTCTCAGCTAATAGTCAGTACATTTGATTTGTGTAACTTGTAGCTAAGCACTCGAATCTCGTACAAACCAAATAGTTTTCCCACCGAGATTGAACCAAATTATTTGTCGCTGAAGAGGTGGGGTTTATGGCGGACGTGGAAGCTACAAAACAACATTGAATATAAGTAGTACTGACTCTGGATTCTAGCTTAATATGCCTTATACGTGATGACGTCATGCTTTTGTTATCACCACCAAGCCTCACTTCTGTGTTGAGAGGAAATGGTGTGCTAAAGTGAGGCTTGGTGGTGATCACAAAAGCGTGACGTCATCATGCACAGACTAAGACCTGTTTGTTATAAGATTTAAGTCGCTGTTAAGGGGGGGGGGGGACATGCATTCGTGAGCCAGCGTGTTCTCAGGTCAGGCTATTTTTAGAATAAGGGTGCCGCATTAGATTAGATTAGCATATTTTAATTAGGCACGGCTCTTATTGAAATCAGTTTTACTAATGTTACTGTTAAGATTCCGTGGATAAATAATAAAGATTTGATTGATTGATTGTTTATTGCATGATTTTCTTTCTCTTCCGTAGTCTTTTCAAATACCAGCTGCACAATAATTTTAACATAAGATAGTGTATCGAAGAACTTGCAGAATAAAATATTCGCTCACATCGAATTTTCTTTTCGATAGCTCTATGTATTTGAGATGTCTTGGAGTCGACCAAGTGAATGTCCACTTGTTGTATATGTTATAAAGACGAGACGGAATCGAGAGGAACATAGAGGGTCGAGGAGAAACAAAACTGTCTGATTCCTGATGGTCCAGTTATTAAATGATTTGTTATATAGAAACAATTTTAAGATTCCGTTTGTCTGGATCTTGAATGGTAAACGAATATTTCTTTTCCCGCCTTTAGCTAGCCAGTGGCGCGCGTGACACATCACACCATCTTCTGTCACGATGTGATCATGTAGCGGGATACATTGAATTTGATGACTGCCACGTGACCCCGGATCAACCAATGAGAACACGTATACAATGATTGTATCTGGAAACCTTATGGCAATGCAACAATAAGCAATTATTGGACGAGGTTGAGCAAAATATCATGATTTGTTCGTGGCGAGTTGTCAGTTATTTGCCGTTGCCGAAGGCAAATAACTAAGACCGAGACACGAAATAAATATGTTTTATTATTCGACAAAATCAGGAGCTCATTACCATTAATGGTAATGGACTTTACCTAGAGAGTTTCGAAGTCGCAACAACTCTGCAAACCGATCTGCCTTGTGGTCAATAGTGCACATTCTCAGATCGTTATTTGTAGCAAATATTGAATTAACACGACTACGCATGCTCAGACCGTTATTTGCAGTTAGTTATTGGCAGGTGAATCAACCAATCAGAATTCGGCGGGATGGACATCAGTGAGTCGAATATAATGTCAGTTATTTGCCTCTGCCTTATGCATCGACAAATACATGTAACCGACAGCTCGCCACGAACAAATCATGATGTGTTGTTCAATTCCGTCCCGGCTTCGTCCAATAATTGCTAACTTGAGTCCAGTCAGTTTCTCTATTTTTGTCATCAACTCGAATCTTGCCCTTTGTCAGAATAGGCATATTCTGCTAATCTAAGATAGGGTAGATATAGAGAATAATACATGGGCGTACGGAGATATGAAATTTATCTTCGAGTGTTCAACTCGATATCTCACGATATTTTATAAATAATACTTGGACCTGGGCCCGGTTGTTCGAAGCAAGGGTAAGCGCGTGACGTGGAAATCGCTGATTGGCTGAAAGGCGATATCCACACACGTAAAATTATCGTATTTTTACGTGTGTTCTCGGTGCTGGAAATCCTTGTAAAACACTGTAGTTTATACAATAGATTATTGTCTTTGATCATAAGAAAGTTTATTCATTCAGGTGTACAGTGTACCTTTAAAACTAATAATATATGAAATATCTTAAACACTTTATAGGCAACCCGGTACCGGATTGTCTATATGTATAGACGATCTCTTCAACTAAATCAGCCACACATCTCCCCTGTTGTATTCAAAACCTCATGCAAATGGTTACTAAGTCAGTTATTAACTCGCTCCTGCGATAGTAGTGATATAGATCGGACTGCGCCCTCGGGATCTATATCACTAAAATCCTCGAAGCGAGTTAATAACCCTTACTTAATATCCGAGTTTGATTTGAAGCCAGGTTACACAGTGTAACGTAATTTTCTCGTGACATCATACAGGGCCATTTATAGCGAAGTTCACAAAAATGCTGCTGGAATTGGTCGCGAACTTCAGTTTTTGACCCATTTATACTGATTACTAACAATCTTCCTTTTCCCAATCAATATTTAAATGGTGTTTATAGTTAGAATCACGACTGGTTGTATCTAATCTTGCTTATCTTATTCTTTTGGGTAAATAGCTCTTTGAGAAACGTGCAGGCATTTCCCTGTATAATCACCGGTGATTAGCAATTCACACGGCCGGGAACGCCGAACGAACATTCGAGTACAGTGAACAAGTCTCTCTGTTGTTCTTGGTCACTGTTGTTCTTGGTTACTGTTATTTGTAAATTTGTCTGAGCGAAGATTGGAAATGAGCCAAATCGTTCAATTAAGGGGGAGGGGGATGAGGAGGTTTCTTCCTTTCCCCCCGCGGGAATATTTGGCTCCCTTCCAGCTTTCGCGCGGCCACTAATAGAATAGTGCCGATAAAAGACGTAGAAAAATAATGTACAAAACCTTGTACATATATACAGCTATTTCAATTAATGTTGTGTGAGAGATAGGGAATAGGGCATAAGGGAATCAGGCATTTTTTAAATGTCGGACGGCTCAGGCTAAAAATGGATAAATAAACCGTAAGCAAAGTCGACTAAGTCGTCCCGGTCGTATAACTCATAACTACAATTAATTTCGGTCTGGAATATCCTAATGCCATATTACCTAATACCCTATTCTCTAACGCCCTATTCCCTATCTCCCGAACAACATTAATTGAAATAGCTGCATGTATATTCCCATCAGTGAAAAGGCCAAAATAGTATAAGTTAGTCTTTCTTTCAACCATTCTGGTATGGTTGTCCTATTTTCGGCTTACCCGGAACAAATCTAAGATCTATGAAGATCTACGTAAAGCTGGGCTTTGTAGAAAATAAACATTATATGGATGTAAAGTTCGAACACGGATTAGCATCTCGCCTGCCAAGCCACTAACAGATACATGGCTCCAGTGTTTATTATATCATCTGCAGCATTCGAAGAACGATTTGACGATCAATACCAGGTATTTCGTGTTTAGAAACAAACAAGCATTAAAATCTAGAACGATTATAATCTTCGAATCCATCTCTATTAATATATCAGCGCACGAGGCTGACAAGTATTACTATTTTGACGCTTGTGTTTATTTGTTTGTGTTTCGGAGGTAAAATAATGACCAATGGTTAGTATAGGAATAACAAAACATGGTTCTTAATTAGTAATTAATAACCTCAATTACAAATTAAGGACAGTCGATTTTCCGTAATATGCTCATAACCGTGAGTTTATAATTCGCCGACCTTGCGATATGGTAAACGGAGTACATTTGTAAAATTACAAATAAACAGTGATAAACAGAGAGTAAAATGATATTACAGACGTCCTATTATCTCAAAAGCTTTAACGTATAGTCTTGAGTCTGTTGAGTCTATATTCGCTATGTTCACACTACGACGGATAGTGTTTAGAAATTCCGAACTAGCTGTAATGACTGCCTTGTTTTAAGCGCCAAGCTTGCAGTAAAGGAAGCACATTTCCCGCACCTTACCTGGTAAAAACATAGCAGCAAAGACTGCCAGACAGATAACTTGAATTGCCTGCATTTTAAATGAGAGTTCTACGAAGCCAAGTTCCTGGAATACAAATTAACACATTAGTTACAGCATTACAGGATCGAACGAATCGCCGATAACACAGCTTCTTTCCGAACTATCGGGCTCTACTGGTTTGCAAAGAACAAGAAAGCAAAGTTGGTTATATATTTACCAAAGGTAAACTTCACAAGCGGATTTCGAAATTTGTTCCTTCCTAACCGGCACTTACTACAGCTTCCTGCTTAGTTCTAGGTCATTTCTCTAAAAACGAAATTGATAATCAGTTAAGTTATTACATCATTCCTAATCGAAAGCATATACCTTCACGAATTGAATTCCAAATCTTCACAGGATCGGCAATGAAGTCCAAAATGGCGAGCCAAGTATTTGTTCGGCGCAACGCCAACTAATAAACCTTCCGCAAGAAGTGATGAGCGAAATTTAATATCTTCCTCTTGTCACGAAATTTCGTACTGGTTAAACATTAATTTAACCTCAAGAAAGCTAAGAATCCATACGAATATACTGAAGCCTGCTTGTTTCCATCATTTATAAAAGAGTCATTTGCATAACTATCGAAAGAAACTTAATCTACTAGGTAAATAAAAATACACATTCTAATTTTTCGCGTAGTAACGTTAATAGACAAGCTGTCACTGAAGAGCCAGCGGTCAGAGTTAATCCACAGGTAGCCCAAGAGAACTGGTATGGCAATGTCACTATTATCGCTATAATGCTAATCAAATGTTTCAAAAACCTTCGCTTTCCCTTGTAGTGATTATCTTTAATGTCTATGGAGATTCCTGGGTCGTTTAACCTTGATTCAGGATGGAATTTGTCCCCTATTAAAAAGAAATCGAAAACCACCCTGAATCGAGGCTAAACTACCATTGACTTGATTGAGATTTATGAGCAATCACAGTGATAATAGTGAAATTTCCATACATTCTCTTATAATCGCTTATGCAGATCGTAAGCTTGGATACACTGTATGTAATTCTTAATTTTACAATACAAAATACAAAATGATTTATTAGCACCTTGAAAACATGTTTGTTACATTGGTGTAGATCTAATAAACTTATATATAATACCGGTAAAACTAATCAATTTATGTAATTTACATGTGTAGTATGAGATTGCACTATGTAATGACGAAATAAAATAAATAAAATTTTAGAAAACTATAACTACATTTAAATCGGCTTCGGTATTCGTTTGGCGTGATCGTATTTCTATGCTTATAATATTTGTTAAAAATCTGGAAGTGAAAAGAGACTGAACAGGCATCATACCCTGCAGGTTCCAGAGGTTTTCTAGAGAGAACAGCCGCGGAGAAAGAGCCGCGAAGCGTCGATCAGCGAGCTGTGGAACCAGGGTACAGGCATCAAGGAAACGATAAACACGTAATATCGCAAGAAATCTCCCAGGTGGCCGACGGCGAGCCATACAAGCAACTCGGATTACTGAAGAATAGTCGGTACGGCTAGATGTGGCAGTCCGCGGCAGAATCGAACGAGGGACCGCTTTCTCGGTGTGCAGTACTAACCCATTGCGCCAGCTGGGCGCATAAGCCCATTAATTTGCCTCAACGGAACTACCCATCTGTTTGTTTTTATTTTTATTTTATAAACCAGCTACAAAGTAGCTCAAAAGAGAACGAACAAAACATTACCCTGGTTCCAGAGGTTTATTTTTCCGCCGATACACCGCGTGGCGACCGAATGGCGTTTCCGCGATAGTCGAGCGGTTTCGTCGCCTGGTCGCCACCCGGCGTGTCGGCGGGAAAAATTAACCTCTGGATGGGGGTAACAAAACATCGACTCTCGTAGGAAAATGCAATATAGATTCGGAGGTCACTAAAATGCTACATGTGATCAACCAAGAAAGTTGATAAAACACGGTCTAACTTCATCGCCAACACAAACCTACGGTAGTTATCCATTGTATTGAAGCGTACCGAGGACGGAGGCATAAGCCTTATGCACCTTAATTACAGACGACTCCGTTGATGCAACAAACCTAACATTAAAGTGCCTATCACCATTTTGCAATTTTGATAGCTTATGAACCTCCGAAACGTTTTGAGTACTTCTGTGAAGAAAGTTTTGGTTTAAAGTGAATACTTTATGTTCTAGCTTGTTTAAAATCGTGTAAATGTGACCTTTTCTGACCCATGACCGCGTAAGTAAAAGCCTGGGTCGAAACCTGGGTAGATGTCATCTCATTAATGCATTATTCTCCATGCGCCTTTTTATCACAACAACATCGATGCATAGAAAATATACACAGTTTGTGAGTTGTTAGGAGGGTTGTTAGTAAAGAAAAAAGTCATTTTAGTCAACATGTTAAGTATTTCTCCAAATGATTGCAAATGATTGTCTATACAGGTATCGACCCTGGCTTTTACTTACGCGGTCATGGGTCAGGAAAGGTTACATTTACACGATTTCAAACAAGCGTAGAACATAAAGTATTCACTCAAAACCAAAACTTTCTTCACAGAGGTCCATAAGCTATAAAAATTGGAAAAGGGTTATAGGCACTTTAAGTCCAAACCCTACCGCCTGTTGCAGAATTTAACCCTAACCATTCTAAACCTAACATGCAACTCATTCCATTACAACTCATTCATTCCTCACGAGACTCAATTCGTAAAGCCAGAGAATTTGACTCTTTTTAACAATTGCGAATAACTGGACAGTTTATCCCTAAAAACCGCTCTTAGTCCTCTCTCCTGTATTCTTTCTAACTTACGAGTGTCACACCAGATGACAATACGTAAGGTGGGGCAGGATGGCTGCCTTAAAAAGTTGTAACTTAGCCATAGTGGGGATTAAACTTCTAAGCCTCATAATTACACCAATCCTCTAGCTGACTGGCCTTCTTGCCTACTGTACTAATATGATTATTAAAATGAAGCCTACTATCTATTGGTACACCCTGATGACCTAATGTCATTCCGTTTACATTAACATTGTTATTAGCCACCTTAATATCGTTGCTACAATGATGACGTCACATACTACAACCACCAGAACTCCTTGCGTCGATTCTTTTGTTCCTCCGACTTGGTATTCTCAAAGGAGTTTAAAAATCTGAATGAGAAAAAGAATTCGAAAGGATTCTGGTAGTTATAATACAGAATTTTCATTATGACAACATTTGTCCATAATCATCGGTAGCATTTTAGTTGAATTGATTGCAAAGGAAGATAGGCCGATTTAATAACATATATGATATTGCTTTTGCAGTGGGGGTTTATGTTGCTTGAATTTGATTTATCTTTGAAGTTAAGAAGCGGTTGCGTTATCCGCTAAACATTTCTTAACAAATAACACTAATCAAGCATCAGAAAATCCTGTAAGGACTATTTAGATATGTAGTGATTTTATATTTCAGTAATGTTATTAGGACAAGCTGGGAAGTGATTTAACTGATTCTCGAGGGAAAAGCGGGGTTGATGAATTGAATTGAATTGCTCATTATGAATTTAAGGTTCAATATATGTTTATTGACCCGGTCAATGTCCATATATCATAATGAGCGATTCAATTATATTTTCCAACCCCTCTTTTCCCTACTGAATATAAAATCCCTACCCGGGATTCAGTTGAATTACTCTATTGTTCAACCGGTCTATATCGGAGATAAAGCCCTATGGAAAACAAAGAAAACCATGAACTGACCGAGTGTTTAAACCATGATTTTTTAGCGCAGAAAAACCCTCAGAGCAAGAGCGAGATACTAACAAACTCAACTCAAATGTTCCCGGGGCTCGACCCAGGCCACAGCCATGAGAGACAAAGTGCCACCTCGGGAACCAAGACCTAATACAAGACAGGATACAAGACAATAACTTTATTTATATACGGCTACAGGTCGATTAGGACCCTAGCGTCAAAGACAGGTAATATCCGTACAAGGTAGCATAGAGAAAGTAAAGGAGAATACTTGGCATTTTCAAGAAAAAATATACATTCAAAGATGACGAAAAACTATACTATTAAAATCTTATGATTATTTTATTTGTATAAAGTTAAGTTACATTAATGACACTAGAATATATGTAGTTACAGTGGGCGTCGATCTCATAGTTGAATCACTTTTGAAGAATCCTCGCAGGGCTGTAGAAAAGAAATTATTACGTCAGAAATTCATCTTAAAACATCATAAGAACAAGGGTTTAATTTTGATTGGTTTTCAGATGCGCATTTCTTTATCATGATATTTTTTTATGTTTATAGAGCGCGTTGTCGATATTTATTGTCATTATAATGTTTCTTGCGTTCTGACGTTCTGATTGATACTGAACAGAATTTAAAAGCTCTGTGATTTTTGTAGCTGCGCCCTCGTTCCATATCATTTTCCTGAAATGTTTTATAGTATCGTAAGAGAGGGGTTGTTATTCGTTGTGTGTACTTTAAGGCCATATGATAAATGACAATGGTCAGAAATATGTGGTAATAAATCGTTTACCTTAAAATATCGTATGCCTGGAATGATTGACTGGTGGGCTATAGCATAGTACCGATATAAATATCTTCAGTTCGATGAAGAAACATTTTCTCGATCTTTAGCCATCAGTATCACGTTGTTGTTTGTATTGGATACATCTTGATACATACGAGATCCCACTACTTATTCGCTTATTTATATATACGGCGATTCCGCCTTAACGCCTGTTCCCACTTTTTCTTGACACTTAGTATAACACTTAAACGAATCGATCGATATGTCAGCTTCCTTATTTACGTGCGTTTCTATAATCACAAAGATGTCATGACGCCGGTTTGATAATGTTGACAACGTCAATTAATTTAAACTTATTTCCTAGTTCTTTGTTTCTGTACCCGTGAATATTCCAGACACCTAGTCGAAGTAAACTTACTGAAGCTTCTGTTTGGTTGTGACGTGTGATCCTAGGCATAATTGGTAACGTTGTAAAATGATAATTTGGATCCTTGTCCCGGTGTTGTTGTGGAGGTGTACATTGTCGAAAAACATAGACTCGTCAATGTCTCCATTATTGTCAAGTGTGACTTTTCCGTTGTCCGCGTATGTGACACCTTGCATCGATCCACATAGGTATTTGGATTGATCGTTTATTTCGTCAATCAGGTGATTCTTGCGGGCATCATTTTTGCAGTACACAATGCCTGACAGGAGTATTTTGGAGTTTGACCATTTCTCGCAGGATTTGGTGACAATGGTTTCTAAATTCTTGTTAATCACTTGTGGTTGTAATCTGGTTATGTCATTGATTTTTGTATGTATAATAATGTGTGCATAGGCCGACGAGTCATTCATTCCCTCGAGAGCTGAATCAGCTCATGAGTTCCTCCTGGAATGTATTGTTTATTTACAGTAATGCGTAGGAGCAAAACGTTTTTGAATAACCCCCCTTAAGATCGAGTTAGATAGGATTAAAATGGATCTTTCCGTATTATTTCTCCTGCTTGCTGGGGTGCTTTCGACTTGACTAGGAAGACATACCTGAGATGATCCTGTCTCATTCGGGGATTCTGGTGAAAATTCCGTGGCAGGAGCTGCAATATTTGGGCCGTTTTCTTGTTGGCTTATTCCAACGGTGTGTAGGATTTGGAAAGAGTTGTACACACATTATCAGTAACGTAGCCTTAATGCCGTACGAGAGACCAGTTGGCGACGGTTAGAGATGACCGACCGACATCGAAGCTCTCATGTCGTTTTTCATTTTTGTGACGTACATAATGCGTCACAAACAGGAGTCCCCCCCCCCCCCCCCCCCCCCCCGGGATCATTTCCAATTTTTAAAAAAATGCCTCTAAATCACTTTCTATAAAGTAAACTTACTTTATTCAAGTAGTCCACTCTCGTGTTGATGCCATTTTCTCCTTTTTGACTTAATGATTCCAGCTCCATTGGCGAGCAATGTTTGTCAGTCATAGCTGGATTCTCGTAGGTGATGTTCCATTCTACGTCACACCTACGGTTAGACTTACGAGCGACGCGACGCCTGTAGTAAACCTTCAGGGAAGAAACAATACTTCACCTTTAGATTGCAAAAACTAAATAAACGAGAACTTTTAATTCCTAACGATAATCATAGAAATAATACGATCATTAAATAATTAATTAATTAATTAATTAATTAAATAAATAATTAATGTTCGGTATCTAGCGCCTAGTTCATGGCATAAAAACCAGCCTATCTTATGTAATTTCACCCAACTAGATTAAATTTTTGCGTTAACGCTCGCGCAAATGAAGTTCAGGGGGGGTTAAGGCGTTTTTTCTCGCTTTTTGCTTGGCCGAGCGGGGCCTGGGCAACTGGTTAACGTCAATTCTGTATTTCGGTGTTGAACGTGAAAATTTAAAAACCGATCAGTTTTGTCATGAATAACATTCCCAACATATTTTGCTAACACAAATGGGTATAACATTTTCAGGGGGGGTGGGGTAGGGAATAATTGTAATAGATAGCTTATGTTTCATATGTAGCAAATGGTTACAGGATTCAAAACTAGCCTATCGTATGTAATATCGAACACCTAGCTGAAATCTTTGCGTTATTACTCGCGCAAATGAAGGTCAGGGGGGGTTAAGCCGTTTTGAATTTTTGTTTTGGCTAGCATTTCCCCCCCTGAACTTTAATGTCAACCACTTTACGAGGAACCTCTGCAGTTTTCTATGGGTAACATTTTGGTGAAAACCTCATGTCTCTACGACGTTGCTTTCTGTCCGTAAAAATCCATCGCCCTTTCCGTTTTGGCCGCAAAGCATTCTGGGACAGTTTCATTTTATATTTCCGTGTCCAAAACTGGATTAAATAAAGTTGCAGCGCTAAAATTACAGTTTTGGAACTAAATACCACGAACACAACATAGTGTTTGCAAATTTGGGGTAAGATATGCGAACCCTGCAAAACTGAGGGGGGAGGGGTGAAAAATGGTATGCATTTCCTGTTAATAACGGTGCCCTCCCCATTAAAAGTGTCTTGAATGAAGTTGCAGCGCTAAAACCATAGTGTTGGTAGTAAACACGACGAACACAACATATTGGTTGCAAATGTGGGGTAAGATATGCGAACACTGCAAAACTGAGGGGGGAGGGGTGGAAAATCCTATGCCTTTGCTGTTAATAATGGAACCCTCCCCCATTTAGAAGTGGCTAGAATGAGGTTGCAGCTTCAAATCACAATGCATGGAGTGATGTGGCAGAGTTAAAACCATGGTTTCTGTACTCGACGCGACAACTGCCATGCGGCATGAACTGCGGATGACTGTCGGTTCGCGAGCTTGTGATGACATTCCATGCACTTGGATGCAAAATAACAATCGTTCCAAGGAGAAACTTTTTCGACGATGTTTAGGCCACTTATTTCCACGGGAAGTGCTCCAAAATTCCACTTGAGCCTTAGTAGGTGGAAAATAACCAGACACCCATGATCACTACCATGCAAGTTGCATGGCACTACCCAAAACGCACTATGACCTAGCTAGCGTCTAACACACGTGTTGGATTATCGTTAGCGGTATCCACTAGTTCCTAACGATAAACATAGAAATAATACAATCATTAAATAATTAATTAATTAATTAATTAATTAATTAATGTTCGGTATCTAGCGCATAGTTAAGGGAATGAAAACCAGCCTATCCTATGTATTTTTGCCCAACTAGATGAATTTTTTGCGTTATTACTCGCGCAAATGAAGTTCAGGGGGGGTTAAGCCGGTTTTTCTCGCTTTTTGCTTGTCCGAGCGGGGCCTGGGCAACTGGTTAACGTTAATTCTGTGTTTCGGGGTTGAACGTGAAAACTTAGAAACCGATCAGTTTTGTTATGAATGACATTCCGGAGACATTGTGCTAACACAAATGGGTATACCATTTCCAGGGGGAGTGGGATAGGGAATAATTGTAATTTATAGCTTGGACGTGTTAATGTTAGGTACGTTGCGCTATGTTAATGCGAATTAAAACAAGCCTATCATATGTAATTTCGTCCAACTAGATTATTTTTTTGATGTAATATTCGCGCAAATGAAGTCCAGGGGGGGTTAAGCCATTTTGAAATTTTATTTTGGCTGTCATTTCCCCCCCTGAACATCAAGGTTAACCAAATTAAGAAGACCCCCTGCAGTTTTCTATGGGTTACATTTTGGTGTAAACCCCATGTCTCTACCATGTTCCTTTCTACCTCTAAAAATCCATCGCCCTTTTGGTTTTGGCCGCAAAGCATCCTGGGACAAGATTCATTTTCTATTTCGCAGTCCAGAACTGGATTCAATAACGTTACAGCATTAAAATCATAGTTTTGGTACTAAACACGATGAACACAACATATTGGTTCCAAATTTGGGGTAAGAAATGCGAACCCTGCAAAACTGAGGGGGGAGGGGTGGAAAATCATATGCCTTTCCTGTTAATAATGGTACCCTCCCCATTTAGAAGTGGGTTGAATGAAGTTGAAGTTTGAAAATCATAGTTTTGGTACTAAACACGACGAACACAACTTATTGGTTGCAAATTTGGGGTAAGATCTGCGAACCTTTTAAAACTGTGGGGGGAGGGGTGGAAAATCCTCCCCCATTAGAAAGGGATGAATAAAGTTGCAGCATCAAAATCATAGTCTTCATACTAAACACATAATTAATACAACATATCGTTTGCGAATTTTGTGTAAGATCTGCTAATTTTACAAAAATAAGGGGGGGGGGTGAAAACCATTGTATGATTATCGTTAGCGGTATCCACTTGTGTAATATAATAGATATAATAACATTAATAATAACAACGGTAAAAGAAACGCAATTGATGTTTTCTGAAGTAGATTTTGCAGTAGAGCTCGAATTTTAACATTTTGTTGAAAAGTCAAATCCAGGACCATGAGGCGACATATTTTCTTGCCACATTTTTTTTATATCCACTCCCATTTCAGCTATATGCACGCAGTTGACCTGAATTATGTTAAATTTGGATATCCACACCTGAGATCATATCGGACCGATAGCAAACAAAGTACTGACGCACTAAATTTCGGCTTCGATATCCACTTGAGAGCATATCGGGTTGATTAGCAAATACATTGGATGTCCATCTATTACTTATTAACTTAAAACTCTGATATTAATTCTTCATTTCTTTGAGAGCACTATTAATTTGATAGTCAATCTCCACTTGAGATCCATCTATTAAATGCTTCCAACATGGAAGATTGAAGCCTCCCATTTGAGCTGTAAAATCGCAGTTGAATGTGATAACATATCAGAACCTCATATGGGTGAACCGGTATGGATGCGACTCTGCAGAGACTCTGCTCAGAGTGGAGGAAGCAGAGTATATGTTCTTCTATTTTTCAGTTCTTTAGACCGTCATCTCATTGTCCTACGGGACGGTGTATTTAGTTCGATTAAAGTATATAATCTTTTTCTATATTTCATTTCTTTAGACCATGATTTCAGGGTTCTAAAGAGTGTTAATTTAGTGCAGTAGAATATGTACTGTTTTTCCATATTTCATTTCTTTAAATCATGTTTTCACGGTATAAGGTATAACTTTGCCTTCCAAACAAAGTTCGGCATTTTGATTCTCGATGAAACAGGACAAAAATAGGAAAAGGACATTTTGGGCTTATATATATTCTAGATCTAGGAAAGTAGTCTTCTTCTTAAGATTACGTTCCGTAAATTTGGTATTCTCAAGGCCGTTTTGAAGCACCCAACCACAGGTTCCCTTTGAAATCGCCTTCAAAGCTAAACGTGTTCTAATTCGATAATCAGTTCACTTTAGTGATTCTAGTATTCCAACTCGTCGAGAAATGTTAACCAAATGAAGCCTCGTCCTTTCCACATGCTGGCAAAAATCGTATACTTAGAAATTTCAATACAGTTTTTAAATTGATCAAGAGAGTGCGATTCTAGCGAACATTTTAGAGATATAGTGGTAACGTAGACAGAATATACGACGTCATGGAAAATATAAGATAAAATATCAGCCGTCTAGAACACTTGTTTTATAGGAAAAACAACCAGTTCTTCGAATCCTATTTAAGGATATATATGAATTTACTTCTGAAGTATTTGATGCAATAATTATTTTGAGTCAATTCACCTTTAGCTTGTCCTTTTCTTCGTTATTCTTGAGAAGCTTAATTCTTGAAGTGAAATAGAAAGGCCTGAACTGTCCCTATTTATGCCCTTGATTTATTAATTACATTCCCTTGCCATGGTTAGCCAATGCGTTGTCTGGAATGTCATTCAAGTGACTTGAACAAGCGAGGCCAGAGACACGAAAGCTTTTTCTAACACTTGCATGTATCATTTTCTCTTACGATGAACTTGAAACAAGCAGAGTATCTTTAATCTGTATAAATATCGACCAGCTTTGAGGCAGACTACATCAGACTAGACTGTATATCTCGAAAAGATGTATCTCCTTCTGGCCAGCTGAAATTAAGTAAATTCAGTCGCAAAACATTAACAATTAATAAGGCTGATTATACGGTAATGGGTAATTTATATGAAATTACCCATTGCCGTATAATCAGCCTTTCTTCGTTGTTATTGTTTACACATTTTCGCTGATTAGATCTTTCCAAGGTGATCATGGCCGGTATTATACTTCGTCCGTTGGTCCCTGCAGTTTTACAATATTTCGCAAAACATTGGTTGCTTGGATATCGATCATGTTACCGTCTGGGAATCACAATATAATTTAGCCTTAAGAAGTATTTAGCTTCTGCACGCAAACTTATTATCAACACTGGCTTAGTAAGAAGCATACATTTTTCTTTTTATCTTATCATACTTCAAATCAATTTATGAAAAATATTAAAAGCAGCCCTGATCTCGCCCATCGGTTAGCCATTTTAAACATTTGTCCACTTTTATTTTACCCGACGTAGCTAATTGATAAAATTGATAATTGTTTCAATTGATAATAATTGATATCAATTAGTTAATTGATTATCAATTGATATCAGCAATTGATGACAACTGATAGCCAAAAAGTGAGTGACAAAAAATTATAATAATTGATAAGCAATTGATAACAATTGATAAGCAATTAATAACAATTGATAATAATTGATAAGCAATTGATAATAATCAGAATCAGAATCCTGTTAAGTCCACAACGGGCCGGGGCTACAAGCTAACTCTGTAGATGTCCAAGTTGACCTCTACTGTTTGATAGTCGAAAAGCTTTACCTTTGGGACCATGCTTCTTTAAAGCTACAAATTCCTCTCCTACGTTTTCGTGAAATTTACATTCGTGGTATCCTTTGACAACACATTGAACGTTAAGGTCTACTATTGTTTCGTGAGGACAATCTTGGTTTGAATCTGTGTTAGTTTCTAATCCCTTTACTGACATTGTCGTGGCTTGGACCAAATATTAAACTACCCTGACTACTACCGGGCTACTAGCACACATACGGCCTATTTCCCGCCAGTTGATGAGATAACGTACACGTGTTTGACATTAACTGACTATTAACACATACGGCGTATATGCGCATGGCACGTGTTGCATGAACAAATGTAAATAATATTTTACTCCATTTGCCGCGAAAGGGGGAAGTGTGCTGCTTGTGATGAGTATGGCGCTGAAGGCAATATTCTGTGTTAATATTATGGCCACAAAATATTCAGTGTTTGTTTTTCGTAACATGGAGTCACTTTTTAAAATATACTGATCTAAGAATTATCGGTTTTACATTTTGTGGTAATAACATCTCATCTCACATTTCAGAATAATTGATACAAATTGATATCAATTGATACGTTAATTGCCAAAATCTGAGTTAAAATCTGTTGTTATCAATTGCTGATACAATTGAAATTCAATTAACTAATTGTTATCAATTGTATCAATTGGTTTTTGATAATTTATTCAATTTTTACAATTAGCTACGTCGGGATATTAACATGAACGCGAGAAAAGCAGAGTATCATTAAATTGAAAAATTAAACGATAGTGGTCGCTGTGAACCCTTCTCCCTTCTTGGGGGATTTCTCAGTATCACTTTTTTTGTGATTTTGAGGGTCTTTCGTCCCTAGCGTGGACTCTCTTTGAGGAGTCTAGCGGACGTGCTTTCTAGCACGTGCTTTGGCAGTCGTTGACGTGGCTTTGCCTAACTCGGCATTCCAGTCGTCTAGCACGGTATTTGGTTCCATCTATCTTATTACGAGAGGGGCTCGCTCCCTGAACTTGGCGGGTCTGAAAGAGGGGGGGGGGGGGAGGGGGTCGTCTACATGTCAGTTGAGAGTTACAATGTTGGCCATTTGTCAGTTAGCCCCAGTTAATCTTTACTAGAGAAAATTTATTTACAATGTTTGACCCACAAAAACCAAATTTGTCAGTTTTCAGTTATGTTTCGGTTGTCAGTAAAAAAAACCGTCAGTTGTTTTTAAGGCCGTTTGGCAAACGCATATCTTTCCTGATCGATCGGCTATCAAACGTTGAACTGATTGGCGCATGCGCTTGCTATCTCATGTGGTCAATCAGCACGGTAACGAGGTAGAATCAATATGGACCAGCCTTCAGGTATATTGCTTATCTCGAAAAGATCTATCCATTGTTACTAAACACGACAAGCACAACTTATTGTTTTCAATTTTTTGGGTTAACGTTCGCGCAAGTAACGTTCAGGTGGGGTTAAGGCGTTTTTTCTCCGTTTTTCGTTGGCCGAGCGGGGCCTGGGTAACCGTTAACTTTAATTATGTGGTTCTGTGTTGAGCTTGAAATCTCAGAAACCGATCCGGCTTTTGTCATGAATGACATTCCGGAGACGTTTTGCTAAAACAAATGGGTATAGCATTTCCAAGGGGAGTGGGGTAGGGAAT
Source organism: Actinernus sp. WN-2022 (assembly GCA_030867875.1). Classification (NCBI taxonomy): domain Eukaryota; kingdom Metazoa; phylum Cnidaria; class Anthozoa; order Actiniaria; family Actinernidae; genus Actinernus; species Actinernus sp. WN-2022. The sequence goes on from JAOWCC010000577.1 coordinate 19,817,071, forward strand.
AATTGTAATTTATAGCTTGGAGGTGTTAATGTTTGGTATGTTGCTCTATGTTAATGGGAATTAAAACAAGCCTATCATATGTAATTTCATCCAACTAGATTAAATTGTTGATGTAATATTCGCGCAAATGAAGTCCAGGGGGGAGGGGGGTGTTAAGCCATTTTGAAATTTATTTTGGCTGTCATACCACCCCCTGAAAGTTTACCTCAACCAATTTAAGAAGACCCCCTGCAGTTTTCTATGTGTAACAATTTGGTGAAAACCCCATGTCTCTACGACATTGTTTTCTACCCGTAAAAATCCATCGCCCTTTTAGTTTTGGCCGCAAAGCATCCTGGGACTGTTTCATTTCCTATTTCCCTGTTCAGAACTTGATTATGTAAAGTTGCGGTGTCAAAATTATAGTTTTGGTACTAAACACGACGAAAACAACTGAGTTGTTTGCAAATTTGGGGTAAGAAATGCGAACCTTGCAAAACTGAGGGGGGAGGGGTGGAAAATCCTATGCATTTGCTGTTAATAACGGTGCCCTCCCCATTTAGAAGTGTTTTGGATGAAGTTGCGGCTTAAAAATCATAGTTTTGGTAATAAAAAGACGAATACAACATATTGGTTGCAAATTTGGGCTAAGAAATGCGAACCATGCAAAACTGAGGGGGAGGGGTGGAAAATCCTATGCATTTCAGTCCTGTTAATAACCGTGCCCTCCCCCATTACAATTGGCTTGAATGAGGTTGTAGCTTCAAATCACAATGGATCAAGTGATGTGGCAGAGTTAAAACCATGGTTTCTGTACTCGACGGGACAACTGCCACGTTTAAAATCATAGTTTTAGTACTAAACACAACATATTGTTAGCGAATTTTGTGTAAGATCTGCGAGCCTTACCAAAATGAGGGGGAGCGGTGGAAAAGCATATGTGTTCTCTGTTAATAGTGGTATCCTCATCCTTAAGAAAGGGATTGAACAAAGTTGTAGCATCAAAATCATAGTTTTGGTACTAACGCGATGAATACAACATATTGTGTGCTAATTTTGTGTAAGATGCGAGCCTTACGAAAATGAGGGGGAAGGGGTGGAAAAGCATATGCGTTCCCTGTTAATAGTTAAGAATGAATTGAAAAGTCCGAAGACTACAGCAAAGCTGATATACAACGTAAAATTCTAACACAAAGCACTACGGTTAGCTAGGCCTAACACAAAAAGCGATCGGACTAGATTGCAGCCATAGACAGCTGTTTCGTTCTTATTAGAACTCGTCAGTATGGCATAGCAAACAGTACACGCACTTCGGTGCCAATGTACTACCGACCCGGACTGCGCTAAAGAAGCATCTAGTTACGAGCTCACAGAAAGACTTGGTTATCGGGTCACACGTCATTACGTGTGGCGAAAAGCCAAAAACCAAGCAAATTTGAACTAAACCTGTTAATAGTGGTACCCTCCCCCTTTAGAAAGGGATTGAATAAAGCTGCAGCATCAAAATCATACTTTTGTTACTGAACGTGATGGATACAACATATTGTTTCGAAATTTTGTGTAAGATCTGCGAACCTTACAAAAGTCGGGGGTGGAAACCATTGTATGATTATCGTTAGCGGTATCCACTTGTGTAATATAATAGATACTAGATTAAATTTTGGGTGTGTTATTTGCGCAAATGAAGTTCAGGGGGGGTTAAGCCGTTTTCAAATTTTGTTTTGCCTGTCATTTCCCCCCCTGAACTTCAATATCTACCAAATTAAGAAGACTCCCTGCAGTTTTCTATGAGTAACATTTTGGTGAAAACCCCATGTCTCTACCATGTTCCTTTCTACCCGTAAAAATCCATCGCCCTTTCCGTTTTGGCCGCAAAGCATGCTGGGATAGTTTCATTTTATATTTCCGAGTCCAGAGCTGGATTAAATAATGTTGCAGCGTTAAAATCATAGTGTTGGTAGTAAACACGACGAACACAACCTATTGGTTGCAAATGTGGGGTAAGAAATGCGAACCCTGCAAAACTGAGGGGGGAGGGGTGGAAAATCCTATGCCTTTCCTGTTCAAAATGGAACCCTCCCCCATTAGGATTGGCTTGAATGAAGTTGCAGCTTAAAAATCATAGTGTTGGTACTATACACGACGAACACAACATATTGGTGGCTAATTTGGGGTAAGAAATGCGAACCCTGCAAAACTGAGGGGGGAGGGGTGGAAAATGCTATGCCTTTCCTGTTCATAATGGAACCCTCCCCCATTTAGAAGTGGCTAGAATGAGGTTGCAGCTTCAAATCACAATGCATGGAGTGATGTGGCAGAGTTAAAACCATGATTTCTGTACTCGACGCGACAACTGCCATGCGGCATGAACTGCGGATGACTGTCGGTTCGCGAGCTTGTGATGACATTCCATGCACTTGGATGCAAAATAACAATCGTTCCAAGGAGAAACTTTTTCGACGATGTTTAGGCCACTTATTTCCACGGGAAGTGCTCCAAAATTCCACTTGAGCCTTAGTAGGTGGAAGATAACCAGACACCCAGGTTCACTACCATGCAAGTTGCATGGCACTACCCAACACTCGCTATGACCTAGCTAGCGTCTAACACACCTGTTGCATTATCGTTAGCGGTATCCACTAGTGTAATATAATAGATATAATAAAATGAATAATAACAGCGGTTAATGAATCATAATTGATGTTATCCAAAGTAGTTTTTGACGTAGAGCACGAATATGGACATTATTTTAGTGAACAATGAAATCCAGGGGGGTGCAGCGTCCTATTTTCTAGCCCTATTTTCATGAAATTGTGTTACATTTTCAGTAATACTTCGATATCCACTTGACATCATATCGGGTAGATAGCAAACACCTTAATACGCACTCAATGACTTTGATATCCACTCGACATCATATCGGGTTGATAGCAAACACCTTAATACGCACTCAATCACTTGGATATCCACTTGACATCATATCGGGTGGATAGCAAACACCTTAATACGCACTCAATCACTTGGATATCCACTTGAAATCATATCGGGTGGATAGCAAACACCTTAATATACAGTACAAATAGAGCATAGTCAAGGAAGTAGTAAGTTCAATAGTCCGTCTCCGTGAAAGATTCCAAATATCTGATTATAAATGAGAACAAAAATACATGAAAAGTCTCCTCCTCCTTCCCGCCTCTCTTAGCAAACTGAATAAATAAATTCTAAAAAAAAATGAAGATGAAGATATAATACGCTAGTTTCAAATACCAGATTATGAAATTAGAACACAAATACAGCATATAGTCTATGAAAAGTCTAATAAACGAAATGCCCCTTCCGAATATTAAACATTCAATTATTTGCCATAACGTTATTGCCGGATAAAGAGATTAGTTAGAAATTATTTTGTTGTCGTTTCACTGCAGAGTAATTAGACTACAAATACAATACATTGAACTCTATCTAAGACAGACACCCTCGGGACCAGCAAAGCTGTCCGTCTTAGAGGTGTCCGTCTTATAGAGAGTTTAGTTAAATGACTGGTATTTGGCAGGGACCAGCGAACGGTGTCCGTCTTATAGAGGTGTCCGTTGGGAGAGAGTTCATTGTAGTTTCAAATAGCAGATTATGAAATTAGAACACACATACAGCATATAGTCTTTGTAAAGGTTAGTATGATAGTCTTTTAAAAGATTGCTTTACCAAGTTTTTAAAATAGTTTTCTCTGAGAGCAATAGGCCTTTTGCAGGAAACAGTCACGTGCTCATATGGCTACAAGAACCAATGAATTGCGCTCGTGATCCCATGGGAAAGGCTTTACTGGAAACAGTCACGTGCTCATATGGCTTCAAGAACCAATGAATTGCGCTCGTGATCCCATGGGAAACACTTGGCTGGATGGCAAACAAACTTCAAAACGCTGTTTTAGAAAGATCGAGAATAGATTGCAGGTGGAAAATAGCATTTCCAAACAGGTTTTGCTAATAAAACTACCGATCTCGTACAAGTGCTTTAGCCTGAACCATCTGGTTGAAGACATCTTCAGTTGTCAATCAGCCTTTGTGAAGTGAAAACTCCAACATGTGGTGCTCCGATGAGTGATCTCTGAATGCTTACTAATGTCAAAAAATGAACAAAATTGTTTCTAAAGGGTTCTAAAACGTAATGATTATCGACAGGCATTACCAAACAACTAGTTTCCTGCTGTTTCTCTTTGTTTGGCTTATTTATATTTTAGTCTCAGCAATTTAGTATTATACTTGTTTTGCTGTTCTGAATTTAAATTTCAAATGTTGAATCCCAAAGGACGAGAAAGCCGGACGAGGAGCATTCCCTTTTATGGTACGGGTCCTTGAATTTGCTGACGTGTTTTTTCAAGTGAAATAATTTCAATGTGGCCAGCAATAGATGTCATTTTGCCGTGAGACTGTCCTCTTTATATTAGGGACCTTACGCAACCAGGACGGCGACGGCAGTGACGACGGGAGGTAGAAAAGTGTTTTCTCCCGAAATCTGGTGTTTACTAGTTCCTTTATTTGCTTATGATTACGTTTCACATCCAGGTCTTTGAAAAATATGATAAGCATAAAGTTTTGCTTACGCCGAACGAAAAACACGTTTGCGTTCTCTTGTAAACGTAAACTTTGGGGTTTTGACGTTGCGTTTTTCCAGACGACGGTTGAAATGAAGGCGACTGCGTGCATTTTCACGTGCAGTTATTGTATTTTATGCCGTCGTCCTAGACGTTGCCGTCCTGGTTGCGTAAGGTCCCTATTGACACACAGACGACGTCACAACGTGAAAAGAACAAAGAAGTACGCAACTGATAAGATGACAGACTCACGGCAAAATGAAATCTATTTGTTTTAATATACAATAGTTAGCGAACTTTCCCTACAAAATAGGGAGCGCGCGTGACGTTGTGACGTCATCTGTACTCTAATAGATCATGGCTATCGACCAATCAGAGGGCGCGTTTCGCCCTGTTTCTAGCAAAACCCAGTATATAGCACACACTTACATTGTGGTGGTTTTCGTTAGGAATGTTTTACCTCAGTACTTGGCGAAGACGATAATTCTAGGTTCCTGTGGCTTCTGAGCCAGTACATAACTCTTAGACACAAACTCGCCGAAACCTATGGGAACCTTGTTATACACACAATCAATAACTAAAGTTATAATGAAATCACTTACCACCATAGAAACTATAATCACAAGGAGGATCAATGCCAAGATTCCAAGCACAATCATAGTCACTATCCCCCACTCAGGAAGAGCTTTATTGGTACTCGCCTCAATGTCTTTGGCTTCATGATCAATTATCTTGATCACCTTAAAGTTGCCAACTTTGTCAGTATCAGCAGCTTCCTTTAAAGTTGTTTTTAAGCTGTTTGTGTCCATGGTTGAGTTCTCCCGTAATACAACATTAAAATCACAAACGATGCTCCCCTTACGAAAACCTATTATTTCAATTCTTTCAAATCCTTCGGTCTCCTTAAATACCGTTTCCAGTGCTTCTGTGAATTTTGCCGCGAGTTCCTTGTAGTCTTTAGTATATTTGTTCGATAGGACGGTTTTGTATTCCATATCAATGGATACAGAGATGAAAACGAATTTCACTTCATTTGATGCAGTTGATGGTTGTGTAACAGTATGCCTTGAAGATGGTGTGACAGGCTCTTAAAGAAAAAAGCGGAAAAATGAAATAAGTTCCACATATTAAAAGAATCTTAGTTTCTTCAAAACTTTCCCCAGTTTGCTATGATTCAGAAAAATATTTTAGTGCACTTTGAATATATTTGTCGAAAAAAATTGTTTTTCGAGCTACAAATCAATTTAGTACCGATAAATGAATATGTCCCTAGGGGATCACTTAAGCAAAACCAATTCAATAACCAATATCCAACAATTTTAACGTCTTTAGATGTACCTTCTGTTTTAGCTGTTGTCCCACTGACTGTCGTAGTACCAGCAGGTGTTGTCACTGTAGTAGTATTGACTGTAAAAGTACGTTTAGTTGTCGCTGCGGCTGTTGTACGACTGACTGTGGTAGTAGCAGCAGCAGTTGACTCTGTTGTTATATTGACTGTAGAAGGAGGTTTAGTTGTGGCTGCGGCTGTAGTCCCACTCACTGTCGTAGTAGCAGCATGTGTTGTCTCTGTTGTGGTATTGACTGTAGAAGCAGCTTTAGTTGTGGCTGCGGCTGTTGTCTCACTGACAGTCGTAGTAGCAGCAGCAGTCGACTCTGTTGTTATATTGACTGTAGAAGGAGGTTTAGTTGTGGCTGCGGCTGTTGTGCCACTCACTGTCGTAGTAGCAGCAGGTGTTGTCTCTATTGTGGCATTGGCTGTGGAAGCAGCTTTTGTTGTGGCTGCGGCTGTTGTTCGAGTGACAGTCGTAGTACCAGCAGGTGTTGTCACTGTAGTAGTATTGACTGTAAAAGTACGTTTAGTTGTCGCTGCGGCTGTTGTACGACTGACTGTGGTAGTAGCAGCAGCTGTTGTCTTTGTTGTGATATTAACTGTAGAAGGATGTTTAGTTGTGGCTGCGGCTGTAGTCCCACTCACCGTCGTAGTAGCAGCAGGTGTTGTCTCTGTTGTGATATTGACTGTAGAAGCAGCTTTACTTGTTGCTGCAGCTGTAGTCCCACTCACTGTCGTAGTAGCAGCAGCAGTTGACTTTGTTGTGATATTGACTGTAGAAAAAGGTTTAGTTGTGGCTGCGGCTGTAGTCCCACTCACTGTCGTAGTAGCAGCAGGTGCTGTCACTGTAGTAGTATTGACTGTAGAAGGAGGTTTAGTTGTGGCTGTGGCTGTTGTCCCACTGACAGTCGTAGTAGCAGCAGGTGTTGTGTCTATAGGAGTATTGACTGTAGAAGGAGGTGTAGTTGTGGCTGCCGCTGTTGTCTCACTATTGACAGTCGTAGAAGTAGCAGCAGTTGACTCTGTTGTTATATTGACTGTAGAAGCAGCTTTCGTTGTGGCTGCGGCTGTTGTCCCACTCACGGTCGTAGTAGCAGCAGTTGTTGTCTCTGTTGTGATATTGGCTGTAGAAGCAGCTTTAGTTGTGGCTGCTGCTGTTGTCTCACTACTGACAGTCGTAGTAGCAACAGCAGTTGTCTCTGATCTGATATTGGCTGTTGAAGGAGGTTTAGTTGTGGCTGCGGCTGTTGTTCGAGTGACAGTCGTAGTAGCAGCAGCAGTTGCCTCTGTTGTGATATTGACTGTAGAAGGAGGTTTAGTTGTGGCTGCGGCTTTAGTCCCACTCACTGTCGTAGTAGCAGCAGGTGTTGTCACTGTAGTAGTATTGACTGTAGAAGGAGGTTTTGGAGTGGCTGTGGCTGTAGTCCCACTCACTGTCGTAGTAGCAGCAGGTGTTGTCTCTGTAGTAGTATTGACTGTAGAAGTAGGTTTAGTTGTGGCTGACGCTGTTGTCTCACTGACAGTCGTAGTAGCAGCAGCAGTTGACTTTGTTGTTATATTGACTGTAGAAAAAGGTTTAGTTGTGGCTGCGGCTGTAGTCCCACTCACTGTCGTAGTAGCAGCAGGTGCTGTCACTGTAGTAGTATTGACTGTAGAAGGAGGTTTAGTTGTGGCTGTGGCTGTTGTCCCACTGACAGTCGTAGTAGCAGCAGGTGTTGTGTCTGTAGGAGTATTGACTGTCGAAGGAGGTTTAGTTGTGGGTGCGGCTGTTGTCTCACTATTGACAGTCGTAGTAGCAGCAGCAGTTGACTCTGTTGTTATATTGACTGTAGAAGAAGGTTTATTTGTGGCTGCGGCTGTTGTCTCACTATTGACAGTCGTAGTAGTAGCAGCAGTTGACTCTGTTGTTATATTGACTGTAGAAGGAGATTTAGTTGTGGCTGCGGCTGTTGTCTCACTGACAGTCGTAGTAGCAGCAGCAGTTGACTCTGTTGTTATATTGACTGTAGAAGGAGGTTTAGTTGTGGCTGCGGCTGTAGTCCCACTCACTGTCGTAGTAGCAGCATGTGTTGTCTCTGTTGTGGTATTGACTGTAGAAGCAGCTTTAGTTGTGGCTGCGGCTGTTGTCTCACTGACAGTCGTAGTAGCAGCAGCAGTCGATTCTGTTGTTATATTGACTGTAGAAGGAGGTTTAGTTGTGGCTGCGGCTGTAGTCCCACTCACCGTCGTAGTAGCAGCAGGTGTTGTCTCTGTTGTGGAATTGGCTGTAGAAGTAGCTTTAGTTGTGGCTGCGGCTGCTGTCTCACTACTGACAGTCGTAGTAGCAGCAGCAGTTGTCTCTTTTGTGATATTGACTGTAGAAGAAGGTTTTGCTGTGGCTGCGGCTGTTGTCTCACTCACTGTCGTAGTAACAGCAGGTGTTGTCTCTGTTGTCATATTGACTGTAGAAGGAGGTTTAGTTGTGGCTGCGGCTGTAGTCCCACTCACTGTCGTAGTAGCAGCAGGTGTTGTCACTGTAGAAGTAGGTTTAGGAGTGGCTGTGGCTGTTGTCCCACTGACAGCCGTAGTAGCAGCAGGTGTTGTATCTGTAGTAGTATTGACTGTAGAAGGAGGTTTTGGAGTGGCTGTGGCTGTAGTCCCACTCACTGTCGTAGTAGCAGCAGGTGTTGTCTCTGTAGTAGTATTGACTGTAGAAGTAGGTTTAGTTGTGGCTGCCGCTGTTGTCTCACTGACAGTCGTAGTAGCTGCAGCAGTTGACTTTGTTGTTATATTGACTGTAGAAAAAGGTTTAGTTGTGGCTGCGGCTGTAGTCCCACTCACTGTCGTAGTAGCAGCAGGCGCTGTCACTGTAGTAGTATTGACTGTAGAAGGAGGTTTAGTTGTGGCTGTGGCTGTTGTCCCACTGACAGTCGTAGTAGCAGCAGGTGTTGTGTCTGTAGGAGTATTGACTGTAGAAGGAAGTTTAGTTGTGGGTGCGGCTGTTGTCTCACTATTGACAGTCGTAGTAGCAGCAGCAGTTGACTCTGTTGTTATATTGACTGTAGAAGAAGGTTTAGTTGTGGCTGCCGCTGTTGTCTCACTATTGACAGTCGTAGTAGTAGCAGCAGTTGACTCTGTTGTTATATTGACTGTAGAAGGAGATTTAGTTGTGGCTGCGGCTGTTGTCTCACTGACAGTCGTAGTAGCAGCAGCAGTTGACTCTGTTGTTATATTGACTGTAGAAGGAGGTTTAGTTGTGGCTGCGGCTGTAGTCCCACTCACTGTCGTAGTAGCAGCATGTGTTGTTTCTGTTGTGGTATTGACTGTAGAAGGAGGTTTAGTTGTGGCTGCGGCTGTAGTCCCACTCACCGTCGTAGTAGCGGCAGTTGACTCTGTTGTTATATTGACTGTAGAAGGAGGTTTAGTTGTCGCTGCGGCTGTTGTGCCACTCACTGTCGTAGTAGCAGCAGGTGTTGTCTCTGTTGTGGCATTGGCTGTGGAAGCAGCTTTTGTTGTGGCTGCGGCTGTTGTCCGAGTGACAGTCGTAGTAGCAACAGCAGTTGTCTCTGTTGTGATATTGACTGTAGAAGGAGGTTTAGTTGTGGCTGCGGCTGTAGTCCCACTCACTGTCGTAGTAGCAGCAGGTGTTGTCACTGTAGAAGTAGGTTTAGGAGTGGCTGTGGCTGTTGTCCCACTGACAGCCGTAGTAGCAGCAGGTGTTGTATCTGTAGTAGTATTGACTGTAGAAGGAGATTTAGTTGTGGCTGTGGCTGTTGTCTCACTGACAGTCGTAGTAGCAGCAGCAGTTGCCTTTGTTGTTATATTGACTGTAGAAGGAGGTTTAGTTGTGGCTGCGGCTGTAGTCTCACCATTGACAGTCGTAGTAGCAGCAGGTGTTGTCTCTGTAGTAGTATTTACTGTAGAAGGAGGTGTAGTTGTGGCTGCCGCTGTTGTCTCACTATTGACAGTCGTAGTAGTAGCAGCAGTTGACTCTGTTGTTATATTGGCTGTAGAAGGAGATTTAGTTGTGGCTGCGGCTGTTGTCTCACTGACAGTCGTAGTAGCGGTAGTTGACTCTGTTGTTATATTGACTGTAGAAGGAGGTTTAGTTGTCGCTGCGGCTGTTGTGCCACTCACTGTCGTAGTAGCAGCAGGTGTTGTCTCTGTTGTGGCATTGGCTGTGGTAGCAGCTTTTGTTGTGGCTGCGGCTGTTGTCCGAGTGACAGTCGTAGTAGCAACAGCAGTTGTCTCTGTTGTGATATTGACTGTAGAAGGAGGTTTAGTTGTGGCTGCGGCTGTAGTCCCACTCACTGTCGTAGTAGCAGCAGGTGTTGTCACTGTAGTAGTATTGACTGTAGAAGGAGGTTTAGTTGTGGCTGTGGCTGTTGTCCCACTGACAGTCGTAGTAGCAGCAGCAGTTGCCTTTGTTGTTATATTGACTGTAGAAGGAGGTTTAGTTGTGGCTGCGGCTGTAGTCTCACTATTGACAGTCGTAGTAGCAGCAGGTGTTGTCTCTGTAGTAGTATTTACTGTAGAAGGAGGTGTAGTTGTGGCTGCGGCTGTTGTCCGACTGACAGTCGTAGTAGCAGCAGTTGTTGTCTCTGTTGTGGCATTGGCTGTAGAAGCAGCTTTAGTTGTGGCTGCGGCTGTTGTCCCACTGACTGTCGTTGCAGCAATAGCTTGTGTTATGTTGGTGCTTATAGCTGTAGACGAGGTTAAGTTTCGGTTTCACATTCAATTATCACTTTTCGAACGTTTATTGGCAATTGTAAGCCTATTGATAATTCCTAACGATAATCATAGAAATAATACAATCATTAAATAATTAATTAATTAATTAATTAATGTTTGATATGTAGCGAATAGTGAAAGACACAAAAACTAGCCTATCTGATGTGTTTTCGCCCAACTAGATTAAATGTTTGAGTTAACGCTCGCACAAATGAAGTTCAGGGGGGGTTAAGCCGTTTTGAAATTTTCTTTTCGCTCTCATATTTCCACCTGATTGTTGATTTCAATCAAACTAAGAGGACCATCCGCAGTTTTCTATGAGTAACATTTTGGTGAAAACCCCATGTCGCTGCGACATTCCTTTCTACCCGTAAAAATCCATCGCCCTTTGTGTTGGCCGAGTGGGGCCTGGGTAACCATTTAACTTTAATTATGTAGTTGGTTTTACAAGTTGGAATTTTGGGAACTGATCAGTTTTGTCATGTATGCCATTACGGAGACGTTTGCTTTCACAAATTAAGTACACCGTTTCCAGGGGGGGGGGGGGGGGTGGTAGGGAATATTTGTAATTCGTCGAATAGTGGTGTTAATGTTTGGTATGTTGCACATAGTTAAGGCGTATAAAAACCAGCCTATCTGATGTAATTTCGACCAGCGAGATAAATTGTTGATGTATTACTCGCGCAAATGAAGTTCAGGGGGGGTTAAGCCGTTTTGAAATTTTGTTTTGCCTGTCATTTCCCCCACTGGAATTTAATGTCAACCAAATGAAGAAGACCCCCTGCAGTTTTCTATGGGTAACATTTTAGTGAAAACCCCATGTCTCTACGATGTTGCTTTCTACCCGTAAAAATCCATCGCCCTTTCCGTTTTGGCCGTAAAGCATGCTGGGACAGTTTCATTTGCTATTTCCCAGTCCAGAACTGGATTAAATAAAGTTGCAGCATTCAAATCATGGTTTTGGTACTAAGGACGACGAACACAACATATTGGTTGCAAATTTGGGGTAAGAAATGCGAACCTTGCAAAACTGAGGGGAGAGGGGTGGAAAATCATATGCCTTTCCTGTTAACAATGGTACCCTCCCCATTTAGAAATGGGATGAATAAAGTTGCAGCTAAAAAATCATAGTTTTGGTACTAAAAGCGACGAACACAATATATTGATTTCAAATTTGGGGTAAAAAATGCGAACCTTGCAAAACTGAGGGGGGAGGGGTGAAAAAGCGTATGTATTTCCTGTTTATAGTAGTACCCTCCCCCATTAGAAAGGGATTGAATAAAGATGCAGCATCAAAATCATATTATTGCTACTAAACATGATTAATACAACATATTGTTTGCGAATTTTGTGTAAAATATCCAAAGTTTACAAAATAAGGGGGAAGGGTGGAAACCATTGTATGATTATCGTTAGCGGTTTCCACTTGTAATAATTCCTAACGATAAACATAGAAATAATACAATCATTAAATAATTAATTAATTAATTAATTAATTAATTAATTAATTAATTAATTAATTAATTAATTAATTAATGTTTGGTATATAGCGAATAGCTGAAAGAATGAAAACCAGCCTATCTTATGTAATTTCGCTCAACTAGATGAAATTTTTGCGTACTAATTCGCGCAAATGAAATTCAGGGGGGGTTAAGGCGTTTTTTCTCGCTTTTTGCTTGGCCGAGCGGGGCCTGGGCAACTGGATAACGTCAATTCTGTGTTTCGGTGTTGAACCTGAAAACTTAGAAACTGATCAGTTTTGTCATGAATGACATTCCGGAGACATTTTGCTAACACAAATGGGTATACCATTTCCAGGGGGAGTGGGGTAGGGAATAATTGTAATTTATAGCTTGGACGTGTTAATGTTTGGTATGTTGCGCTATGTTAACGGGAAGTAAAACTAGCCTATCATATGTAATTTCATCCAACTAGATTAAATTTTTGATGTAACCTTCGCGCAAATGAAGTTCAGGGGGGGTTAAGCCATTTTGAAATTTTATTTTGGCTGTCATTTCCCCCCCTGAACTTCAGCGTTAACCAAATGAAGAAGACCCCCTGCAGTTTTCCATGAGTAACATTTTAGTGAAAACCCCATGACTCTACGATGTTCCTTTCTACCCGTAAAAATCCATCGCCCTTTCCGTTTTGGCCGTAAAGCATGCTGGGACAGTTTCATTTGCTATTTCCGAGTCCATAACTGGATTAAATAACGTTGCAGCGTTAAAACCATAGTGTTGGTAGTAAACACGACGAACACAACATATTGGTTGCAAATGTGAGGTAAGATATGCGAACCCTGCAAAACTGAGGGGGGAGGGGTGGAAAATCCTATGCCTTTGCTGTTAATAATGGAACCCTCCCCCATTTAGAAGTGGCTAGAATGAGGTTGCAGCTTCAAATCACAATGGATCAAGTGATGTGGCAGAGTTAAAACCATGGTATCTGTACTCGACGCGACAACTGCCATGCGGCATGAACTGCGGATGGCTGTCGGTTCGCGAGCTTGTGATGACATTCCATGCACTTGGATGCAAAATAACAATCGTTTCAAGGAGAAACTTTCTCGACGATGTTTAGGCCACTTATTTCCACGGGAAGTGCTCCAAAATTCCAGTTGAGCCTTAGTAGGTGGAAAATCACCATACACCCAGGTTCACTACCATGCAAGTTGCATGGCACTACCCAACACTCGCTATGACCTAGCTAGCGTCTATAACACACCTGTTGGGTTATCGTTAGCGGTATCCACTAGTTCCTAACGATAAACATAGAAATAATACAATCATTAATTAATTAATTAATTAATTAATTAATTAATTAATTAATTAATTAATTAATTAATTAATGTTCGGTATCTAGCGCCTGGTTAATGGCATAAAAATCAGCCTATCTTATGTATTTTCGCCCAACTAGATGATTTTTTTGCGTTATTACTCGCGCAAATGAAGTTCAGGGGGGGTTAAGGCGGTTTTTCTCGCTTTTTTCTTGGCCGAGCGGAGCCTGGGCAACTGGTTAACGTTAATTTTTTGTTTCGGTGTTCAACTTGAAAACTTAGAAACCATTCAGTTTTGTCATGAATAGTATTCCCAACACATTTTGCAACACAAATGGGTATACCATTCCCAGGGGGGGTGGGGTAGGGAATAATTGTAATTGATAGCTTATGTTTCATATGTAGTAAATAGTTAAAGGATTCAAAACCAGCCTATCTTATGTATTTCCGCCCAACTAGATGATTTTTTTGCGTTATTACTCGGCCAAATGAAGTTCAGGGGGGGTTAAGCCGTTTTCAAATTTTATTTTGCCTGTCATTTCCCCCCCTGAACTTCAATATCTACCAAATTAAGAAGACCCCCTGCAGTTTTGCATGGTTTCCATTTTGGTGAAAACCCCATGTCTCTACAATGTTCCTTTCTACCCGTAAAAATCCATCGCCCTTTCCGATTTGGCCGCAAAGCATGCTGGTACAGTTTCATTTGCTATTTCCGAGTCCAGAACTAGATTAAATAACGTTGCAGTGTTAAAATCTTAGTTTGGGTGGTAAACACGACGAACACAACATATAGGTTGCAAATTTGGGGTAAGAAATGCGAACCTTGCAAAACTGAGGGGGGAGGGGTGGAAAATCCTAGGCCTTTCCTGTTCAAAATGGAACCCTCCCCCATTAGAAGTGGCTAGAATGAATTTGCAGCTTAAAAATAATGCTTTTGGTAGTAAACACGACGAACACAACCTATTGGTTGCAAATGTGGGGTAAGAAATGCGAACCCTGCAAAACTGAGGGGGGAGGGGTGGAAAATCCCCTCCGTTTAGAAGTGGCTAGAATGAGGTTGCAGCTTCAAATCACAATGGATCAAGTGATGTGGCAGAGTTAAAACCATGGTTTCTGTACTCGACGCGACAACTGCCATGCGGCATGAACTGCGGATGGCTGTCGGTTCGCGAGCTTGTGATGACATTCCATGCACTTGGATGCAAAATAACAATCGTTTCAAGGATAAACTTTCTCGGCTGATGTTTAGGCCACTTATTTCCACGACAAGTGCTCCAAAATTCCAGTTGAGCCTTAGTAGGTGGAAAATCACCATACACCCAGGATCACTACCATGCAAGTTGCGTGGCACTACCCAACACTCGCTATGAATCCAGGGGAGTGCAGCGACATGTTTAAAATCCCCATTTTCGCTATTAAACCTTGCGAAATTTCAGTATCATGTTTGATTATCGTTAGCGGTACCCACTTGTGTAATATAATATATATAATATAATGAATAATAACAGCGGATAAAGAAACGCAATCGATGTTATCCAAAGTAGTTTTTATCGTAGAGCACAAATTTTGACATCATTTTGTTGCAAAGTTAAATCTAAGGGGATGGGGGAGATATTTTCTAGCCCTATTCTCGTTAAATCAGGTTAAATTTTCAGTATCATTAGATTATCGTTAGCGGTTTTGACTTGTAATAATAATAATAATAATAATAATAATAATAATGAGTTTATTATAGTGCAGATTGAACATTTTCTGAAGCATAGACACCAAAACGAAGAGATTGAAACTCCATTACTCATGAAGGAACGGGACTGTAAAATACACGCCTGAATATTATTTTTAATGCCATCTTCGAGCCAGAAAATGGTCTTTTTAATGAATAATATGTTTTTAAATTTGGCTTTCGAAAGAAGAACTGAAGAACTCACAGATAAGGAAGATATACACTGGCAATTGATAACGTTGTGATACCATCTTCAGCTCATTACAAATTAATATGTATTCGATATTCTTGTATGAATCTCTTCGATCGGTATGTCTTCGTTTTGGCTTACATATACGTTTTCCACACAAATAAAGTCAGAACACAAAACACATGCATGTATGGTCTCTAGTTCGCTTGCGATGAACTCGGCTAAAAGTCTGCAAACAATTTCCTTCAAAATAAAATAAAATGTCACGGCTTCTGCTAAGTGACATCGCTTTCATGTTGATCACCTCGCTTTCATGTTGACCACCTCGCTTTCATGTTTGTCCCAATTCCCCGCGCTCACTGACTTGTCACCCGGAAAAACTGCTAATATGACAACTGACATCATTCAACATGAGCTAGAAAATGCTGCTGAAATAATACCAAATCGAATGCCTTTTCACTTCTGTCATATCTTCGGTTGATCCTTGTATACTTCGAGTTCTCTGGAACCTTTAAATTATCCCAGTTCATCTTGCTGTATCGAAGAAAGTCCACTGATATGAAACTTATTTGATTTATTCTGTTTTACCACTCGAAGGTAGACGGATAACCCCAACAGGCGTAAAGTGCAAGTATCAAGCAAATTTATACTGAAGAATTATAGTTTAAGTTAATGAGATAACCATGAAATAGATAAGCCGGCTATATGTCACGTTGTCAAGACAAGGGACCATTCAGTTCAAAAAATAAACATTTATATTGTATTATTGGAGTTTGTTTCTCCCATAAAGGTTATTGTCGAATTTTGTAGCATTTCTACAAGTCTTTATTCATACTCTGTCTTGAAGTTACATGAAGTGTAATAAATATAATTGCCATAGTTCAAGTATTGGGATACCAGAAGTAGCTTAGAAGAAAAAAAAACTAATCGAGTCTGGCATGTAATCCCTAATTTTGGTTACTTTTCATGGATCCTGTGACGCCGGTCTAAAGATGACTCGACTCCCTCCCAAAAGAAAACTACTACAATAAAATATCTTAGGTTTCAATTGTTACATTACAAGATGAATCAATCCCGCAATTCGGGTAGCTTTTATGGGTCTTTTATTCTAGTTTAATTGCTGCCCCTGCCTCTCGAAGAAAACTAATTTAGACAACTGAAGGGCCAATACGTAAACTACCGGGTAACCGATAATCGATCATGATGAAATCAACCCTCAGTAAATAAAGTCTTTACTTACTTACTTATATCAGAAATAGAATTTGAGGCAAAAAGAGTTGTTGTTGTTTTATGGCGCTACTTGCACTTTAAAGCCCCTCTATGGATGTCTCCGAGGGCCTACGATTTATCGTCCTTATCCGAGAAGACGTGAAGGTCTAACCATTTGCAGTTAGATCACAACGGCAGCACCGTCTACTCAATTATTTTAAGACCCTAGTACTGGTCCGGCCGGAGTTGGAACCCGCGACCTCCCGCACGACAGCCTAACCACCGGACAGAGCTAACCGGGAGGCGGTTATCTCATACCGAACTAGCATCCAGGCCAGCGCGGACACCTTTTTCCTTTTTCCGCATGTGCAGTGTATTGAAAGGCGTTGATAAAAATAAAGATGGCGGCTTAGCGGGTCAAGCGTGTCAAAGCTAGAAAGGACGCAATCCCGAAATGCACTGCACTAAAAATACTTTACAGAGAGCAGGAACTGGTGTCTAATAACGTAACGCCTGCTACTGAAACAGCATGCAGCATAAAAGTTCTAAAAAAGTGGTTGTTGACAGTAAATCCCACCAGTAGGGTAAGGGTGGCGACGGTTAGGGTTTCGGTTAATAGACGGGTTAGGGTTTCGGTTAATAGACGGGTTAGGGTTTCGGTTAATAGACGGGTTAGGGTTTCGGTTAATAGACGGGTTAGGGTTTCGGTTAATAGACGGGTTAGGGTTTCGGTTCGTGTCTTCGTGGAGCCGATATTTGTTTTATATAGTTGAGGGAAGCGTCCTTCTTCGCCTAAATTTCTAAGTGCCGCTTTAGTTTGTACCCTACAAATTCGAGTATATCCGGCGGATGGAATCTAGCCGCGACCAATGAGATATATCACAGGCAACCCAAGCTCTACTTTCGAGTTGTTGGTGTGTTTATATTTCAGTATATGGGCTTTGTATGGGACTACTACTAACGGGGAAAATGCAAATTTACCAGTATTGATAGGAAAATCAGATGGCATAAACATACATTTGCTCTGTCTGTTGTCATTTGTCGTTTATTAGCGATTTGAGTGTTTTTTCCTTTTCTGCTCTCTTATCCGATATTTCATTTGATTTTAACCTATCAATAATGGTAAAAGTTGTATTTTTCCTCGTTTATATAGTAGTTCCCATTCAAAGCCTATATACTAACATATAAACTATATGAACACAACAACAACTCGAAATTAGAGCTTGGGTTGCCTGTGGCGTTATATCGATGAGATTTCGTGGACAAGAAAATACATCTCGGAAAAGTAACTTTGCCAAAACATGGCTGATTTTATGTTACCCACAATATGCAACAAGAGCCCATCTGGGTTTTCACTCGGGCCACTATATATACATCATTGCAGTCAGACAGCAGGATACATTTTCCATGTCCTTTAGTATGTCCTACCTTTATGAATGAAGGGGTACACGGGTGTTACTGCAATATGTCCCCTAATGTGTGTCCCACCTTTATGGAGGAAAGGGTATACTCTCATAAAGAAATTGTTTTTAGTGGTCAATGGAAGCACCATTAGAAATGTGAAGGGGGCGATAGAACTTCCTCAAGATGCACGTTTTTCTTTGGCCCCTTGGATGTGCAAGGCATTTTTTTTTTATAGTTTGTATTGCAGAAATCTTTTTTTAATACCCTTCAGATTTTTATAATATATAAAATGTATATAGTGGCACCAAGGGAACTAGTACTACTACTACTAACAGAGGAGAGAGTCAATGTATTTAGCATGGTATTGCTATAATTGGAGACAAGTTCATTTACTCTATATCTATACGACTATATAATTCCACTACACTTGAGGGTGGTCACTAGCAGAGATTTGGTTGCATTCTCAGTGTTGGCCTACAATTTAACATTGTGATCTTTTATGTCTCTTTGTCTCTTACTCTGGTTCTGGTTCAATGCTATGGAATGTTCAATGCTATGGAATAATGTGCCGCCTAGTGCCTACAATACTACCATTGTTCAATTTTTAAATAATTTTTAATACAATCAAATGTATTTATAGATAAGTTTAGTTTTCCTTTAATTTTAGGTAGTTAGTATATATATTTTAATAGTATTTATTTTGATAGATTAGGTTATATATAAGTGTCCTATTAGTAAATGATATACACGGCTCTCTGAAAGAGCATCATGTAATGAACGGGATTCCGTGTCGAAATAAAGTTTGATGATGATGGTTCTAGCTCAAACCAACATGGCCGCCCTATTCCAAGTCACGTGACTCCCCGATTGGCGGGAAACAACACAACATTCCTCCCTTGTAGATACAGAACATACTTGGGAGTCTTTCTGGTGGCTTGACCACTCTTCCAGATCTAGTACTTATGGAAGTATGGAGCCTTGTGAGTGCTGGAGTATCTGGACTACATGGTAGCTTGAGGAAGCTCAGCCGCAACCGAAACCACATCAGAACGTCCTAGTTCTGTCCCTAACTCTTGTGGTCTGGCCTTCACTGGACTAGCAGGTAATGATTGGGTAAGGCTGTCTGCGAGTCCAGTACTTCTTGCACCATGCTCCTGTAGATGTAGTTGGGATTGTGAGATCATGACTGTCTGCATAGGGAAAGATCATGGTCTTTTCTTCTGGGGCGTATCTTTTCACATCACTTCTGCAGGTGTCATCATGCATTAGATGATCCGCGTGTACGAACCTCCGTAGATTTCCTGGGACTCTTACAAGGTATGAATTAGGACCCTTGATTTCAACAACTGTTCTTGAAATCCACTTTTCTTTTCCCCCTCGGACATTTCTCACCTTGACTGGTTGATATAGATCATAGGATCTCATTTGTGGATTTTCCCCATCTCTTTTGTACTTTGAGGCCACTTGGCTGCTTTCTACCTTTTCCTGCAAGCTTGGTTTGACTAGTGACAGCAGAGTTTTGGGGTTCCTCTTCAGAAACAACTCTGCTGGTGTTCTCCCAGTGGTAGAATGGGGAATATTTCTGTAGCAAAACGACAAATTTGCCAATCGATGTTGCAGAGGCAGCTGTGGGTCTGACTAAGCAAACATACGTTTAAAGGTCTGTACATGACGTTCAGCCAAGCCATTTGTGGCAGGATGATAAGGAGGGCATAAAGTATGCTTTACATGGTTGGCTTTCAAGAATTTCTTGAACTCCTCTGCAATGAACTGGGGTCCATTGTCCGTGACTACCTGGTTTGGAAAACTAAATCTGGCAAACAGGGTTCTCAGTGCAGTAATAGTAGCATTTGCAGTGGTGCTGTTCATGGGAAAATCTTCCAGCATTTAGAATGACTATCTACAATGAGGAGAAACTGTTGACCTTTAATCTCACAGTAGTCTATGTGTATCCTTTGCCATGGTTCAGTTGCCCAAGGCCGGCCACAGCAGCAGTGGTACTGACTTTGGTGATTTCTGATTGTTAGTGCATGAAGAACAAGCTCTAACCATGTCATCAACATCTTCATCTAGACCTGGCCACCATACAAATGATCGGGCAAGTGCCTTCATCTTATTCATACCATGCAATTCAGCTAGTATGTGATCCTGCAGTTCTCCTGGTATGACGACCCGTCTCCCCGATAGTAAGCATCCATCTTCAACTGACAGTTCGTGTCTTCTATCCCGGTATGCCTGAAGGTGCGGCTCATTGCAGCAGGCAGACCATCCAGACATTGTGTATTCATAAACTTTGGCCAGTGTCGTATCTCTACTTGTCTGCCTTGCAATATCATCTGCTGTTACAGGTAATGTATCACATACTGTGCTGAATACATAATTCTCGTCTGGGTCAGCATCTCTTAGGGATCCGACTGGTAGACGACTTATAAACAAATCTGCATTAGCATTTGCAGCTGAGGAACGATGTTCAATCCTATACTGATAGCCAGACAGCAATAGAGCCCAGCGCTGCATTCTGGCTGCTGCTAGTGGAGGTATGCCTGACTTGGGACCAAAAATACGAGTGAGGGGTTTATGTTCTGTGACCAATGTAAATTCCTTGCCAAATAAGTATAGATTGAACTTCTTGAGGCCAAATATTATGGCCAGACCCTCTTTCTCAATTTGTGCATAGTTGGTTTCTGCAGCACTGAGAGTTCTGGAAGCAAAAGCTACAGGTCATTCAACACCGTCTTCACTTGATACCTATGGCTCAACACTGCACTAAGTCCATATGGACTTGCATCAACACTGATAACCAAGGGCTTGCTAGGATCATAGTGAACCAAAACTTGATCTCCAAACAGGATTTCTTTAGCAATAGTTTCACGACATTTGGGCAATTATTTATGTTTGCAAATTTTTTAACACACTTTATTTTGACAATTTTGCTGTCCTGAAAGCTGAAATATCTTAGCTTTTTCGTCTTAAGAAGATTAAATCTTTCATGGAATGGCATGAATTTTTTACAGGAGTGAACACATATAGTGAATATGTTATGGTAAAAGTTGGATTACATTTGCCTAAATATTTATGTTATCAGAATTTTGAACACTCTTGATTTTGACAAATTGTAAAGTACAACAAATCCAGTAGTTAGATCAGTGTTGTGACCATGCGCTTGAAATACTGTACGAAAAATCCTATTTAAAAAGTTCCTGCTGCCCAAAAAACCATAGCAGCTCAAACAGGATATGGTTAGGGTTAGTTCTGAGAAATCAACATAAGTTTGAAGCTGTAAAACATAAGAATTCTGCAGTGCAGGAAAGTGCGTGATTCTGGCGAGCTGTACTAGAAGGCTACATAATTTCTTCTCTCTCGATTCTCTACCTGGTCGTCGCCTATAGATGCAGCTGTGATGGCCAAGGTCCTTCCGGGAAACGAGGGGTAATATTGCTTTTCGCTGTTCGGGAAATAATTCAGAAATGCCGAAAGTTTCGCACGCTTTCTCCAAAGCCATATCAAGTCCGTTTGTATCGTCCGCCATTTGGCTTGTCCTTCATGCAGGCTCCACTGGACACGCATACCTCAGTTCTCTAAAAATAAAACCTTCGCTCTGATTGGGGGTTGTTAATATATTGTAACCAGGACTGATCAGTATTACTTTCATTCTGGGTGATAGAACGTATTTCTCAGCAAATATTGGCTTTTATGCATTTTTTTAAAGTAAAAAGAGTTTGTACTCTTTCTCTTCATATTTATTTATTTATTTATTAACACTGTATTAATTGTATTACTATATATATGCCAGCGTATATATTGTAAATAACTTGACCAAATGGAATAGTTTGTATATGTATTTGTTCATGTCCTGCGACCTACTAATTTACTTCAATTCCATGTAAACTGGCTCCTGGCATTTTTAACTTCTCAGTTATTTCAGGAAGCCAGTACCCTCAGTAAATATGTATTTTTTCTTACCATTAATTTGTCACACTTGTAAACTTTGTAAGGGTATAATAAATAGTTATTGTTGTTGTAATTTCTCAACCACCACCAACATCTAACGGTTTTAATCCCAAGCAAGAGAATCTGGCTGTTAACCTAAACATATCAGTACTTATTATTGAATCAAAAAGACCTGTTCAATGTCATTAGAGAGCATGATTTCGCAGTGATACTTTTTACGATTCAGATTTTTGGAGAGAACTGCTCGGGTATGTGAAATGATTGGAGATACTGTAGTATGAAAGTTACATTTTCCTCTGGTTCGCTTTGGCTTTTAGTTACCCTACAGACTTTTCGACGTGATTTTTCTTGACATGATGGAAACCTTCTAAAATGTTTTTTCTTTCTGCACAGAAAGTCATCATTCTCTGCCGTCAAATTTCTATACTTTAACTACCGAATGTCTCTTAATACCTGCATCTGACAAGATACTCTTCATAATACGTACTTGAAAACTCGCACGCTGTTCCGGATTTTGTTAAAACATGACTTGTTTCTTTGAACAGGCTTTAAATTTCTATACTTTAACTTTAATATAAACTAAAACGTATGAATTTCACCCTAAATATCATAAACTCTGTACCCATTTCTACTGGGGTCTGAAACATAGATATTCGTTGTAGTACTTACTTGAAAACTCGCACTAAACTCCTCGAAAAGGCTTCAAATTCCATTTCAAAACATGACACCAAAAACCTCACGTGAATTAAAATATCCTCGTCAGTTCTTTATCACGAAAATACAGTTATTACTTCCCTCGCTCTTTAATTTTTTTCCTTGACTATATGATTAATTGGGAAAAACCTGTATTCAAGGAAACAATATATTAAATAAGTTTAGAGTCCAGTCCACTTCCAGGAACATTTCGCTCCCATTTAGTAAAATAATTCATTGATGTATTAATTAAATTTCATATAATCAAGAAATAAAATAATAATATTGAGAATCAACCTAAATGAAAGAAGTTGAAGAGGTTATTTAACAGTCTGTTATTTAATACTATATAGTGATTATATTTTAATACTATATAGTGATTATTTTAATACTATATAGGGAAGGGATCTTTTTTTCTCTTGAAGGAATAAAAACATTGCTCATTGTCAACAGCCTCAAAAAAGCATGAAAGTATTTTTAATTTTGACAGTTCCAAACTTAAATGGGACCAAATATACACCCTTCCCTTAGCTTTAGAACAATTTGTGCATTCGGCTTGCTGGTTTTTTGTTTTGTTTTATTTTTTAATGGAGGGGGGGGGGGGTCCCCCTCCCCCATCAAATGGTCCGCTCGTAAGTAGACTGTGGTTCACGAAAAGTTTACTGCACTGCATGTCTGATTTGCCAGTAGTCTCCTTCGCACCCGTTCTTAGGTGGCCCCTAAGAACGAGTGCGAAGGAGACTAATTTGCCAGAGACACACAATTATCTTTATCAATGATATTTTAAAAACATTAAATTTGATTAACAGAAACGTACAGGTTGCCCCTTAAAAAAATTCCCACACCTTCGACAACAGCCCCCACTCTATCTACTATTCTTCTATGCAGCTGTTGTCGGTGTTGGTTCCTCCCCTGACATCTAGAACACCTGCGAATGAGACCACTCATGACAGTGCAGCAATCACCATGTGATTTTAATAGATCAACTAGTTATAATTTCAATCATACCATCGGTACTTACTTATAAATTTCGTGGGTAAACGAGAGTATTCAGCGCCCGATGATCTGCTTTCTGGACGAGTATTTCCCGTATTTTGCTCTCCGGTAGCCTCGACAACAAGAGAATCAGTACAACAAGCAGAACTTGACTTTTGGAGTTCATTCCAAAACGCAGCCGGGAATTTATTGAGGTATTTGAATATCGTGCTGGGTTTTTGATTGGTACTTCGCTGAGTCATTCTTAACCAGTCGTCTTTCTCAGCATATCATTCAAAAACGCAAAACCGGAAGAGAATTGCGTATTTTCGGATCAAACTGAGTGAAAACATTGAGCTAAGATTACATTATTTTGTACATCCATGGTAGGTTCGTGAATATATTTATGAATAAGTAGAAAATAGGTGGGGTTTCTCAGTATGAAACACGAGACATGACCTTTTGTTAACCGTGCATGTCTGGCTTCTCTGCGATATCAGTGAACATTCAAAGAATAATCGAGAAGTGAAGTCACAGAATACTACCATAAATACAGCAATCGTTTTACCAGCAAACTTCTCCGTGAGGTGTTTGAGGTGAAAGTGGAATCAAATCGAAGGTTTTTCGGTAAACTGATTACCGACACACAAACTTGAAAATATGACTGCACTGCATATTGCTGTTTTAAAAAAGAAATACATTCCACTCTTCTGTTCTTTACAACGCCAGAATTACAGCATTTTTTGAAAATATTCACTTAAGTCAATAACGGCACTTCCTCTACAAGAATGACTTGCATGCCTTTTAGGAAGAAGTTAAAATAAGCAAATAGAGTACTACATGGATAGCAAGGTAATGGAACTGTTATGCAATTTCCCACTTGCGACGACGAAGTAAAATACAAGTATTAAAGACAGACGAATTTAAGAATTCGTTCGATTGACCGCGTATTCTGGAACCGTGATACACCTAAGAATACTGACCATAATCGTTTGATATCAAGTCAGTGTCTAGTTGTTAGGATTTGTACCGATTATTGATGTTTTCTTATAATTTATGATGTTAGAAAGTTTAGCTCGTAAACTTTTTAATATTTTCCTCTTCGGAGTCCGCTGTGACTCGATTATCCGCATTGTTGACCAGGAATTTCCTAACGGCACGTTCTATACTGTGTGCCGTCACAGGAAGGACGATGTAAAAGCGGAATATAGCTGAATTATATGTAAGCCGGAAACGTTTGAAGGACTTTTGACATTGGATTTCGGCCGAAGACTCATGCACATATGACATTTCAGTCACAGAATTAATGTAGAATATTCGCAGTGGTTCTCGGCGCTATATCAGCGAACTTTGACGTCGCGAAGCAACTCGGGCGATATCGGTTTTCTCGTGCAATTTATCGTGGAATTACCGAGTCAGGCATGTGATTTTCCATGAATAGCATAGTCCGATGAATTACTTGATAATTTAGTACTTTTGTTGGCATTTTGCAAAGTTATACTATGATAGCGGCGCGCGTAGTGCTGAATCACCACTAGTACTCCTCGTCTCATTTCGCAAATGCACTGTGAAAGTCCTATGCGATTCTACATCAAAACTATTTCCATTTATAAACTTTTAAACACTTCTGCAACGATAGAGCTGAAAGATTTTCAGTTTTAATCAACTTCTATGATAATTTTTACTAACTGAACTATACATAGTTAAGTTCTGCACAGCGTTTGTAATTTCGCACGGTAGTTCAGTGGTGTATTCAAGTTAAAAAATTACTGGATGAAATAACGCAACCGCATGAAAAATCTACCTGAATTATTTGTTTTTCCTTTATTGAGTCACTCGGTACTGATCGAACATTGAGCGCTGCGGTCACGATGAACTTGAAAAAACAAAGCAACAACATACTGAACAGTTCAAAGCATTGGTTTAAAATAGTCTATATCAAAGCTCTATACACACACTACCTTTTCAGCTTTTCGAAAACTTACCGGTTGCAGCTGTTAGAAGAAACAGAACTTTTATCGTAGTAGTAGTCTTCATTTTGGAGCTGATGTCGTGTCAAGCCTCCCTGTTAATACAAACACATACTGGATAAGGAAAGAGTGTGAAAATATCCAGATAGAAAACCCATCTAGTATCATTAATAGTATAGTATCATAAAGAGTTTTACTTTAAAACATGCAAATATTCTGGGTAAGGGCGCTCGCTCGTTGCTTGAGTCAGTTTACCGCAAGATTCAAATTCAACCACGTATAAATCCGCTGTGCGTGTTTGACAAACTTAATGGCATTTTTTCCGTATTCCAGGTCATGAACGCGCCCCGTTCATTTCTTGGAAAAGGCAATGACTCATGAATCAAGGGTTCTGTTAATTATTAAATACCGTTGAGTCGTGCTCAAAATTTAAAATGCCTATAAACCCTAGCCAGAAATCATTTCAATTTGGGCGCAGTAAAGTGTTTTAAATCTCGTTCAACCATTTTGGGGCGATTCATGGTCGTAGTATTGCTATAAAAAGCATTACAAATCATGAGGAGCCGCAGGCCTTAGATACCGCTAACGTGGTCATCTGAAATGACCACGTTCCAGCCACAGGGAAGCTTAAAGACAATAACAGGGTTGACAGAGTGCTCCCTTGGAGTCCCAATAATGTGACACGCAACATTTCATCACCTCAGTTTAACACCACTTTTTCCCCTTAGTATCAGTTAACACATACACGTGTGTAGCTTTATGATTCTCTCCTTACCGCTTCGCGGCTCGCTTTCTTCCCTAGAAAAAAACCGAGACCAGAACGAAATTATCTTGCAAACCTATCCGTGAAAACCTTTAAAATAACTATATATAAAATGACCTAAATAATCATCTAACTGGAAATAATACAAGACTCAGAAGGGACTCAGAACTACTCGGCTGTAAAAGGGTCGCACGTGGATGACTGAAATATGTTTGTCAAGTTGAACATGCAAGTACCCTAGCTGTACAAAATGTAAAGCTCATTGATATAACTCAATGCACTTAGTGTAACTTAGCCTGCGACTGGCAAGCGTTTGATATTCTCAGGCCAGTTTTTTATTTTTTTAGTTTCTGTCAGTCGGCAGTAATGGCATTATAAGGACGTCGGTACGGTTAGAGTATTTGAAGACTTTAAATAAAGACCTTTAAACACAACTGACTACAGAAATATCAACAGAATTGATAAACATAACTACCGTATTTTGACACAGTCAGTTAAGTTCAAAGATTTCAACTCCTCTCGCATTAACGCGTCCGACGTAAAGCCGTCGCAATCAGTCGAAAACAATTAATACATCGAAACTGTTTGCGACGGCTTACGCAGTATATGGAAGGCCAGCCGTAATAGAGATTCTGCTAGCAGGGAAGGACACGGATATATTTCTGAGAAAACAAAACGATTTCCAGCTACTTAAAAGCGCATATATGCATGGATTATACGGTTCCATTTCACGCGTTCATCTTGTCGTTCCTCTTTTCTTCAAACGTTCAACCGTGATAGTAAATTACTTGTTTCTATTTAATCACAAGAAAGCTTTATGAATTCATTCTCGCTGCTAATAAACACAGACATCAATTACACCAGAATCATTTTTCTTTGTTGAAAGTCATAAGTTTACGTGCATCGACAGTCAATTATGAGCGCATGCACTGAAAACGAACGCTTACTGGGTTCAATGTCGATAAAACCGTGGTTTTTGTTTCGTTCATGCTAACGAAAATTTCGTCACCTTGTTGTGATATTAACTACAACAACTAACTACCGTGTAGGACGAAATTTTTGCGGGAGGAAAATTTTGCGGATTGCCGACTCAATTTGTTTTGCGGGAGGAAATTTTTGCGGATCGAGACAGCTAAAATTTCTGCTGGGAGGAAATTTTTGCGGATTTCTGGTCAAGTATAAATAAAATTCAAGGCAGTATCGGTATTAAATTGAAATTTTACTTCCTGACTTACAATTTCGACGGGAAGTTTCTATAGTTGTTGTTCTAGCGCCAACATGAACATTATAAACAACGACAAAACCTGAGGGAATTATTGTACGTTCTTGTAAAAACGTATTAGTCGATTATGATAACAGTCTCCGTTTCTTTTGAGGACGTGTCTGGAGTTGAATCGGGAATACAGATGCCTGTTGTGCCGGTCGCCTCGGAGTTATGAGAGCACGCTTTATTTGCTGCAGGAATTAAGTCTGTAGATTAATCCATTGCGTACATGCATGTACTTTGGAATTGACTGTATGTTGTCAGTCTTTATTTACGACAACTGACGTTGAACGTGACACAGAAGCGGGAAAGTACGGTTTTCCGTGAGAAGCCGGCTATGTGAGAAGAAAAATGTATTTTATGAACTTTGGCTGGCGTTTCCTATTATGTTCAATGTTAAAAAGTTGCTGTTAACCCGATATAACCATTAAAGCAAGATTTACTATTTTTTCTCTGGGAGTATATTTTTGCGGCGGAAAATTTTGCG
This sequence comes from Actinernus sp. WN-2022, assembly GCA_030867875.1. Taxonomy (NCBI): domain Eukaryota; kingdom Metazoa; phylum Cnidaria; class Anthozoa; order Actiniaria; family Actinernidae; genus Actinernus; species Actinernus sp. WN-2022. Next base: position 19,845,086 of record JAOWCC010000577.1, read on the forward strand.
GGAGTTTTTTTCTGCGGGAGTTTTTTTTTGCGGATCGAAGGAAATCCGCAAAATCCGCAAAAATTAACTCCCGCAAAATTAAACTCCTACACGGTAAGTAGTTGTTTACGGGCTGGCCTCGGCTTCTGGGATTACTGTGAAGAGCGCAACTCTTCGCCCTTCTCTTCGAAGGAAAAAAACGTCACTCGCAACGCTTCTTGGCCCAGTGCAGCTTAAACATTCTTCATTGCTAAGGCTATTCGCTCGAGCGGCTTTCGAAAGAGTGACACTTCGCTTTTTCCCATGAAATTGAACGATAATTTTGGGTTGCTTGACAGTTTGAATTCCAAAAAGAAGAGGGTGGTCTCCAAGGCGGGTTATCACTGAAGCCTCGTGTAGTACTTCTTTTCTCAACCTTTCGTCATCGAGGCCTTCGTTATTATTTACGAACTCTTCAGGCAGTAAGGGTAGGCAGTAAGCTGTTGAATTCAGCTTATATACGGATTACCCAAGAAAGTAAAATAAATATAAACAGGCATGCATCAAGGGGAGTTCTGCCAATGTTCAGCTGTTGAATTCAGGTAACGGATTACCCAAGAAAACAACAGAAATATAAACAGGCAGTGAGAGGCCGGGGGTTCTGTCCCAGTTCAGCTGTTGAATTCAGGTAATGGATTACCCAAGAAACAACAGAAATATAAACAGGCATGCAGTAAGGTGAGTTCTGCTCCTGCGTGTTCAGCTGTTGAATTCAGGTAACGGATTACCCATGAAAACAACAGACATAAACAATGAGGCAGTAAGGGTGGTGCCGGGCTAATTTCTGCCCATGTTCAGCTGTGGAATTCAGGTAACGGATTACCCAAGAAAACAACAGACGTAAACAGGCTGTAAGGGGGATGGCTAATTTCTGCCCCTGTTCAGCTGTGGAATTCAGGTAACGGATTACCCAAGAAAACAACAGACATAAACAGGCAGTAAGGGGGTGGCTAATTTCTGACCCTGTTCAGCTGTGGAATTCAGGTAACGGATTACCCAAGAAAACAACAGACCGTATAAACAGGCAGTAAGGGTGGTGGCTAATTTCTGACCGTGTTCAGCTGTGGAATTCAGGTAACGGATTACCCAAGAAAACAACAGATATAAACAGGCAGTAAGGGTGGTGGCTAATTTCTGCCCCTGTGCAGCTGTGGAATTCAGGTAACGGATTACCCAAGAAAACAACAGACATAAACAGGCAGTAAAGGGGTGGCTAATTTCTGACCGTGTTCAGCTGTGGAATTCAGGTAACGGATTACCCAAGAAACTGACAACAGACATAAACAGGCAGTAAGGGGGGTGGCTAATTTCTGCCCCTGTTCAGCTGTTGAATTCAGGTAACGGATTACCCAAGAAAACAACAGACTGCATAAACAGGCAGTAAGGGTGGTGGCTAATTTCTGCCCCTGTGCAGCTGTGGAATTCAGGTAACGGATTACCCAAGAAAACAACAGACATAAACAGGCAGTAAGGGGGGTGGCTAATTTCTGACCGTGTTCAGCTGTGGAATTCAGGTAACGGATTGCCCAAGAAAACAACAGACATAAACAGGCTGTAAGGGGGATGGCTAATTTCTGCCCCTGTTCAGCTGTGAAATTCAGGTAACGGATTACCCAAGAAAACAACAGACATAAACAGGCAGTAAGGGGGTGGCTAATTTCTGCCCCTGTTCAGCTGTGGAATTCAGGTAACGGATTACCCAAGAAAACAACAGACATAAACAGGCAGTAAGGGTGGTGGCTAATTTCTGCCCCTGTTCAGCTGTGGAATTCAGGTAACGGATTACCCAAGAAAACAACAGACATAAACAGGCAGTAAAGGGGTGGCTAATTTCTGCCCATTTTCAGCTGTGGAATTCAGGTAACGAATTACCCAAGAAAACAACAACAGACCGCATAAACAGGCAGTAAGGGGGATGGCTAATTTCTGACCCTGTTCAGCTGTGGAATTCAGGTAACGGATTACCCAAGAAAACAACAGACCGCATAAACAGGCAGTAAGGGGGATGGCTAATTTATGCCCCTGTTCAGCTGTGGAATTCAGGTAACGGATTACCCAAGAAAACAACAGACCGCATAAACAGGCAGTAAGGGGGGTGGCTAATTTCTGACCCTGTTCAGCTGTGGAATTCAGGTAACGGATTACCCAAGAAAACAACAGACCGCATAAACAGGCTGTAAGGGGGATGGCTAATTTATGCCCCTGTTCAGCTGTGGAATTCAGGTAACGGATTACCCAAGAAAACAACAGACATAAACAGGCAGTAAGGGTGGTGGCTAATTTCTGCCCCTGTTCAGCTGTGGAATTCAGGTAACGGATTACCCAAGAAAACAACAGACATAAACAGGCAGTAAGGGTGGTGGCTAATTTCTGCCCCTGTTCAGCTGTTGAATTCAGGTAACGGATTACCCAAGAAAACAACAGACCGCATAAACAGGCAGTAAGGGGGATGGCTAATTTCTGACCGTGTTCAGCTGTGGAATTCAGGTAACGGATTACCCAAGAAAACAACAGACATAAACAGGCAGTAAGGGTGGTGGCTAATTTCTGCCCCTGTTCAGCTGTGGAATTCAGGTAACGGATTACCCAAGAAAACAACAGACATAAACAGGCAGTAAAGGGGTGGCTAATTTCTGCCCCTGTTCAGCTGTTGAATTCAGGTAACGGATTACCCAAGAAAACAACAGACATAAACAGGCAGTAAGGGGGGTGGCTAATTTCTGCCCCTGTTCAGCTGTGGAATTCAGGTAACGGATTACCCAAGAAAACAACAGAAATCTAAACAGGCAGTAAGGGGCCGGGGGTTCTGTCCCAGGCAGTTCAGCTGTGGAATTCAGGTAAATGATTACCCCGCATGAATTCAGGTAACGGTTTACCCATGAAAACAACAGACATAAACAGGCAGTAAGGGGGTTCTTTCTTGGTTTGCCTGTTATTTGTAAGATTTATCCCCACTTGCAAATTAACTTCTAATCTATCATAAGCTGCTTGCGAAGTAGGTGCTTCTCCTTGTATTTCTATGTTAGATTGTTGACAGCCGGAGAGCCCTGAATAATCATTTATCTTGCAGCAAGTATAACTCCAACACCACAGCTTCCTGAACCATCACCTGACATCCTATATCTGTTTGGTAGAAAATGAAGGCTCGATCTGCAATCTACAACAGAAATATATAAAAACACAAACACAAAATAGAGATACACATGCAATGACACATATCGATCTATGCATGACAGTATATTTACATGTACATGATTGTGAGAGTTTGAGAGGAAATTAAAAAGATTATAAGTAAATTTGAATGATTGTGGAAAAAATTCTAATCCCGAATGGTTTATTCAACAGGCCGGTTTTAAATCAACATCGACGTAATCACTTAATAATAAATTAAATAACTTCAAACAAAATAAATTGTAACACACTAGCAGCGATAGTTGCTTTCGTTTCCTTTACCTTCTCCCAGTTAAAACGACAGCTCGTTTCCTAATACTTGAATGCGACGAGTCTTCAGGGTTACCTTTTTCGTGAGACCGATCACAGCGGACCGCGTGAGGTCGAAGGAGTTCATCGCGTCAATTACTTGCTTGAACTCTGATCAGAGGCCAAAAATCCTTGATATGATCTCTCAACTGAAGACTGCTGCTGCTTTAGCAAGCCCACAAAAGAGTCCAAACAGAGTAATAGCGTACATGCAGCCCACTTCTTCGGCGTTTCTTCTTTCCGCCAGAACCATTCGAATGGAGCGCATTCACCATTTTCCCGCCACAAATCTGATACTTTCACTTGAGAACCGTTCAAAAGCCTTGTTCTTAACAAATCTTTTCACTTTACAATCACAACGGCTGTTTGACAGAGCGTACCACTTCTTACGTTTGTCAAGTGAAGCTCCTAAAACCCTAGTTAAGTAGAAAGGTCTCAGCGTTCGCGTCCTCCATGCGGATCGCATGCAAATATCCTTGAAGTTTGGGCATATAAGTTCTGCCTCCAATTTCATCTCTCCACAGGAATTATACCTTCGAAAGTGTTTACTGGTTATATTAAATAAAGTGGTGACAACACTGAAACCACAAAATGTCAAAATCGTAATTCGATTTTGGGGAGTGGGATGGAGTCGTTTGTAACCTCTTATCGGTATAGTATAATTTTATACTAGCAATACAAAAAGGCGATTTGCCTTTTAGTATAAAGTTCAGTTACTCGGTCGCTTGAACCTAGGGCCAACTTTGGCTCCTTGCAAGCGGCATAGTGAAATATATATTGAATTCGGTTTACAACAAAGCGACCATAACAATGATTTCCGCCCAACCCCGGGTTTATTTCGTTTAAAGGAGTAAATGCTTCTCTTATGGCTTCTTTGAGGACATGTTAGCAATTGTAGGTAAAGCACAAATGAGTAATAATCGGCACTAGTTTGAGAGTCGAGGATAAACTTTCCGTTTAGACTCGCGAGGCCGGACGCCGCGCCTCTAGATCAACAAGCAAGCTCCGCCGTTAGTTATTGATAATTTCTGATGAAAAGACGCATGATTATTTGAGGAACGACCGTGCCCATCAAGTTCTGAAGGCTCAGGAATAAATACAGTCGTTATAGAGCGGCCCAGGGAATCACATACGGAATCACATATATACAGTAGTGCTATTAATATTGGCTCTCAACCGCCGGGCGCAAATTAAATTGTTCAAAAATCTGATTGAGGAGCAAGTTGACACGCAATATACTGTTCTTTCAAATCACATGCACGGCCGAATACCGAAAGAAAAATAAAGTTCTTTAAAGTTCCGCCACAATTCAGTAATCATTTTTCTGAATTTTAACATGACAAGGCAAACTAATGGTGGTGGCTGTTTTTTTCAACAGTAATATGACAAGCAAATTACCGGTGCTGACACATGTAGGTGTTTTACTAAGTCAGATTACCAGAGCGTCTCTAGCAACCATGAAATCACGCTGGGTCAAAAAATCGGGCGATGCGGCTCCTCATGCTTGAACTGACGTCAGTTTAAGGGCGTTACGCAAATGAGTTGATAATGAATTGAGTTATAACATGGAATTTATTCACTTATACAGTTGTTTTTCAGTTGTAAGACATTTGATACTTACAATCTTATGGAATGATCTCTTAATGAGTAGAGCTAGTAGAGTAAAGCTGACATAAAAACAGAGCAAAAGGAACTACAATTAGGTTATCCCTTAAATGACGTCATTGAAATTTGATTCCTTAATCAACGAGATTTGGTAGACTATAATTAACATATTTCCTATGTCGGTCATTTTGTTTTCCAGTTTGACTTTTAAATCAAAGATAACTGGCTAGGGCTTATAGGCACTTTAACACAATGCCGTTGACACAGTCAGTTTATTCATGGAAGAGGTCAGTCCAGTTTTTTTTTCAGTGAACCGTGCTCCCTTTCGGTCTTCGAAGAACTACAATAAATCCTCTATTGTTCCATGATGTAAATTTCGGAATACAATATTAGGTAAAGAGTACCCTGGGTACCAGAGTCTCAACCCAGGGTTGGTAAAGAGTTGCCAAATAAGCAAAATATGCTAAAACTTGGTTTTTGAAGATAGCTTGCTCTCCAGTATTCATGGCAACGCCTTTCCCATGGGGATCACGAGCTCAATTCATTCGTTACTGAAGTATTATTTCAGCACGTGACGGGCCTATTAACATTTCTACAGCAGTTGAAGTGAAAACATTGATAGCTGTCGTGTTGCAATTGCGCCATGCTTTGTCAGTCACGATTTTCGAAAGCCGTTACCGTCTTTATTTATAAGTTCAACTGTTCAATGCTTATGGTCTGAACGTGCACCTAATTTTGAGAAGAACTTGCTGGTAATGTAAAACGAAAACGAAAAAAGGATTGAAACAATAGCACTGGGCTCCGTGGATCTCTTACATAGTTCTAGTTCCCTGGGTTTTTGGGAGGGGAATTGATTATTTCCGCTCCTGAGTTGTTCGATCTGAATCATTACATTTCAAGTCTGTAGTTGAGAATACATTTCTACATGGTTCAGTTGTACTCTGACTAAGGAACTGTTTACATTGAAGAGAGGTTAATCCTACTACTAAACCATCTTCTTTGCTGTTGCATGCAAACAGTCTCTATAGCCCTCGTCCTAGGGTCAACCTCCCTTCATGTAAACAAGCCCTAAAGGCAAATAAAGCATAACAAATAATTCCCCCAAGACTTGAAATAGGACAAATATCCCATAGCTAAAATGGCCTAAATATTAGGTATATAGTAAATTCACATATAGTTCATAGGTGTATATAATAATTTGACATTTTTCAGTCAATTAAATGTGAGTGTTATATGACGGGAACTTGATAAGTATAATGAAATTGTAAATTAACATAACGTCCGTTATTAATCTTGCTATTATTTGTTCGCATATTTTTGTAACACTTATCTCATTTATTGTTTTTTTTTTTTTATTGGGTTTATATCGATTTACACGTTGTCTGTATAAAGGTTCCAATAAAAAAATATTGTATTATATTAAACAGTAAACACTCAGATGCTATTGAATGCAGCTCCGAGAGAATTAACTGTAGATTAAACATGTTTAGCATAAACCAACTAGTGGACTATTACAAATCCTGCATTCTGATTGGCTACCCTACTATAGGTCTATTTGTGATAGCCCATGGTAGAGGAAAACCGCAAACATTTTCACGAAATAATAACAGTTTTTCAACTTCAATTTCTTTCTTTCTATTATTTTCTACTGTCCGACTAGTTAGTTTATACTAAAACAATTAGACCTCTCGCCCTCATGGGCTACGAGTTAAATAGCCCATTCGGCTGCGCCTCATGGGCTATTGACTCGTAGCCCATTCGGGCTGCGGGTCTAATTGTTAAATAGCCTGGTTCGAATACTATTGTAACGGGCCGAACTTCTCGAAACTGCGGCCTAGAGGGCCCAAGGTGGTGAAGCCGCCAGCACAACCTCATAAGACAGAGTCAGAATGCAGAACTAGTTTACTGTTGCACAACACACGAGTTTTACAAAGCCACATCACTCCAAATAAGGGCATCGCAACCATGCTTGTAAGAAACCGCGCGAAATGACATAATGCCCTAAATATTTACTCTTCTTAATATTTATGCGCATACAATTAGCTACTCGAAAACGAGGCTAACCCCAATACAATACCATCTGTCTTCCTCTGACGATTATCTTATTATGGGGGGCATGGCAACATACATATATCTGTTTTCAGTTTAGCACTGCAAGATAGAACCGACTTTGTGTAATCATGTCAATAATTAAACTCAATTCCAATATCTGATATCGTTAAATGATTGTTCCATTCCATTTACTCGAGTTTATATTTATAGAGAGCTGAATAATCTATCCATGAAATTGCAATCCCTGTTAGTTTCGATTACTAATGTGGTGAGATTTAGGAGACGCCTTTTCAGTTGAGTTTGATGAATATGACTTTAATATATAAATAAATAAAATTTCATGAACCGTTAAATAAATACACATCTAGAACGTTTATGATATTAACAATAGAACATCACTGAATGATAATAATATAATATTCTTGGCCCTATTTCCCCGATGTAGAGCTTGTCACAGAGAGTGACAGTTTTGGTGAAAGCACAGGTGTTACAACATTGTTTTTATTATAACGTTTAAATATGTGCCTGGATCTAGAAACTGACAACATTCAAGGTGCACTGTCAAACCACCGTACAGAAAGATGGCGACTGGACATTAGACCACAATCCCTTGCGAGCCTAACACAGTCAAATGACACGTAGAAATCCTCTGTTCTCTTCCATGACAGTGTATTGGCAACAGTTATTGTACTGGCTTGTTATTAGGATAACACGTAGGAACCCTCTGTTCTCTTCCTTGACAGTGTATTGGCAACAGTTATTGTACTGGGTTGTTATTAAGATAACACGTAGGAATCCTCTGTTCTCTTCCATGACAGTGTATTGGCAACAGTTATTGTACTGGGTTGTTATTAAGATAACACGTAGGAACCCTCTGTTCTCTTCAATGACAGTGTATTGGCAACAGTTCTTGTACTGGGTTGTTATTAAGATAACACGTAGGAACCCTCTGTTCTCTTCCTTGACAGTGTATTGGCAACAGTTCTTGTACTGGGTTGTTATTAAGATAACACGTAGTAATCCTCTGTTCTCTTCCATGACAGTGTATTGGCAACAGTTATTGTACTGGGTTGTTATTAAGATAACACGTAGGAACCCTCTGTTCTCTTCCTTGACAGTGTATTGGCAACAGTTCTTGTACTGGGTTGTTATTAAGATAACACGTAGTAATCCTCTGTTCTCTTCCATGACAGTGTATTGGCAACAGCATTTGTACTGGCTTGTTATTAGGATAACACGTAGGAACCCTCTGTTCTCTTCCTTGACAGTGTATTGGCAACAGTTCTTGTACTGGGTTGTTATTAAGATAACACGTAGTAATCCTCTGTTCTCTTCCATGACAGTGTATTGGCAACAGCACTTGTACTGGCTTGTTATTAGGATAACACGTAGGAACCCTCTGTTCTCTTCCTTGACAGTGTATTGGCAACAGTTCTTGTACTGGGTTGTTATTAAGATAACACGTAGTAATCCTCTGTTCTCTTCCATGACAGTGTATTGGCAACAGCACTTGTACTGGCTTGTTATTAGGATAACACGTAGTAATCCTCTGTTCTCTTCCATGACAGTGTATTGGCAACAGCACTTGTACTGGCTTGTTATTAGGATAGCACGTAGGAATCTTCCATGACAGTGTATTGGCAACAGCTATTGTACTGGGTTGTGTTTAAGATTTAAAACCTCTATATTTTATAACGGATTTAAATATTTTCGCGCGCAAAGGATTGTGGGTGAAAGTACAGTACAAGCGGCACCATCTTTTTCGGTGCGAATTGAGCCTTCCAATTTTTCTAATTCAAATTAACACCCTGATATAGAAGAAAGTAAATACCATGTGAATGTCCTGATATGCTTTTCAAACATTTTCGATAGAGGATGGCAAAGATTAAAGAGGATTTCCAAAGCATATCATGTTCTATAAACGTGAGTCCAGTGAACCGATTTCACGGTGCTCTAAATTTCTATTAAAAGAAGTATTTTTCATCCACTCGAATCTTTGCCATGCATCCTTCATCAAAATTGTCTCTGATTTTCTCCATTATACCTGGAAAGCATGCATATTCTGCTAATTCAAGTAGTTATTTTTGTCTTTCGTCACGAGAAGATTTATCATTTGGGGGTGACTCACAGTATCCCTTTAACCAGGGAATGTCGAAGATTCATCTGTCTCGTTTAAACAATAAATAATGGAGGTTGTGAAAAACTAGAAGAGGTTTCAGGATCATCATGTAACAGTTTGAAGTTCTTTGGGATAATTTTCCTTGCCTATATATTCCAAGCCATACCTTGAACTGATCCTTGTATCTTCAGTTTGCAAGCTGAAAAGCAAGAAGTGAATGATCTTGATGTTATTCAAGTGTATAAAGTTATAGAGCAATAGCATGTTTTACCAGTTCCTGTTATTGAACATGCTTGCCAAACAATAATGCCGCTAGTTGAAATGGGCGTATAACCAATTCACACAGCTGGGTCTAACATGGCCATGGGCCTCTCTTCTGCCGCTAATATTTATAACATTGCTTGCTCCTAGTCAATACAAACAAGTAACATTTCTATTCCAAGTCAAATACATAATTTCTCGAGAAGTTTGCACTCTTTTAATTTGGAAAAAGAAAAGTTTCTTTGGAATTCTCTATAAAGGCGTTTCGCAGCTGCGAGACCTGACGTGACTTCTTTCCTTTTTCTTTCATTTATCAGGATTTTAAATATAACTGGTAAATGGAAGCGTTTGCTATTGGGACGTTTTACTATTATTACTGCAAAGCCTGGCTTCATTTTCCCTTACAGGGGCTATGTCATAATGTGTTGCGCATGCGTGGAGTCAATGTTCGATTGATGGCTGTTAATTGGCAACAAACAAGTCTCCTTCCTCAATTCTTGATTGAAATGATACGCAATATTTCCTTAAAGACCTACAGCGTGTTAGTTATTTTTTGCAGATTTGCTTTGATTGTAACCATCCCACATGTGTGCGGGGTTCGTTAGTTCATATGAAAATCGCTTAGAATAACTGTGTCCGGCACGGACAGGGTATACAGACCTCTCACCGTGACACAACCTCTTTAAGAACCTTCAAAGGGCCAGGAATTTCCAAAACGCCATAAAGCATGTTAGCGTAACGCCATAAAGTGTGTTATGCTAAAAATCTCAAGGTTCAGTCGTAACAGTAAATAACCAATAAAATGTTTTGACCCCAAAAACAAACGAATTCATCAGACCTTCCGCTACGACCACAATACACTTCGGTCTGTCCCTTGTCGTTTTCCGTTTTTCCGTGACAACCTTTTAACAAACAGGTGTATGTCAAAGTGTATGAGAAGTCTGCCTATCATCTTGGAAGTTCTTGGAAGTGAGAAAAACATGAACACGAGGCTGGTCAAGCCTACTGGCAAATTCCATACGTCTTCTAATTACGAATCCTGATGCAGTATCTTGAGCTTCAAAGAGAAAGAGAACATCATATGTAGGGAAGGAATATTGTTTATCATACAAATCGACCAAAATATTTACAAATGTGTTTATTTACCCTTATTTAATGTCTTAGTTTAAGTGTGTATGTGTAAATTGTCTCCAATATTAGATTTTAGTATTGGTTTTAATATATCTTATTATTATCCAAATATTGTAAAACTTCTACGTCTGTTAGGGGTTAATTATGTAATAAAAGACTGTTGTTATTATTATTATTACATCCAGAAATAAAATGTGGATGTAAAATTGCGGGTGCCTGCACAGTGGAATTGAAAAGAAACCTCTATTCGCAGGTTATTACCGAGCATAAACAAACTTCCCGAAGACCGGCAAATGAAGTTAATATTTAAAAAGTGCAATACAATACAATAAATGTCAACTTATATATTAGATATATTTTGTGTTATGCAATCACCAATTGGAATGTATTTTTCATATGCCCCTTGGGCGAAGCCTATATATTGAACAAATTATTTTCGAAGATATCCCATAATGTTTTGCAAATGTTATTGATATATACATATTTTTTATGGTTTTGGACAACGTTTTCAAGATTGACAGTATGTATTTGTAGACTTTTTGATTTCATTCTCCACCCCCGTCTCGGTAATTGTGATCGACAACTAAATGCTTTTTGCACCATCGAGTAAAATACGAAACTGCCTGGACCTTTACAGCGATCAGGACAGTATCATGTCCTGACAATGTTTTCTTCGTTGTACCTAGCAGCACGCTTTCTAAATGTTTTAATGACGACACCATATTTTTATGTCCTGCTTCCTGGCTATGGATCCCATGGGCCCCCGGTGCTCGCTTGCAATTTTCGCGCTATAATAAACGAGCAGAAAGGATGACGTTAAATTATCTCACAACAAGAACTAACTTCCTTGAAACACCTACCCGAACGATGTTACTACCATACAACGTTCCCCTCTCATGGTGTTCGCCTTTCCGTGTAATGTGAACTTTCAACAAACAGGCTTCGAAACCTGTCCTATATAAGCGCCTAAAAATCGATGTCTCCATTTTCGCTGATATTCTAATTCAATACGTACCTTGGCATGCCGCATCGGATAACTATTCTGAAATTGCATCGTGAATTATTATACACTCCTACTATGGTTTTCAATACTACTACACTTGACACCCTCGATAAGACTTTCATTAGCCTGTATGGTTCTTTAGGCTCTACTTTGTATAGATTTCGGCTTCCGTGAAAACTCAATTACAACCTCAAACGATGTCTTGACCTACCTCACCTTCAGCATTAGCCTTGCAAATACAATGACATTTTTGATCCTATACTGTAGTTGTCGCACTGAGGCGAACTGCCTTTCTGACTTGTCACAACCAAACGTACGCCAGCACCGGATGCGTGTAACAGTTTTGAAATTGAGCCGCTCTCTGCTACCATGTATGCCAAGTGTGTAATCGACTGCGACACCCTAAATATGTATCTTCTTCCTTTTTTTCTAACAGATATGACCGCATTCCGTGCAGCAAGATAACAATCGCGATAGCAGACCACGTCGGGGTATAGTTTTATAAAACACAAAACACAGTCTCTGCAAAGACTGTCTCTTTAGTACCGCACTTACTGGGGCATATATAAATATTCCTGCCTCGATTCGCCCTAGTTCAGTCGACGCGGCGCTCGCTATTTTAGATGGCTACCGTAACTTAACGTCATCCAGCGATTTACTTATATTTATCCGCGTTAGCAGAACCCTTAACGTCAACGAGGGCACTCTAACTCAGAAGTTATTTGGTAATGCCACGATAACGGACGCGAATGCCGTTGAACGAAACATTTTCTTTGCTCTCGCTTGGGGGCTATATCGGTATGGCTTCCGCTATACACTTCATATATTATGCCAGTGGCCCCGCTATACACTTCGTATGTTATGCCAGTGGCCCTGCTATACACTTCATATATTATGCCAGTGGCCCCGCTATACACCCCATTCCAATATGGCGGATACACGGCCGGAGTGTTGGGGCGGGACACGAAAACGAGGGTAGTTAGGCGGAAGTCGATGTCAAGAAGGTCATGAGGCGGGAATTTCGCGCAAGTTTTGAAGCGAGTTTGTTTTTTCGAGAGGGTTGGAATAAGTAGATTTTATCCCCAGAGAGTTAGAAAATATTGTGGATATCCAGGCTATCGTTTTCACTGAAGAATATATCCCTCAGTGAAAATGATAATCTGAATGTCCGCCATATTTTCTAACTCCTGGGATAAAATCTACTTATTCCAACCCTCTCGGGAAAACAAACTCGCTTCAAAACTTGCGCGAAATTCCCGTCTCATGACCTTTTTGACATCGACTTCCGCCTAACTACCCTCGTTTTCGTGTCCTGCCCCAACGCTCCGGCCGTGTATCCGCCATATTGGAATGGGGTGTATACACTTCATATATTATGCCAGTGGCCCTGCTATACACTTCATATATTATGCCAGTGGCGCCGCTATGTTATGCCAGTAAAATGATGAATTCTGGGACATTTTCATTTGATGACTTCTGTCGATCTCTCTTCTAGGACTGGACAGAGGGGAGGGGACAAATGCAACCACTCTCCCCCTCCCCTCTCCCCTCCCTATGCCACTGATAATGTTTTCTGTACATGTGGACAGGGATACCCGTTTATGAATGCGGTCTATAGGCTCCGCACGTCATATTAACCAGTTCTGGTGCTCTCATTCTCTAATGGGAGCATTCGAATCTGAACGGGGTGGGGAGGGGGGTAATTGTTACGAGTCTTTGGTTGCCTTTAATTATTAACGATGTTTACTATATTTCTTAACCACATTTACTCCTATCTCCCTTTAATTAAATAAAAACTGATTAATTATTTACTCATAGATCGCTGTTCAAGTTAATCGTTTAAACTTCAAATGTCAAGAAGCAATTAGGACCGTTAGATGTCGTTATATTAAATTTAGGCTTTAAGAGAGTGATTTTAATATATTACTACTCCCAAAAAAATGTCAAAAACTGTGTTAGGACAAAAACGAGCTAAACTTCGTTCGTTTTCCGGTAAGTTTCAAAAGGCTAAAGAGCAGGTGTCAACCCAAATCTTTTAATAATGGATTAATCTTACCTTAGTATCTTTAATTTTGGGAACGAGTGGGACACGATAAGTTAATTTGGGGAGTGAGTGGCAGCGATAAGCTCATTTACCAAATAACCACGAAATTGGCTAAGTATCTGTGCCGGGCCTGTGCCGCTCGAAACGAGCCACAGCATTGGCTTACCCAACAATACAAAACACTCTAACCTTTAGAACGTGCAGTACAAAGACAATAGAGCTACAGTATAATGGTGCAATCAAATACAGGCTTCGAGCGGTACTGTATTACTCAAGTATCTGTGTAATAAGCCACACCGGCAAGGTTTAGCCTTAATTGTCAGTTGTTTATTAATTCATAAGGGTCAGAACCTTCGTGTTGACTTTCTTTCGAAACTATTGAATATAACTAGAATATTTGCCGTTCTAAGTCAACTGGTCTTGAAGTTTCGGGGGTAGAAGCGGAATATTGAATATTGAATATCGTGGTTGAAAACTGAGGAATATTGAATATTTGTCTGAAAAATATATTGAATACGGAATATTTCAATAAAGCGCATGACACTTTCGAAAATTAAAAAGAATAAGGAATATCCCCAAAAAAATTAGTAGGGAATGGGAATATTTACCTCAGGAGAGCAGAGGAATACGGAATTTTTAGAGTGAAAATATTCCGCTTCTACCCGCGATGAAGTTACAAAGGCGAACATTTGCACAAGTTAGTACTTTCTGTACACGATAACAACCTTATTTTCTTGTTTAAAGTGCCTAATTTGTGTTATCATTAAAATCGATTCTACATCAAGCCAAATAGCTATAGGTGAATAATAAAACATTTCTTGAATCGAGTGTTGCCATTGTCAGAAATCGATCCCACGCGTACGCACTAGGCATCAAATTACGACGGTAAATAGACATTGTATTGCTCAGAATTTTACAGTACTTTGTATGTGAGTTTGTGTTTGGAGTCCAATTGTGAAACAGAATTACAATAAACCTTCAAATGTAACGTATTTTCTAGCATGTTATTGACTGTAAAATTGCATGTAATCGAGTTGAAGCGAATAATTCTGGCTTCCTGAGCTTATTCGAATTAATGTGTTTTGGTCTCCATGTTCACTGTAATTTCCTTCATTTTAGCCACACTGATGGTTGCTTTGATCAACTTTGCAGAATAAACATAAGCGTTTCTTAATTTGTATCGATGGAATCGAGTAGCTTAAATGTCATCTTATCACACAATTATATGCAAATGTAACTTAGTATTTACCGACAGCTTCCCAGTGAGGTTAAATTTGAGTGATTTTCAGATATCTGTACACTATCACAGATCGAAAGAACATCAAAACGAAACCCGTACGGCCGTCGACGTCTTTTCTGAACATTCACCGCCATCAGTTGCTCTCGAACCTGGTAAGAACCTGGTAACTAGTTTATTCGTAACTCAGTATGAATGGCTCCCTGTGGTTAAATCTGACTTTTAAGTTTTGTCTTGGCGGTGGCGGGAATATAAAAAAAATCGTTACAAAAATCTCGAGTGTGTTCCCGGTAAATAACAGCTCTCGGTCCTCGATAAAATTGTTATTCTTTAGCTGGCTCATTCCATGATGTCAGAACTTCTGCAATACTTGTCTGAATATGTAGTGAATAGGTGGCAAGAATTAAAGCGCTAGAGAGCCTGAGAAATGGAGATTTATGATTGACAGGCGCTATTGCGTAATTTTACGCCCCGCCCACAATGGAATAAATTTCTGACAATGGTCTATGAGTTACAAAGGCTGCAATTTCCAATATGCTAATTATGTGATGTCACTGGAGGCCTCATTACTCGGGCCAGCGTAAGCTGGGCCCGAGTCAAGTTTCGCAAGTGTTTATTATTACTCGGGCCAGGCCTTTGGCCGGCTCGAGTCAGAAATCGCAAGTTTTTATTTTTTGTGTCGAGATTTTGCGCCGTCAACCAATCAGATTTCGACTGGTCACGTGACACGTACGTTGCGCCAGCCATGTGACAACAGTGTTTCAGGTTTTTCAAGATGGCGACGAGTGGGAGTTTTGACTTAGCAAAACCTTTAATATCAGCTGTTTTTTTTGTGTAAACCAAAGGTTCCTTCAAGTGCAATACCAAGATTTTTGTCTTTTCTAAAGCTGAGAGGTGTTTCACGGGCTTTGGACGGGAATTTATCACATATCCAGATCCACTCGTGACATAGATGGCTAAGATCTGATCAACACTATAAATAGGACTGAGACAACAGTTTGTAAATGTAAGTAGCTAAACTGAACATGATAACTTTTATACCAATTGACTGTGGTTGTGTTGTTATTCATTGTTATTAACCTCTCGGAAAGTATAGTACAAATTACCCGATTTCTCAGTTCTCGATCTGACAGGGTCCTTTTAAAATATTATATGCACATGTTTTTATAAATTCGGGAACGAAAATCTGGCAGGATATGGCGTGAACTCTACCCTGGGTACCAGAGGTTCTCACTTCGCAAAGCTTAGGCACGAAGCTTTTCCACCGAGGAGCGAAGCGACGCTTGCTCCTCGACACTTTGTCCTCGCTTCGCGTCACGCAGTTTTTTGTTTGCCGACGATTGATACGAACGGCTTTGACTTCTTCTTATTTTTCTGGACCGCACAGAAGACCTTGAAATTACCGTTCAATAAATCTACCTTATTTATCCTAAAGAAACTTTTGATTTTATATACCCTCGAAGAAGGAATTTATTTTACTTTCTTCACTTCGCCTTCTCTTTCCGTTAACAATAGGAAATGGACAATCTGAAATCTACAATCTGAAATCTACAATGAACCCAAAATGTTTACCGTCTCGTTTTTCTCGGCCATGGAAATCGAGATACCATGGCGCTGTAATCGTTTCGGAGTCGGGTTGAACTTCTCGAAACGAGCGATAGTATTGGTCTACCCATGCCCAACAATAGAAAACAGCCTAGTGTTACCCTCTTTAAATAGTTATTTTCCAAGTGGTTTACATGCATGAAATCAACACACAATATTTTATTAAACATTAGGGACTAGTCAAAAACTAGCAGGGGAGATGCAGGGGGGGGGGGGGGGGGGGGGTCTTGCCAGTCAGCAAAAAAACAGCCTCACAAACTCTGTTAAAGTAAGCTAAATTATAGAGTTTTCAAAAAATTGCCATTCCTTCAGTTTTAAAGATATGAACCTAAAACTTGGGCTTTTTACTAATTTTGGCTTGCTCTTGCCCTGCAAAGGGCCTATTATCAGTAAAACTTTGTAATTAGAAGCTCCCGTAAGGGCCATGACCACCTTTGGGGGTTGAGAATTGGAAGAAGGTGGAAAATAGCATTTACAAACAGTTTTTTTTAATAACACTACCAATCTCATACAAGTGCCTTTAAATATATGAATTAAGATTTGTTTGCCATCTAGTACAACCATGTGATTGCATTCCTGTAAAAGGTCCATTTCATTATATGTAAATTATCACGAGCATGAGTAGTGAATCAATTATCCAGTTCCGCTTGCACAAACCATGTTATGGCACAAAAATATGCTAGAACTCCATGTATTATAAATTAACCTATTTCTAGGTGGCCCGAGTTAAGGCCACTCAGGGCCTCTTGTTTTTATTATTTTCTGTGTCGACTTCCGGGCCCGTCAACCAATCAGGATCGATTCCCCACGGGATAAACACGCGGTACGGGTTTCTCTCTGAAAAATCCAAGATGGCGGCTACAAAGGACTTATGCCTTGTTATGGCAAAATCACCTAGTTTTTGGGCCATTTTTGCTGAAACCAAAGGCTTCTTGGACTGAAATACCGAGATGTTCAGTGTTTCTAGGGCCGACAGGAGTTTTACGGGCCGTTTGCATGGAATATTCTAACGTTTTTATATACGAAAGGAGTCTGAGATTATGAGATTGCGTCCGCGTCCAAATTTATGTATCTGACATATTTGGTAAGTAAACACAAATGTTTAATACCAGGTTGCAGTGTTGATATTTAGTATTTCCTCTTAAAGTTTAAATGGCTTCTAATAGACTAGAAAATGGGCTCCAGAAATTGGCCCAATTTATCAGTTCTTTCGGTAAAATAGGAATACGGATCCACTTCTAAACAAGCGGGAAGATCTACAACTACAATTAATTATTGGAACGATTGCAGAATACCCCACCACTTGGTTCATTAATAATGCATTTTCTCAAATTCTCATACAAACCCTCTAAAAACCTAACCCTGAAATTCAAATAAATCTTACCCATTTTCAACTCCAAATCATTCATAGAACGAATCTAAATACACCCGAGCTAAATGGATAATTTTGAACAATTTGTAAGGGCTTTTCAAGTGATCTTTCGAAGTGGTGGGGTATCCTGCAATCTAGCCTAATTATTTGGTGTGAAGTCAGATGACTCCAATAATCCAAAAACCGAGTGGTAATCGCATGTTTATTTCTGAAATGGACTCATGCAGTCTATAATTTATTTGAGAACTAACAATTTATTCTAAATTTCAAAGTTACATCATCTATATGTATTTATAATTTCATTACAATTGGATTAATTTTATCTGAACTAAGTTTGGGCCTATAACAGAAAGATGGTAGCCTCCAGTTTGCTTAAACTGCATTCCAGTAAGCTCAGTGGTTAAGTGTCAGTCTGTTGTGCAGGAGGTAGTGGGTTCAAATTCTGGTGGGACCTTCAAATAAGTGGGAGAACTGGTACTGCCTTTGCTCTGACATCTACGACATCTACAAATGGTTAGACCTTCATGTCTTCTTGGATCAGAATGTTAAATTGTAGGCCGACACTGAGAATGCAACCAAATCTCTGGTAGTGACCACCCTCAAGTGTAGTGGATATAGTTGTATACATAGAGTAAATGAGTTTGTCCCCAGTTAGCAATACCATGATGCTAAATACCATGATGCTAAATACGTTGACATTTTCCTCTGTTAGTAGTAGTTAAGTACTAGTTCCTTGTTGCCACTATGTACATTTTATATATTAATATACAGGCTAAATCTAGTAGATTACATACATAATCATGACTGCTGCCTTAAATTCTTTTGTTGTTGTAGTATATGGATGGGTAAATAATGCATGTATTAGCAGCTTCCCCCAGGGATGGATCCATGGGAACCTGTCAGAATTAATTGTTTGTTGCCCATCGGTGAGGGGGAAAAGCTCACTTTGGTTCATAGATCAGGAACCTTGTATGAATTTTTACTAATTGCTGTGCCCCATACCAGGGGATATGATACAACGAGTTTGATTGGGTATTTGTGCAAATCCCCAGGGTACCTGGGGGTTGACCCCTGGTGTAGTAGCTGCCAGTAAATAGGCAAAGCTACTGATACAGTGCAAAACTGAATGCTAAATCACTGGAAGGTAGTTCAAAGGAACATTGCATGTGTTATTTTAAAGACTTGTTGTTGAGGTTTTACTTGGCCACTTGTATAGGCGAATCCTCGTTTTTGTTTTTTCCTTATTAGCATGCATCAAACTTCAAGCAATGTACATATAAACAGAGTCCATAAATCGAAAGAGATTGACACACTTGATAATCACCGAAAATTTTAGAATGATAAAATAAATTTATTTTGAGGAAAAGTATTTAAAAATAGCAAAATTTACAAATAATGTATGGCTGTCAGCAACTTTTGCCCCCCAGCCCATTTTACAGTTTTGAAAAGTCAATTTCTCTGTAAATATTTAACATATCAATCTTACATTTTCGGTGATTACTAAGTTTAAAATTCTCTTTCAACTGATGTACTCTGTTTGTTTGTAGTTTGAAGTTTAATTTATGCTAATGAGACAAAAATATAAACAATGACGTCAGCAAGGATTCACCTATTCTTCCCTGAAAACCATGCAAAACCATGTGAAATCAAACTTGTTTGATAAAGATTTGTAAAGTCTCAGCAGAGCAGGACAGAATTAACCATTCCTGTTCACTATATTATAACTGGTCTTGTGTTAATTGCTACATGTATATTGTGTCAAACATATGTAGCTACTATACTGTTATAAACATGGCTGCAATTTGCCTTCTGTTTTCCATGGCAGTTATCATCCCAGGCACTCTAAAATAGGATTATTTTTACATAACTAATATATATATTTTATTATATATATATGGCTTCTCTGGAGACAGAATCACAATTCTTCTTAAAAATAATTTATATATGTAACTCTTTTATAAAAAGAATTCAAAATAATTTATTATTCTCCCAAAGGCTAAAACAATTGCAAGTGTAAAATACTTTTTTAATCAAACCTGCAAAGAATACCAACTATTCCTTGTTTAAATTCCATATGGCCCGAGTAAAGGCTGGTACAGCCTCTTGTTTGTTATACAACACAGGCGCGGATAGAGACCGTTTACACCGTTTACGGAAAAAGGTCAGATTTTGTCCATTTTTGATAGCCTCTTAAAAGGAAATATTGTATCGAAAACGCTGGAAATAGCGTTTCAGAGCTTGTAAATTTCAAACTATCCCAGACCCCCTAGGAGCTCGCGCCCGTTTGGCTTGTACCTTCGTTTAGCTCGGAAAACGGTCGGTTTTCGCTGGATCTGAGCCGGCCGAAACATGCTTGCAGAGACGTATGTTCACGTTATATTTCGGCCTTGCCGAATTGTATCAGTGATTTTACCAAATATTTCGTATAAATCAGAAATAGTTTCATTCACAGGGAGAAAGAAATTACCTTTTGTTGGCACTCAAATCAAGAAATATTTGACTATTCACCTATTTATTTGATGTATAATCGATAGTTAATGATACAAAAGTTGTCTTATAGGGACTTTAAGACACTGAGGGCGTTTACCTAATCGATTGCCCGCAAGCTCGCGAGGGTCAGGTAAAACTAGTTTTAACCTGTTTCCCAGCATAACTTGCACACCTTGTATACCGCGGATTTTACTACTTAACCCTCGAAGCCCTGAGTTTTTGAAACAGATTTTTAGCTATGTCTAAAAGAGCCCTATAGCTCCCCTCCTAAAAAACTGTTGTCATTGTTACCATGGAATTTTCAACTGACCTATAATACTGGGGACTCAAAGTTTTCAGTCGGCCTTTTTAAACGCATTGTCGGTTTATCTTACGGAGATGGCGCGAAGTTTGTTTGAGGGAACACTCAGAATTTAAGACTTTTAAAAGCCTTTTTCCCCATTTATAGAGTGCTGGAGGACATCATAAGTCTGATGAAGGTTTGAATCTGCACTTTCTCCATTTCTTGCTTGGATAATGGACTAACATTGTTGAAGTGACTTCCCTGTGGGTTTTATAAATGGAGGTCTGGAGCCACCTATCATAGCTTTTTGGAATATTGAACAACATTCTCTTGCCGTTGATTCCAATATGACGGTATTAGGTTGAAATGGCTTTAGATTTCTATATATTTTGAAAAATGAAGATGAGGGGAGGGCCATGCTACCGGCTGGTTGGGTTTCCCGGCATGCTTTGCGGTCAGAGTGGTTAGCTTCCGGTGAAGTGTTCATGGAGGGCTTGGTGCTGGGCAAGTTTAAGTGTTGGGAGACAGAAAGGGAGGTTAGTGCAAACTTGAAACCCTATAATTGATGTGAAACATGCATTTTTGTAAGAAACTTTAGAATCTGAGGAGAAATGTTTTGTATGTGTCATTTTAGTCCGTTATACTGAAATGAAATAATGTTAACTCGGTAAGTTAACTTATGGAAAGAAAGGAGGATTTAGATGAAATTATTCATTTTTAATATGCCTAATGCAGTTCAATAGGATCATTTGTCTATACATTATGCTGTGTGGGAATCTCAGAGCCTTGCTCTTTAAACTTAGCAAGACTACTGTAGCTAACTTATGGAAATAAAGGACGATTTAGAAGAAAGTATTCATTTAAAAAATGCCTAATGCAGTTCAATAGGATCATTTGTCTATGGGGAGAACTGTTCTGCTAAAGTTAACTTGTAGTTAACTTATGTGGAAAGAAAGGAGGAATTAGACGAAAGTATTCATTTTTAATATGCCTAATGCAGTTCAATAGGATCATTTATCTAATATACATTATGCTGTGTGGGAATCATCAGAGCCTTGCTATTTAAACTTAGCAAATAATTATGTAGGCCGTTTGTACGCAATGACTTTGATATTATTATTATTATTATTATTATTATTATTATTATTACAAGTGGGTACCGCTAACGATAATTATACAATGGTTTCCACTCCTCCCCCCTTATTTTTGTAAACTTTGCATATCTTTACACAAAATTCGCAAACTATTTGTAGTATTAATCATTTTTAGTACCAAGACTATGATTTTGATGCTGCCACTTTATTCAATTCCTTTCTAATGGGGGAGGTTACTACTATTAACAGGAAATACATACGCTTTTTCACCCCCCCCCCCCCTCAGTTTTGCAAGGTTCGCAGATCTTACCCAAAATTCGAAAAAAATACGTTGTGTTCGTCATGTTTAGTACCAAAACTATGATTTTAAAGCTACAGCTTCATTCAAGACATTTTTAATGGGAGGGCACCGTTATCTACAACCCTGCTAGCAGAGGTTCTTTTCTATCTCCAGCTCCACTAACGAGGGAGGGAAGAACCTCTACCACGATCCGAACGGTTTTCCATTGAGCATGCGCCACGGTATCTGGATTTCCATTGGCCGAGAAAAACGAGACGGTAAACATTGTAGATTTCCTATTGTTAACGGCAAGAGAAGACGTGGGAAAAATAAAATAAATTTCCTTCGACGAGAGTGATGTTGCTTTCCTTGAGGTTTGACCACAGGCTTCCCAGACTCGACGTATATTTCCCGCTTATTAGTCTATTAGGTTACCTGTGGTTTATCGATTAGTTTCATAACGATCTCAGAAGAGTTTATATAATTGCTCGGTGTGAATTCTTTTTTCCTATTCCTACGAAACAAATCTTCAATAATAAAAGATTAATACTTAATGAAGTTGTGTGAGTGGTTTTATGGCGATTTGGGGCCTTCTAAAGCAGTTTATTAGAATTCGAAATTTTCACCGTTGGCCGCGGCTCTAAAAAAATATACAAGGTAGGCAACTCGACCTCGCCAAAGCACAGACTTACCTCAAAGATCACCCAAAAATCAGCACTTTTCTTCCTCGCTCGCTATTTAGCTTTCGGCACAGGAGGGAATAGTTATCAAGCAACATCTGACCAGAGATTTAGGAAAATCCATCAAATTTATCATCGCCAAACGGCCTCCTCGAGACCCCAAAAGCGCGACCTTCCAATGATCTGTAAGAACCAGAATGACCAAAGCGGTCCAAAATTTCCCCGACCCTACCCAAAACGATGCAAATCGCCTTTTTTCATGGGGGAGAAATGGGAGAGAAATGGGAGCCAAAACAAAATTTCAAAACGGCTTACCCCCCCCCCCCCCCCCCCCTGAACCCCATTTGCGCGAGTATTCTCCCCAAAAAAATCATTTAGTTGGACGAAATTACATAAGATAGGTTGGTTTTATTCCCTTTAACTATGTGCTACATACCAAACATTAAACCACCTAATCTATGAATTACAAATATTCCCTACCCCACCCCCCTGGATATCCTTCGCCAAAATATTAACCATAGAAAACTGCAGATGGTCCTCTTTGTTTGGTTGAAATCTACGTTAAGGAGGAGAAAGGAGAGCAAAAACAAAACTTCAACCCCCCTGAACTTCATTTGCGCGAGTAATTACGCAAAAAATCAATCTAGTTGGATGAAATTACATAAGATTGGCTGGTTTTTATTCCTTTAGCTAGTTGCTACATACCAAACATTAATTAATTAATTATTTCTATGGTTATCGTTAGTAATCATTGTCATTGTCATTATCATTATCCCTTGGCGATCGGCGATCGGCGATCGGCGCGAACGAACTTCGTGAGGCTTTCTGATTGAGTGCATTTGGGCTTCTTGTTTGGGTTTCGTGTAGTTGTATTTGGTATTTACGGTACGTTAAACAACGGAACCCTTCGAGAATTTCCAGAAATTCTGAGGACGATGATTGAAAACTGAGTGCTATGATATGTCAACGAGTTATTGGAGCACCAATCAGTGCTCTGATTGAAAAGTCTGAAGGTGTTGTATGTCTGTGTCTCCATTTAGACACATTTGCTTGCTTGAGAGTTCAAAGGATCAGTGTTGTTTGAGAGAAGCCAACGTAAATAGTTGCATCAAGCCCGCTAACTGAGACTTGGAAGCACAGCTCTAGACGACGAAATACGGAAAACTCAACAGAAACATGCGGCACAAAATGAAATGCTAATTCAACCCGGGGTTGAATTTTCACGATGTCAGGCTGAGTTGACAACATAGGTGAAGAATTGAATATTACGGAAAACTGATATACAACGAGCAAAAAGAGCAGCAATATGACTTCAGAGCGAATATAACATATTCTTCAAAATTGGAGAGACAATGATCGGCAAAAAAATTTCCGAGAAAAGGAAATTAACAGAGAAAGTAAACTCCAAACATTGAAGGAAAACATTTTTAAATTAGCCACCGGCGAATACTCCAAAGAAAACTTCGAATGACACTGTTGACTACGAATAGTAATGTCTGGTGGAAATGGTCGCGAGGAACACATATCTTCAGCATGCACATCAAGCCCACGTCATTCCCAGACGAGAGAAATCGACGGTTCTGGGCCTCCAGGATAGCGCTAAAATCTGTTATTGTAATCTGTACAGTTTAACGTCGGGTTAGCGATTTAAACCCGGGGCGTACGCAGTAAGAAATAAGAGAAGGGTCTGGGGTCGCGCCAATCTCGTACCCAGACCCCATTTGTTTCTTACTGCGCATGCTCGACTTAAAAATAGGGCTCTGGAATAATCCGATTCCCGAAGTCCGCGAATCTCGGACTTCCGGCAACTCTGCGCATGCTTATCATTACGTTACCTGAGAAGTCGTTTCTTCGGGTTCGATTTCGTCCCCAGGGTCTACTCGGTCAGATCCAAGATGGCGGCTCAGAGAGAAGACCCTGGTAAAGGCTGGATCACGTGATCAAATACTCCCAGATTTTGGGAGTACTTTGTCACGTGATTTGGCGATCTAACGGCCAAGCTAAATATGGGAAAAGTTCATGACGTGTACAAACCATAGGTATCCCAATCCGGAGTGAGCGAGAAGCGATTAACGGTATTTCCACGCGGCGAACGATGTAGTGAAAACAGGTCTACTAAATGGCTCGAAATGGAGTTTACTTGGATAAAGAACCAGTGGAAAGGTATCACAAAGCTACCAGGATGTATCTAAGCTAGAAGAGAATCCTAAAAAGCCGTTCATTTTCCGTTAGCGTTGAAGCGAAGCGATCGATAGCATATGTTCAGGTTTAACGGCTTCTCCTGGCTTTCCCACTGATGAACCTTACCAGAAAACTACCCAGTAATGCACTTCATCTATTGCTCTATCTACACAACGTGTTTTAAGGTTATCTAAAATCGTTTTATTGATAAAATTTGAGCAATCTAAACTATATACAAGTTCATCTCTCTGGACTCAGTCCGTTTGGCCAATAAAAAGCATTGTTAGAACAACCCTTGCGTCAAATCGAAGAGCCAATCAGAATACGTGACAGTTCAGCGTTTACCAGGGTCTTCTCTCTGAGTAGCCGCCATCTTGGATCTGACCGAGAGGACCCTGGGGACGAGGTTGCCTCAGACCTATATTTGGAAGTTCGCCCGGTATTTTGATAGTGATATTGTGCTTGCTAGTGTCAGGGCAAGCTTTAGGGAGTCTCTTTCATCTTCTGCCGTTTTTAGTTTGGAGTTTAAGGCTTTATTTTCATGCATCAGGCTCGTGTTTCGGTATCGGTGGCAGTCATCAGACATCACAGATTCCAGTACACGTGAAGAGGATTCATGGGGATCGAAAACTGATTCCTGAAATTGCCTTACCTGAACCCGATGACCACACAAACAGCAACTGAATACACCATAGAAGCAAGTCAAGGCATTTTTATTTGCGATTCTCTCGTATTTAGCTCCTTGAAGGCTCAGGAGTTCGTTACATTCTCATCAGTACAAACGCTTATATTTAAGCGATCAGTGCCGGTTGGGTTCGATTTTCGAATTCATGTACTGTATGCGATTTGAATTGGCCGCTGAAGTGATTTGAACTCCCGATAGGATGCAAGCAAATATCTAAGCATCCCTGAAGAGATCGACAACCATTTAGGTAAAATCCAACGGTTTTTAGCGTTTAGATACCCCCAATTTTCAATGCATTTGTCCAAATAAATTACTTTATATTTCACTTTCGGTGAAATTGCATTGTTCAGAACAGCCAATCAGAATACACAAAATCGGATTATTCCAGAGCCCTATTTTTTCGTCGAGCATGCGCAGTAAGAAACAAATGGGGTCTGGGTACGAGATTGGGGTCGCGCTTACCCTGCAATCTCGTCATGTACTATTTATGTTAGCCGCTGACACAGTATATCGTAGCACCGCTTTCGTAACTAAAATGTTGTTTTTGTTTTAGGCAAGAGAATTTGCTATATCATGAATGCCCTGATATTTGAAGAACGTGTATTTATGGTCTATCAGGGTTAGTGCTGTCAAAAGTGGACAATTGCGGGATTTGTCCACTTAAAGCCGGACAGTTGAACGACCGAATCTCCAGTTTGCCACAGCTAGTGAAAGACTTCAGATACTTGATCTTTCAAACGTGTACAGCCGGTACAGTTGTCAGATGCATCCCAGTCTGTTATGGATAACATTTAACAGCCAAATGTCAACGATCGACGACAACAATAACAACAACAACATACTTTATTTATACCAGAGGATTTTACAATTAGGAAAGGAAGAACAAATGCCGAATGACTAGTCACTATATACGTATACGTTACCCAGAATAACTTTATAAACAGCTAATCTGAGCTGGGTAAATATATGAATAATAAGATTAGTTAAATGTATGTTATGGTTACAAGAAAGGGAGAGAAAGAGAAAAAGGCAGCAATAATATCAATATAAGAAGAAAAAGGCATCCCAAAGACAATTAATTAACAGAAGAACGTCTAGAAGTACATTTGGATCCGCTCTTATGTCTCTATCAATTCCAAACCTGCCCATCCCTCCGGGAATGCGTGGGGCATTAATTTGACAACTCAGTCTGTCCGGGGGTGGCCGGGCATTTGTTAGCAAAGAAACGTTGGAAGTTGGAGGAAAGGTTTTTCAAAAAGAATCGAAAATCAGTAGCGAATTTTACGTCAATGATTATAAGAGATTTTTACTGGTTCCAAAGCGCGGTGGGGCATTCGCATTGCTTAGCTGACCCCATGGTGGGGCATTTGCAACCTTCTGATTCAAAAGTGTTAAATGCCCCACAAATGCCTGGGGGGTGGGCAGGTTTGGAATTACCCTATATCATTATGACGTCACGGCTTGTTTATGAGGGGGACAGAATCGACTTGAACAATAGAATTTTGAACTAAATCTGCTCTTCTGAGGAAAATTTAACTTCGAATTGTCTGGTTTCCAGATATCAGCTGTATTAATGTTTATCCCACAATATTTACCGTATTTGGTGGCTGTTACCGCTATTCTACGTTCTCCAAAATGCATTTGATAGCGATTTCCTTTGTGTTGTTGCTGTTTTGTCCCCCTCCCACGACCGTGATCCTTAGCGTTTAAACAATAGATTGTTTTGATTTGACGTCATAATGATATAGGTCAATTGATAGAGACATATTTTGCCCATCAACGAAAGTTCGAAATTGACCGTTTCAAACTTGTATTGTTGTGTTTGCCTCGCCGACGGTGGGTCTGACAGCAACTACTGAGTATACAATAATTGTATTTTATCGTAGGAACAATGACTGGCTCTTTAATATCATTCTGGCCATAGGTTTCTTTTTTTAAATTCAACGTCAATGTACAGTGTTGATATCAAGTTTGCATTTCATCACGAGTATATAGTTATTATCGTTATTTTAACACTTTAATTTAGCTCTGACATAAGCCTTTTTAGCTTACTACTTCTATAAGCTTTTTATTGTTCATCTGATTTTTACTTTTCTGTGTTTACTTGACCATTCAGAATAATT
This sequence comes from Actinernus sp. WN-2022, assembly GCA_030867875.1. Lineage (NCBI taxonomy): Eukaryota > Metazoa > Cnidaria > Anthozoa > Actiniaria > Actinernidae > Actinernus > Actinernus sp. WN-2022. The sequence continues at coordinate 19,872,829 of JAOWCC010000577.1, forward strand.
TTATAATATGACCTTTTGTGGCCTTGCAGACATCAAGTTAGTTATCTGGTGATTTGACCTTTAACATTGCTTCCTTACTTAGATTACTGCAGTCGCATAACAAAAATATAACACCATATACATTGTACATCGATGAATGGGCAAACAAACAAAAATATTTTGTTATAGCTACTGTCATCTCAAAGTAAGTGTTGTTGTTACGTTTGTTCAGATATCATATTTTTGAAAACATCAGGTAAATGTTTATCTACATGTATAGCCAAATTATGTACGTAATTAAAGTATTAAGTTTAATAATTTTTAATACAATTCATACATGCACCCGCATATTCGTATAATGTTTGCATATATCCTACAATGTAAAGAGACCAGATAAAATGTTCCTGATATTCACCAAACTACAGTAAATTATGTTCAACTGCATTGTTCAAGAAAATGCCAGTCATTTCTATGATACTGTATTTTAGGTCGGTAAGACTAGCTTATAAAATGTTTTGACATATATAGCTGCCTTCTCCGCAGGCATCTCTAAATATCTGAAACCGCGAAAAAAGAAATCTTAAATTGGGTTACCTGTGATTGAGAAGAGAAAAAGGGACTGGGGAGGGGAGAAGAGGAGGACTGGGGAGGAGAGGGGTGAAGACAACCTCGTTCCCAGGGGCTTTACGCGCCTAATCAAAGATGGCGTCGAAAGTACCCCTGGTACAGGCTGGTGGGATTCGGCCACTGATTGGCTAGACGTTTCGCGCGCGCTGATTGGAGAATTTCGAATAGCGCGTGCATTTTTGATTTGAAAACTAAACTGGTGATGTCGTCTTTCGCATTGCGCGTTCAAAATTCGTTGAAAGCAACTACAAATTCATCAGAACTTAGCGTTTTTGCCTTTTTTAATACTCACTTCGCAACTGGATACAAGTAGAATATTGTACGGTTGGAATTCATTGGAATCACACTTCAACCGCTAACCGTTCTTCAGCGATGATGAATCCAAGATGGCGGATGCTCCTCAAAATATGCCCACATATTGGGCATATTTTTAGGTCACATGACCAGCCTGTACCAGGGGTACTTTCGACGCCATCTTTGATTAGGCGCGTAAAGACCCCTGGGAACGAGGTTGGAGTGAAGAAGGAGAGAAAGAGCCCAGACTCCAATTCTCTCGCATCCAGTTCCACAGGTAGCCCAATTATTTCCCGATGCGGTGTCCGATTCTTCGAGAGATGATTGCGGGGAAGGCTAACTCGCACGCACTTCATAACGATTCGTTATTTCTAGTCATTATGTATTTAGATTCTAAAAAGCTTCAGATGAGCATTTAATAATGTAAAGTAAAACAGACGTGGTAATGACTCTCTCTGCGTATACATTTCATTATACAAAGATAAAAATATATCATTACTAGTGCCATTACTAAATACTTTATAAAACTAGCCACTGGAGCGGTTTTCCATTGAGTGCATGTCGTAAAACCAAAAGCAAAGTAAATACAGAGCTAATCACGGGAGCAAGTAAAACCGCAATGAGCCAATCACGAGCAAGTAAAAACACAATGAGCCAATCACGGGAGCAAGTAAAACCGCAATGAGCCAATCACGAACTGAAGTAATTCGTGATTGGTTTTACTTGAACCAATCACGAGGAAAAGTAAACTCAATTGTCAATAATAAAAAAAAGATTGCTGATGGCGTTTGGCTTTAGTTTAGAAGTTGATTTGCTGATAATTACAAAACGTTTCTCACAGCCAATAGAAAATCACAGATTGCTTTCGACACTCAATCGAAATCCGCTCTGTAATGTGTCAAATAGGGGCACGGTTCACAACTCGAGCGTCTTCTTTGATGAGCAGACTTAGTTATTCGACGGCAGTCACTGGAACTTCGTACGTCTGAATTGAAAAAAGAAATTTGTCAAAATCAAAAATCAGGTGTGTATTTTAAGACCAAGGCAACTAAGACGAATCTCCAATACGCGCGCTTGAGCGTTGATAATTTAAAATATAATGTCGAATAAAAAGCAGCTGAGAAGTGCGCGAGCGCGCGACAATCTCATGGCGGCAAAATATTTTCGCGCCATGAGATTGTTGTCGAGTGCTCGCGCACTTTGCTTCAGCTGCTTCCGGTTACTAAAAATAGATTTTATTCGACATTATCATCGTACACAGCGCGCTACAAGATTCCCTCTCTTACTAGTAAGGTACACTAGAGCACTGACTAAGTCTAAATTCCACGCTAAATTCCAATTCGATCTGTGGTTGGCCGGATCCTGGCTTTCATCAGCCCCTATGGTTGTTTCGTTAGAAATTTAGTTTTTTTTTCAGTGTGTGTCTGTCTAAGTCGACAAAAGGCCAAGCCAAGCTATGTCAGCCTAAGTCGACTTAGGTGGACGTAAGCGTTCAAACACGCATTTATGCGAGAATTCTTTCCGATCAAACTGTGTTTACGGTGATGCGGCAATTTGTTTGACTTTTAATAAAAAAAAAATCCAGACATGTGATTGACGTTTATATCTAAGTTGTTTGATCTTAATAGGCCCTTTGCAGTACCTGGTCGCGTGACCTTTTTAGCCTGTCAATCAAAAAGAAAATTTGGCGCTAGAACAACATGAATACCAGAAATGGAAAGAGCAAGCCAAAATTAGTAAAACAAGTTTTATGTTCATATCTTTAAAACTGAAGGAATGGCAATTTTTTGAAAACTCTATAATTTAGCTTAATCTAACAGAGTTTGTGAGGCTTTTTTTTGCTGACTGGCACGGCTTGAAAATTACTTGAGAGTAACTTGGTGTCGTTGATCATGAGTTTGCCAGCGTCTAAGACCGTCTAAGCCAAAAATCGGCATTTATGACTTAGCGGTTCACACCTGAATTTTTTGCTAAGTCGACTTGAATCATGTGCTAACACAGACTTAGTGGTCTAGTGTGGACCCTCCTTATATACTCTCTTGGTCATACCTCTTCAAAACCTGGGACGCCGAAACGTGCTTTGTTTTCAGTTGTTACAGGATCATCGGCTAATTATGCTAAGCCAGGAGCCGATGACAATTATGGCAATGGTAATAGGCTCCTGGCTAAGTCAGAAGCCTAAGTGCATTTTATTTCGTCCATTTAGTGCCTGTGTACATGAAGGGAGGTTGCCCCTCATGCCACCAGCTGCATTGTTGTCGATGTGCAAAACAGTCTCGAGGGATTAAGATAGCCGACACGCTAAATTCCAATTCGATCTGTGGTTTAGCCGGGTCCTGGCTTTGATCAGCCCCTATGGTTGTTTCAGGTCCCGTTAGAGATTCAGAGTTTTTAGCCCTAGTGCTAGGACCAGCAGCATTGTTGTCGATATGCAAAACAGTCTCGAGGGATTAAGATAGCCCTAGTACTAGGACCAGCAGCATTGTTGTCGATATGCAAAACATGCAGTCTCGAGGGATTAAGATAGCCCTAGTGCTAGGATCAGCAGCATTGTTGTCGATATGCAAAACAGTCTCGAGGGATTAAGATAGCCCTAGTGCTAGGACCAGCAGCATTGTTGTCGATATGCAAAACAGTCTCGAGGGATTAAGATAGCCCTAGTGCTAGGATCAGCAGCATTGTTGTCGATATGCAAAACAGTCTCGAGGCCTAGGATTACAATACAATGAAGATAGCCTTAGTACTAGGACCAGCAGCATTGTTCCCGATATGTAAAACAGTTTCGTGCTAGGGCAAACCCCCTCCATGCAAACATGCCCTTACTTTCGAAAGCATACATCATATCACAATAAACAAGTTCAACACCCATCATGCTTACCAAGTTCACATGTGATTGTGGCTGGTTGGCCAGGTTGGCGCCAGCGCCGTTTTCTCCATGTTGTTTCCGAATATGGCCGGAATGGCTGGACTGAAAATCCGATGCTCTCAGCTTGTAATCTCCCATCGCCAGCGTCTCGTAGTTCCTGCCCCACTCGTCATCCACTGTATTGAACATGGGAGCCTGCGCGGTGTTATGCCTGTAACACACCTGCCATCGTGAAGTAGAAAAGTGAGGATTATTTAAATGAGAATCACGGAGCACAATGTTAGCACGCAAATTCAAAATAATATGATAAGAAAATGAAACAGACTGGAGACGAATTCCAAGTGTAGGTATAAATGGAAAGGCGAACTAGCTGTCAACAGTCTTTGCAATTCTGATGAAAGTGAAGCCCCTCGTAGTAAATTTGTTGCCACCTTTTATATTTACTGTTTTTAATTGCCCACTGTTGAATCAATTCTTTTTGACCACGTCCCTTCCAATAAGACCTAGTGCACCTGGCCTCTCGTTTTTGTCCTACGATATCAGTCCAATTTCTTATTACCTTGACTTTAAACAATTCAGTCCTTTGAATTTGCTTTGCCAGTTTACAATACTTTACTGGGCGCATTCTTATACTCTCTTTACAGCTTACAATTTATTGGGGAAATTCAAGGAATCGATGCATATATCCCCAAAAGTCCATAACAACTGAAAGCACTTATAAATTGGCGCGAAGCCACATCCTCAACCGTACGTCATACATACCTAACCGTACGTCATACATACCTAACCGTACGTCATACATACCTAAACGAGCGCGAGATCCGTACCATCAGTTATGGACCGAGGTTTTTTCCCTGCACGCGAGCCATAGAAAAGCGCACGAAGAGCGTGGGCAATTTCGAGGTGTATAAAATTACGGTACGGACCGAGCAAGTTTAATAAAATGTTTATTTGATGGTTAAAAAGTATTAAAAACCAGCATTGATTCAATTTTGCGGTCCAGACAGGAAATTATGGACAGCAAACTGACTAATCATAGAGAAGTTCCCTAACCACATAATAAATAAAACTATGTTATTCTAATCGGCTGTGGACGTCAAATCACTTACCGCCAAAGCTATGATAGTCACGAGGAATATAAAGGCCACGGCTCCCAATGCGATCATCGTCACCAGTGCCCACACGGGCAGTACCTCCTTGGGCTTCTCGGTCCCAGTCTCCGTTACTTCTACCTTGGTCACCTTAAACGTGCCAAGTTTTCCCGCGTCACTCGCCTCCTTCAAAAAGACCTTCAAACTAACCGCTCCCGCTGTTGAACTCTCACGTAGTATGACAATAAAGTCACAAACGACGCTACCTTCACTGACACCAAGGATCTGAATGCCTTTAAAACCGTTTACGTCTTTTAAAGCAACAGTTAACACCGTTGTTAGGTTCTTCTCCAGTTCCTTGTATTCCGGGCTTTGTTTGTTTGAGTATTCGGGTTTAAATACCAGCGCAAAGGTTGCTTTCATTGGGACGTATTTTACTTGTGGGGGAGGGGTAGGCGATGACATGACGGCAAAGCTAGTGGATGGCGTGACAGACGGTGTAACGGATGTCACGTTTCGCTGTGATGGAACAGTAGCAGTGCTCAATGGTGCAGTTGCCTGTGTCTGAGATGATGTACCTACAGAGATTGTGGATGAAGACTCAGGTGTTACGCTTGTGGAGGTTGGAGAGACAGCAGATTCATTTGGTCCGGACGTCATCACGACTGTCACGGCAGATACCGGTGCTTGAGTACCTACTGAGCTACCAACAGACGCAGCAGTGTCTCCTCCCGAGTCACCTCCCGAGTCATTAGCAGATGAAGACACATTGGAGGCAAGTGAGGGTTGTGTACTGCGTGATGAAGAAGATGGATTGATCACGACGATAGATTGCGTGACTGATTGTAATTCAGAAGAAGCCGATGCCACGGCGCTAAGTGTGGTCGGTCTACTATGGGGAGAAGGTGAAATTGATGAATTTGGAGGGTGGACGATTGACGCAGAGCTAGATAAACGCGATGTGGTTTGCGTAAGAGGTGAAAATGTGGAACTCGTAGAGGGTGACGTGGTAGTCGTATTGGTTACTGTTGCTGCCAAAGCTATCGAAGTTGTGTCGGAGACCGCTCTGGGTACCGACGTAGAGGATGGGACATACGGAGAAGTAGTTCTGTTTGCATCTGTACGAATTAAAATGAACGAACCTTAGTATAAAGATAAACACTGGTATGTAATCAACTAAAGTCGATTGAGGTATGCTAACCGCCGTGGAAAGCGAGTAGCAGCTGACGTTTCGAGCGCTAGCCCTTCGTCAGAGCAAAAGAGGGCGTGGTTGTCATTGGGAAATCGGGAAAATTGTCAAGGTAGAGAAAATCGTACGTAGTTGAGAAAAAAATGCTCTCGTCATTCTCAAAAGGTGTTAACAAGTGCATATATTAACATCTCCTTTGAACGTTCTGCTGACTAATAGCAGTAGATAGTGATATAAACATTTGCGAAACATGTTCAAGGGGCTGTGTCATAGTGTTGCGCATGTATGGAGTCAATGTTTGATTAGTGGGAGGTGACTTTAACTGTTTGTAGCCAATTTGATGTTTGATTAAAATGATGCGCAATACACACATGTGCGGGAGGTTCGCCAGTTCATATGACAATTGCTGAAAACAACTGCATGTCCGGCCCTAAGACTGCGAATATAAAGACCTCTCATCGTGACATAGCCCCTTTAATCTTGAGTAGTGACGAATAACAACTGTTTCATTGTGGGTTACATGCGGTACACAGTCTAATCCCTCTCATCTTAACGCTCTGATGAATTTGTTCAAAAAGTATTTCTTAACGAATTCTGACCACCCCTCTACGTTTTTAAGCAAAGCAGATGAGACCCGTGCCTTAATCTACCTGATGCAAGATATAAGTGCAAGATACCCTCTGCCTTTGGAATTGGGCAGAGATTAAGATATATATTTCCCGGAAAAAAAACAAGACATGCGAAAGATATAAGCCTGGATATTCCATAGACCTTCCTGTTTGGGGAGCGGTGACCTTTTCAGGTGTAAAACCGATGATTATTTCTACAAATGGGTTGAATTGACAGCTTATCAAGCTACACTTTAGTAGCCTGAATACATGATTGTTTTGGAAGAGGAAGTATTTAAAATTGACTAAGTCAGATACTTCAGCTCACGAGTATGACCGATATTTATAAGTTATTCCTCTTATGTCTGGCTGAGTATAGTTCTTATGTTACTGATTTCAATGGCTCTCTGTTAGTGCTCTTCGCCAGAGAGGAACTGTGCCCGGATAGACAGAGCGGAAAAACGGAGCGCATGCGCACTAGCCACTTCATTAAAAGTGAATCAAGATGGCCGGGGAGCGGGAGAGAATTGTAGCTCTTTTTCAGGGACCTCTCACAGCTCAATAAATACCACGATTACTTTATTACTTCACACCATGGACTGATATTCTTCAGTGGCTTCTCTGAGCCCAAATAACACATAATTCAGACCACAGAAAGAACGCTACAATTGCTCGTTCAACTCTGTGTTCAAGAAAAACGAACCATTTCGAAATGTTCATATGCGACTGGAAAAACGCCAAAAATAAGGAAACTTGTGAATATATAAGGTTCATACTTCGATAGAGAACTAAGGAGGTGATGGTTTTTAACATATAAAATACCATATTCGAGATTTTCATACCATTTTTCAAACGAAGCATTTGAAGTTACAGTAGTCAGTAGTGGCTAGACTGTCTACAGCAGTAGAAATCCTGGAACGACGATCATTACCAAAGACTGTAAGTAAATCTACAGAGCTATTATCAGGAAATTATACAATATTTCACTTGATTTGGTTATTATGGTATTACATCGGCATTTTGACGAATTAGTCGACTGATTTACCAATGTATCGTACGTAAAGAAAACGAATTTTCATTTCGTTTTAAAATGAAGTGTTGTATAATAGTATATACATGTAAAAAAAATTAATATGTTATAATTGTTCTGTTTTCAGAAAGCCAACAATAAAACATAGTTGTAATCGAATGCCTTTGGCAAAGTAGTTTTGTGTTCATTTAATTTTGTTCATGTTAGAAGTGGGTTAATTGACACTAATTATGTTGTGTGGGATTTTTGTGTGGTTTTGTAAGAGAGGTGCATATCAAGAGCCTGCATGTGGACTTTAAATTCTCACCCAAGCTTTGCATAAAAATACTTTTATACACATTTTATGCAGATCAAGCAAAGAAGCAGTACCTCTGGTCTTGTTTATTTTCCTGTAAAATAGTAAAACTTGATTCTCTTCCCAATTCACTCAGTGCATGTTAATGTTTGCTGTTTTGGAATACCTGGACCGAAATAGTAAAGGAGCACCTGCATGGTTATACAGATTACTTGTTGAGAAATACAGACTTCAAACACCATAATTTGTCTTTATCTCTATATTCTTCCCAAACAAAAGCAAAGTCACGCAAATATAGCAAACTATGAACACAAACGTATACAGTTTTCATCTACTTTCTCATTATTTGAGACTAAGTGTTTTAAACCTGTTTATTTTTAATGTAGAAAAAAATGACATAATTATCTGGTCCCATATATTAACAGCATTGGAAGGAACACGAAGACTCGAAAAATTTACGCTTTTCAGCACCATCACTTCTCTTCATCTTTATTCTCCACCAAAAACAAGAACACAGTCTTATGTATCTATGAAACATTAAAAATAAGTCATTCTCTTAAAATATGCAAAAAATATTTATGAAATTTAGAAGTAAATCATGTATGTGTTGGTGTTGTAACTCCAATTTTGAATGAGGAAGGGTTAAACACTGTAAGTGTTGATTGAAAGAATGTGATAGTTGATTCAGTTTAATATGTGGGTGTGATAATGTATTTGGGAAAGGAAAATCATGATGGCTATGGAGGTTAATTCCGATGAGGTTTCATTCATGATACTAACATTAACAATCAGATACATGTGCAAAACATGACATAAAATAACTAATTGACTAATGTTTATTATCAATACTTAGAATCTCTGCTCACGCGTACATTGCATGTTCATGTTAATTCAAATCACAAGGGTTTTTAATTTTTTAAAGTTAAATTTTTGACAAAATAACATTTAGTAGCTATCAAAATACTAATATTATAATAAATTACATATTTATGTATGTTGTATCTGAACCTTAAATTCAGAAAGAGTTTACAATCAGAGCATCCCTGAGCTTTATCCAAAATTATCCAATAAAAAGCTGACCCTCTTCCTGCCTTGATGATTCATTAGGTACTGCATTAGCAATTCAAACATATACACATGATTCACCTCTGAAATAAGTTCACATAAAATAATATATACACTGTAAGCACTTAACAAAGACACAATTCACAGTTAACCTTTAAAATAATTTCACATAATTCATACAAATTTCATTTTAAAAATCAAGTTAAGAACATGTTCACTTATTATTATTGACATGTTTCTTAGATTAGCCCTTCACATAATTTCAGAAAATAATCTTCACTTAATGTTCACACACTTCATAAAATAAGTATACTACAGGTGTACAGAAAATGGAGACATACATGAAATGGTCACTATAATTATCAGGGGTTTCAAAATAACCTGGCTACAGCCAGTGCTCCAGCACTAGCATGCATCTATATTGCACTTATATTAGCCTGAAATAGCTGTATATATACATGTATAGCCAGCTACACATACTATATTTGTATTTTAACATACATTTATTACTGAAGGCATATATTCACATAGCTCTACTTTCAAAGTCCAAGCCAGCTGAAAATTAATGAACCTCTGCATTAATTATGCTAATAATGTAGTTTCTGTGTAACTTCAAAAAAAGGCTCATGAAAGATAGCCTGCTATGCAGAAGTATTTTTTTTACTCTCATAAATTCGAAGAAAAAAGTAACGTCTGCTTACCCGAGTGCTTTATTAGTTTCCAATATGCAAGCATGACGTCAGCACGTTTGTTTTATTTTTCTGCCCAATCAAAGCCATTGTTAGAATTTTAGTGAATTGGTGCGCCAGTGAACACTCTCCTGTGATTGGTCGATGGCAAATGTACGTATTGTCTGAATTCCTTTTAAAGTAACATTACGTCACTTTCCAGGATATGGAAGGTAAAATCTGATTGGTCCATAACACAATGAGGTGTGCATATTGGAAGCTAATTAAGCGCTCAGGTAAGCAGACGTTACTTTTTTCTTTGAATTTATGAGAGTGAAAAAATACGTTTGCATAGCAGGCTACATGAAAGAGGGAGCTACCAAGTTTTTCAAAGAAATTAACAATGAATTTTATTATATGTAATTGCTTATGGATTCCTGTACAAATATTATGTATTAGTAACCATTAGGCAAATGAAAAAAGAGAGATACATCTGTACATACACAGTTTCAACTGTTTTAAGGCTTAACTTTTGTGGAAAGTTATTGCATTCTGTGTTATGTCACCAGTTGGTTGGATATAAACTCAGCAAGATAGTAGAGAATTCTGCTGAATGTTAAAAACATTAAACCAAAAACATTTAAAAAATCTTTGTAGTACTCCTTCCTCTGTTGTACCATGTTACAATTATAAACAGGTTTTAACAATTAACAGTCAAAGTGTACATGAAAAATGTAGATTTGTTCTCATACATGCATGCGCATGTAGTTTGGTATGGAGACTATTTATCTCTCTTTCAATTATCTGTTCTTCCTGTGAACTAGATTATCTGTTATTTGGGCTCGAAGAAGTCACTGAAGCATATCAGTCCATGGTGTGAAGTAATAAAGCAATCGTGATATTTCTTGAGCTGTGAGAGGTCCCTGAAAAAGAGCTACGATTCCCTTCCGCTCGGCGGCCATCTTGATTCACTTTTAATGAAGTGGCTAGTGCGCATGCGCTCCGTTTTTCAGTGTTACCAAGAGTCATCAAAATCGTTACTTTAGAATATCCCGCGACACCGACGTCGAAGGTACCCCCTAGCCAGCGACTACTAACGGGGTAGTGAGCTAAACCCCGATTTTTAAGGAACACAGAATTTTGAGACTTTATAATTTAAATGACTAAGACTACCCCACCCCTACAATTTATCAGGCCTACAGATGCACGAGGTATGCACGCGGTGCTCAGTAAGCTGTGAGTTGAGAAGCTGTGCTACATGCAATGGCTACGCGGTTCATTGGATATTGGGGTAGAGAAGTCCACCCCTCCCGGTACCGCGGGTCCAAATATCGGCATGCATATCTAGAACCGTTGAGTGGCCGGTTTGAGCAAGAGTAACCGTTAGTCATTTTCGGTGTCACAGCATGTGCGAGTTTCAGTGTAAGTTGTAGCCAACAAAATTACTTCAATCAATCTTTCTTTATTTACCAACAGGTATTCCAACAATTTAACATTGATTTCCATAGAAGCCGTGCTAAAACATTACAAGAAAATCGAACTAATGTATAAAAGGCTAACACTATCTAAATCATACTATACAAATGTACAAATGTAATTCTAGTATAATATAAGTCTATTTAATAAAGATCGGTAAGGAGAAGGGTATTTGCGACTTCTTTTTTAAAGGCAACTATAGAGACTTCATTTCGCGCACTTTGGTAATTGGAAGCCCCATTATAACAAAAGCTCTTCTTCATAAATTCGATTTTTTGGTTGGGGCAAGCATAATTTCGAGGCCAAGAGTGGACCGAGTCTCCAACCGTATAAAATAGTTCAGTTAAGCTAATTGGTGATTCAGATTGGCTGAGTAAATGCATTCCTAGGTATAAATAGAGTGCAAAACTAGATAATACTGGAAAAACTCGTCCTCTTCCACGGGAAGGAAGTTTGTGGAAAATTTGTTGACAAATACTTATAGTAACTTCTTCCAAACTATTTCCCAGTTTAAAGATACTTGCCATATCAAAATCATTGCACACAGAAGAGGACATTTGGTATTGGTCATCGCTTTGAAATAAATGCGATTTTATTTGAGAGAGATAACAACTTCAGTCGCATTACAAGTTTATAATGTGGCTTACCTGTTGATACCGGAACTATACGAAGGAGAATTCTCTGCTTTCGTTTTGATCGACCGCTCCAAAATCTCTCCGACTGCAGCTCCCGCGCCATTACAAAGGTCACACAAGAAAAAATAGCACGAAATGGAACTTTAACAAGCGATTTGTAGCACTCTAAACTCGAGTGCATTCCACTCCCCAAAGATGATAGTGAAAACACCAATCGAATAATGTTGCAATAGTTAAGCAACTCTCTAGAAGAGAATTAAAATTCCAATCAAAACCCTGGATAACCTCTGCGATCAAAGTATCAATCCATGCTAAGAATAAATTATATGAAAAATATTTGAAAACAAAATCTACTTATTTCCATTCTAAATTTAAATACTACAGAAATAAATTGAATCATTTATTAAAGGTTAGTAAAAGACAATATTATAATGAATACTTTTTAGAAAATGCCAATGATAGCAAAAGAGTTTGGAGTGGAATAAAACAAATAATTCATTTCAAACCTAAAACCAGTAAAAAAATTGTTAAGATTGTAGAAAATGATGTTGAAATCACTGACTCGATAGCTATTGCTGATGCCTTCAATAATTACTTTGCTAATGTAGGAACTAACTTAGCTAAAATAATACCAAATGTTCAAACTTCACCTTTAGACTACATAAAATCCCCATTATGTAATAGCTTCTATGTCTTTCCTACTACTGCTGCTGAAATAGAAACAGAAATCTCTAATCTAAAAACTGGTAAGGCAACTGGCCCATACAGCATACCAGTTTCTGTCTTGAAAATTCTCAGCGTAGTGATTTCTAAACCCTTGGAAACATTATTTAATGCTTCCTTTTCAACTGGCATAGTCCCCAGCAACTTAAAATTGGCAAATGTAATACCAGTATACAAAAAAGACTCACAATATTGTTTATGTAACTATCGTCCAATCTCTCTCCTTTCTATTTTTAATAAGCTCTTAGAGAAGCTAATGTGTAGCAGATTACTGGACTTCATAGAGAAAGAAAAAATATTTTTTGAGAAACAGTTTGGCTTTCGGGCTAAACATTCAACTGATCATGCTGTTCTTAGCATCATTGATAAAATCCAAAGAGCAATCGATGAGCGGGACTTTTCTTGTGGAATATTTTTAGACTTTAGTAAAGCATTCGATACTGTAAATCATGCAATTTTGATCAAGAAATTGGAACATTATGGAATCAGAGGAATTGCTAAAAATTGGTTTATTTCATACCTCAGTAACCGACAACAAACTGTTACAGTATACGTAAATAATACAACCTCTGGTTCAGCAACAATCTCCTGTGGTATCCCTCATGGATCTGTACTAGGTCCAGTTCTCTTTCTACTCTACATAAATGATTTCCATCTTTGTTCTGATCTCTTTGACTTTCACCTATTTGCAGATGATGCCAATCTATTTTATAGGCATAAGAACCTTTCTACATTGGAATCCAACATAAATAATGAATTAATAAATATTCATGTTTGGTTATGTGCAAACAAGCTTTCACTAAATATAGATAAATCAAATTTTGTTATATTTCATCCTCCCCAAAGGAAGGTAACATTAATGTTAATTTAATTATAAGTAATACACCTTTGCGACAAGATAATTGTATCAAATATCTTGGTATCTTTATTGATTCTAACCTTAGCTGGAAATCTCAAATTGATTGTATCTCAAAAAAACTAAAGAGAAGTGTTGGCATTTTATCTAAACTTCGGTACTATGTTGACATATCAATCCTTGCCAAACTTTATTACGCTCTAATATACCCATTCTTGATATATGGTATGATAGCTTGGGGTAATACATACCCAACAACTGTCCAGCCTCTTATTGTACTACAGAAAAAGGCTGTGCGAATTATGACATTTTCAAAGTTTGACGAGCATTCAAGTCCTTTATTTAAAATATTGAATATTATGAAGCTAACTGATCTCATTGCCTTCCATATTGCAGTTTTTATGTTCAAGTTTCACAATCAACTTCTACCCTCTGTTTTCAATACTTTTTTCACTTCAGTCAAAAGTGTCCACAGTTATAATACACGATCTGCAGCAAAACAGTCTTATTATCTTCCTAAAGCTAGAACCAATTACGGATTATTTAATATCAGATTTCAAGGACCAAAAGTTTGGAATTCAATTGAAGAACATATTAAATCTTCCTCAATTCGACAGTTTAAGCAAAAACTAAAAAACGAATTTCTAAGCAAATATTAGCTTAGTTCAGACATTTTAAATATTAATAGCAACTACTGATTTTTAAGATAACAAGACTGGTTTCCTCCTCCCAAATATATGTATCTATAATATTTATGGTATAAAATAATAGACTAAATTGGTAGAATTTTCTGTGTGTATCTATGTGTGTGTTTTTTATTTCTCCGACCTAGTAATTTAATTCAGCCATGTAAACTGGCTCCCTGGCATTTTTAGCTTTCTAGTTATTTCAGGGTGCCAGTACCCTTTAAATATTCCAATTTCTTTTTTCTTCTTCTAAATACTATATGTAAGTAATAGGGTAAATAAAGTTGTTGTTGTTGTTGAGAAACCTCAATGATCTATACATCAAAACACTGAAAATTTATTCTCCTATCTGAATTCAGCGGTAGAAATCCAGTTTTTCTCTAAACGAGTAACTTCACTCGGGAAAGCAAATTCAAATTTGTTCAGTCGAAATTTTAAAAAATCTCTCTAAATAGTTACCAGTTGCAGATTGGATATTACTTAACTTTGATTTGAAGGTAGAAATTTTCCATAAATCACTTTATTTGTTTTAAAAGGCAAAACAGCTCCCAAAACCGTGTATTTTTGAATGAGATGACTGGACCGATACCGGAAGTGAGTCACCGGAGCTTTTGTACGCAATGACTTTGATATGACAGGGTTTCATTTGTCTCACTGGAGTGACACGGAGAGTGTGACTCAATTAAAATAGTTTGGAAAAACCGGGAAATACACACTTCCAATGAATAGAAATATGTTGGAAATTCCTTGGATTTTTTTTTGAAAACTCTAATTGCCAAGAAATTTCCATCCCATAGAAGAGGTCCTGTGTAATATTGTAAATTGCCGTGGAAACTAGCAAACAAGGGCGAGATGTTCAATTGTTTTGGTTGGTGCATGTTGACGAGAAAAATTGGACTTTTTATTTGTCAACACGAGTTTTGTAAGGTTGGGGTAAATAGACCAGTTCGCGGTATATTCCGACATTTTGAAAGGGTGCAAACAAGGCGCGGAATACAGTGTTATATAATTTCCGTAAAATGGAATTTCTGGAGATACCAGGTAAAAGATTAACTGATCAAAATTTGAGGGATGTGCTGGGAAGCGTGTTATCATGTTTTCAGTTTTCCATACATTGTCTGTAATTTTTCCCGCGGACTCTTCAGTCCAAAATGTCGCAATTAACCGCGAACTGGTCTTTTGGCTTAATTTCTGTCACAAACTAATGTACACAATTGGCTGTAATTCATAACATCTTGCTAACAACGCGTGCACGTGTACGTTTAATAACACCTGTGCCCGTTGTTCAAAGCCAGGGCAACTTTATCCCTAGGATAGCGCTAAATCTTTAATTAATTGTAACATGATCTGTCAGTTTACCCTCGGGTTAGCGGTTTACCCATGGTGTAGCGCTTACCGGCCCCAGGTGAATAAAGTTGATAAATTCGTCTTACTTTGTACTTTCTTTAGTATACAATAAACTTGTAAACTTCTGGTACATTTCAAGGGCACCCGGCAACGAATACTTTTTGAAATTCGTTTGAAACCAGTCGGTATGCAGCTCATCTAGCCATTTTAAGGCGCCTACTATGTCTTTTGACGTATTCTAGAAAGCTATTAGCTGTTCGGATTTTCTAGGTGGAAATCGCGTCAACCGAAAATACTATGGCAAAATATTTCCGGCCTACGAATTTGTTAGTAGTCTAGAACATAAACAAGAATTTTCTTGCCCAAGTAACTTCATGTTGCAAAGTTTTTTAGGGGTTCTTTTTTCCTTTAGCAATTCTTTTAGGTGACCTCCATTTGCTAAAGGTTTATTCTTTCGGATTTTAGATGTCAGAATTTCTTAGAGAATGAAAATGTGTTCTCTAAAACTTTAGGTGGCCGCTTCACTAAATGATTTGTGATAATATGTGGTGTTTTTTATTCATTCCAACCAATGTTTTTTTCCCGGATCGTTCTGACTCTATTGATCAGACGAAAACGTACGAATATTTTAGGGGAAAGGTCTTACTCTATTGATCAGACGAATACGCACGAATATTTTAGAGGAAACCTTTTAGTCTCCCTTTTCTTCTATAACTTTTTAGGGATTGAAAACAAATTTTCTAGGGACAATTTTTTCAAATCCGAAAGTTTTAGGCTAACTTACTCTCCTGAACAGCTTTTTAACCGAAAACCTCGTTGGGTGCCCTTGACATTTGGAAATTCTATACACATGCAGTATTAATCCCCAATCGATATTAGTGTTTAGGTTCTCATTTTTGAATTAATTTTTCGCATTTTGCCTATTTTTCTTTAAGAGCTAAACATATGCAATGATGCTTTTGTCATTAAACCAAAACGTCGAGACATACGCATGTATTAAAAAAGCGATGCAAACAGAGAGTTACACTAAACCAGTGTGTATAGTTGATATCTAGGGTGGAAATAAGTATTTTAATTTTTTGTTTTCACCCTTATAAATACTGAAATAACCACAAATCGCTTTAACGATGCAAAATACGTATTTTTGAATATTTAATCATGCCCTCACTTAGCAGAACAATTTAAAACCACAAATATGAATTATTTTGAAGCTTGTCTTCAGTGAACATATCAATATTCATCTTTACGAGACTCATTATGCCTCGCATGACTTTTGCATTCAGTTATACATTCTAAACACGTCAGGCTGTATTAGTAATTTGGTCTGTTTGTGTTTGTGAGTACCGGTAGATAGCAGGTACTTTTATAGAGAGATCCCTTTCACGTCTTTCACGTATACAAAAAAGATTTTGTATGGTCTCAATTTTTCTGTTTCCCACCGATAAAGCTAATGACAATACATGTATTAAAATATAAATATATGTTGTCGTTATCAGTTATCGGTCAAGGGAAAAGCTGAGATCATCGGCAGGAATTGGAGATCATTAGGAATTTGTTTTTAGTAAAACTGATTGGTTTCTGGGTCGAGTTATTGTTCTGAACTGAGAATTCGAACTTTTCTAAATTAAGCCATTTTTTTTATGGAGCCAAAATCCGCTTCCTTAATTCACTTACAGTCTCACTGCGGATAATTTTTGAAAGCTATTAAAATAATGGAGAAATTTCCTTCTTAGCAAGAGAAAAAATGCTTAATTAGGTTTTTTGGGAAAACACCGTGTCCTGAAGACACCGTAATTAGTGATTCAAATTTTTTTTGTGGTTATTACTGTCGTGAGTCACAGATTTTCTTGGTTTAAAATTATAAGGAGTTAAATAAAATAAATAGATTGTTCTAGATTTCAAATTTCAAGTGACACGGAATTTGTGCGCGTCTGTAATGATACATTCAGTCAGAAAGAATACAATTTAATATGTCTTGAATTCGTATGGAATATTAACGTTTAGCAAGTAGAAACTTGTCGGAAAATGAATACGCACTCTGAATTATCAATGCTTTGAAAGCCACTCACAAGCTCACACAAACGAAATGATTAACGGTTAGAACAAAATCAGTAATAAAGGTTTACCTGTAGTAAGACTGCTCAAACCAAGTACACTGCACAAAACCAGGAACTTGAACAAGATTCCCATTTCGCAGTTCTAGCAGAAAACGCTTGTTGATAGCTATCGTATTTGATAGATTCGAGATAAAACCTTTGTGTTTCGTGTCCCTTTCGCTCTCGATTTGTACTTTTGATCTTCTTTAGCTATAAACTGACGGATTATTCAATGAGCAACTTCAAGGAGTCATCGAAGTCCACCGGATATGTTAGTGGTAAAATTAAGGTCCACTGATTCTAGCAGCATGCAGGCAATTTATCATCTCCTATGATATATGCTAAACTGCTTTCAGATATTTGAGCATGTGCAAATATATTTATATTTATATATGTTAATTAAATTGAAAAGACAGGAAGAAGACTTCGAACCTTCTACATGAACACGAATAACTGAGTTATATGTTTCGGCACAGGTTCCTACATTTAACTCTTCAGTTTTACGATAACACGAAACTCATGAAAAGAGAACTGTACGATCGTGAAAAGCATTAACTATACTCGCTGCTAAGACTGACTTGAACATAACAGCTCAGTTAAATATAAATTGGTTTCCATAACGGGAAGCTTAAATACGGTGTCATTGTAAAACTGAAGGCGTACTTGCAAATGAATTTACTTAACTTGACAAGTGACTCTGGTAAAGCATATATTCAAATATCAATGTTGGAAGTAAAACATGAACTCTTTGCTACTCGACGAATCGATTTTACGCCGTTTGTTCGTAGCTTCGTTTGCTTTACACCTGCGAGAATATTCATGTTTACGCTTAGAAAACACTGTCAAATCTATTTGAAAAGCCATTTTTGTTTTAAGAAAATAGAAGGCAAATTGGACAAGCTCGCGTTTCTAATTTTCTACCGTCTAACGACGCCTGTTTTCATGACAACACGTTGAAAACCAGTTATTCGCATAACGTTGAAAGCAGTTGGGATCCCCAGATATTCGCATATGGCGTTTTTTAATTGCGTGTGATATTTCTCAGTTATTAACGAGCTCGGAATACCATGCCAGAACAATAGAAGTTTTTTTGTCGTCTCGAAATATAGATTCATGTTTACCGTTGAATATTACGGTCCTTGAAGCTCACAGTACCAGGGCCGTAGCTATTTCCAGCCATTCCAGGGAGGTCTTGGGAGGCCAACTGCCCCCCCTGCCTCCCCAACCCCTTGCTAGCTACGGCCCTGAGTACGTTCCCGAGAGCAATTCACTTCGCTAAAACGAAATGCTTAGTCACGCTCAATTTTCAGTGACTATTTAGTTGTGATATAATAATTATTATTGTTATTGTTGTTACTATTATATTAATTATCATTTTTATCATTCCCTCTCTTCTTACAATAGAATTTACTGATTGCAGTTATTGTTTTATTCAATGCAGGGGAAAATGAACGCCATAGTCGGACATCTCTGCTCTTTGAATTGGAAATTTGCATTATGGCGTCATTTAGAACCGTCAACGCCCGTCAACGCCCGTCAACGCCCGCTGACGCCCGTCAACGCCCGTCAACGCCCGCCGCCCGCCAACGCCCGAAACACCCTCCTCCTCCTCCTCCTCCTCCCTCCTCCTCCTCCTCCTCCTCTTCATCCCCCCTCCTCCTCCCTCCTCCACCTCCTCTCTCCTCCTCCTCCTCCCCCCTTCCCCTCCTCCTCCTCCCCCTCCTCCATCGCTAGTCCAAGGCTTCCTTATGTTACACTTTCGGTTGTTCAGATATTTTCTGTAACATAAGGAAGCCTTGGACTAGCGATGAGGAGGAGAGGGAGGAGGGGGAGGAGGAGGAGGGGGGGAGGAGGAGGAGGAGGAGAGAGGAGGAGAAGGAGGAGGGGGGGAGGAGGAGGAGGAGGAGGGAGGAGGAGAAGGAGGAGGGTGTTGCGGGCGTTGGCGGGCGGCGGGCGTTAGCGGGCGTTGTGAGTGTTGTGTCTAGTTTAGCTAGACTTTCTAGAGTTTATAGACTAGATACTTTGTAGTCTAGAACGGCTAGACTAGAAAATAATACAATTTCTAAACTAGAAAATGATAGCTAAAGTAGAGTTTTTAGACTAGACCAGACTACCTAGGTCATTATTTTTTCTCTCCTCGGTAAAAACACAACTGTCTGTAGCATTTGTCAACAAGAAAAAAATCAATGAAACATAAATCAGTGTAATCTTGTAACATGGTATATTATATCAACCCAAGAGCTGAGAAATAAGAAAGTTATCAACTCCCCGAGGATAAGGAAAACGAACTGTTTTTAACATTGGTGTTTTTGAGATCGAATAAACTTTGTTTAATTATCTGGTGGTTTGTTTATATTCGTATAGTAATTTAGTTCAGTTTTAGAGAAGAATTTGCATCACAAGAGTTTTCCTTAAAACAATAGGCTCTTCAGTTATCGTTAATCCCTAATAACAACAGCAGAGTTGATTTAATGAATCATAGTGGATTTTGTATACAATTATCTTCTGAGTTATTAACTGTAAAGGAAAATAATAAAGACAGTTTAGAGCCTATCACAAAATCCAACAAGTGACGATGAGGACTGATTGTAAACAAACCTTAAATGCTAAAATATTCTTTAATTTGTTATGCCTCATTGTAAATCTTGTCGCTTATCATGGTTTGAATCAATAAAATCTTGTTCCGAGTAGTTTGTTTTGTTGATTATGGTAATTATAGTTCAGTTTTAGAGAATAATTTACGTCACAAGAGTTTTCCTCCAAACAATAGGCTCTTCAGTTATCGCTAATCCCTAAGGACAATAGCAAAATTTCTCTAATGAGTCATAGTGGATTTTGTATACAATTATCTTATGAGTTATTAACTGTAAAGGAAAATAATAAAGACAGTTTAGAGCCTATGACGTCAGAGCCGATCGGTTCTGGCTTTATGTCCGCTCCAAACAATAGGCTTTGCCCAAACATGCCCGAATAGATCGATGACCTCATCCAAAGGAACAATAGATAATGAGAAACCACCGCACTTTATTCATGAGCTCACCACTTTATTCATGAGCTCACCACTTTATTCATGAGTCCAAGACAATAGATAATGACAAACCACCGCACTTTATTCATGAGTCTTAGACAATAGAACCGTGACGTCATTGAATTAATGAGCGCACCTTAAAAATTAGCATAGCGCACCACTTTATTCATGAGCTTCAAACAATAGAACCGTGACGTCATACCTACCACCACACGTTAATGAGATACCACCACAAACCACCACACGTTAATGAGAAACCACCACAAAAAGGAGGCTAATTCGGTGCCCCATATACTACTTCTGCCTCATGCTCGAAATATTGTTGCCACATTATAGGGTCTGAATGGGGTTAACTGACTACCGACAAACGGCCTTAAAAATAACTAACAAATGACGATTTTTACTGACAACTGACAACCGAAAAATAACTGACAACTGACAATTTTTTTTTATTGGTCAAACATTGTAAATTTTCTCTAGTAATGATTAACTAGGGCTAACTGACAAATGGCCAAAATTTTAACTGACAACTAACATGTAGACCCTCTATTCAGACCCTCTTATATGAAGTGGTAGATTTCAGATTTTATGATTGATATGTAAATTTTATGACCAATGTACGATTTTAGATTTTATGATTGATATGTAAATTTTATGACCAATGTAATATTACACCAATGTAAGATTTTAGATTTTATGATTGATATGTAAATTTTATGACCAATGTAATATTAGACCAATGTAAGATTTTATGATTGATATGTAAATTTTATCTCCAACGTAATATTAGACCAATGTAAGATTTTATGATTGATATGCAAATTTTAATGACCAATGTAATATTAGACCAATGTAAGATTTTAGATTTTATGATTGATATGTAAATTTTATGACCAATGTAATATTAGACCAATGTAAGACTTTAGATCCGTTCCTCCAGAACTCCGCTGGCCGATATGAAGGCTCAATCTGGAGTTCAATACAAGTTTCCGAGGATTTAATAGTTTTTAGTATACAATAATAATAATAATATGTTAAAGCTTATATAGCGCTTATAACAAATATATCTAAGCGCTTGATGACGTCACATACTACAACTACCAGAACTCCTTGCGCGGATCCTTTCGTTCCTCTAATTTGGACTATTGTCTTGGAGTTCTCAAAGGAGTTGATAAACTGGCAGAGGAGTGATTATATCTGAGCCTACAATCAGTGAGGAGAAAAAAGGTTCAGGCCGAAATTTAGTCAACCAGCATGGCTGGAAGCTTAAATGTTGGAGAAAAGAAACAACCAAGCATATAACCTACACAGTAATTAAAGTCTATCAATGACGTACGGATCTTTCCCTTCAGTATCGTATCAGTGGATGAAAAAATATCCTCCAGTGGGGAGGGGAGGAGCGCATTGTGGTTGGCCACGCAAGAGATTGTGGTCGAAACAGCGAATCAACGCAATGAACCATTGCGAGATTTTGTCCAAATTTCCTGTCGACATTTTCTTTGGTTTGGTCGCCATTTTCGTCTTTTTCATTTTAGTTCCTCGGTAAAAACTTTGGTCTGGCTACGAGCCTGCCAGCAATATGGTAACCCCCATTTTGAGAACTCCCACTTACTACATCTAGTATATAGCGGTACCTGAAGAAGGCTAGAAATCAGGCTCCTGCCGAAATATACAGGGTGTCTCATAAGTTCGTGCTCCAACTTTGAACAGATGAAAAAATTCGGTAAGTTTTGTTGGAACCAGTTTTGGGTAGATTTTGCGGCATGGCCGGTGCTCCATCTTGTACGAAGTTCATGTTCTCGTTTGAGCTGAACAGATTTCTCTTTACGGGTTTCTCAGTTGTAGATCTCCGGCTAAGTAATGGGCTGACCTCCTTCTCTAGGATCCTGTTGATATAGTAGTTGGCCGTCACAGTTTGCTCTTGTGGAATGAAGTGCAAATTTGTCAAGCCGCGACCGGTCATTCCACCCAAAATGAGCCATTTTGAACTTTGTTTAACTTGATAAGCAGGCGGAACTTGGCTTTCTTGCGAGCCCCATACGACATCATTCTTTGGATTTGGCAGATGGAATAGGTACTTAGGGAATTCGTCTGAAAAAAGGAAGCCATCCCACTCTTGTGCAGCGTAATGCATCAGTCAATTCCAGCAATGCCCATCCCCCCCCCGGGACAACCCTCGGGCATTAGCCATTTTCGTTTTTTTTTTTCAAATTCCCCACCGTGGGGACAAGCAAGGTGTTCAAATGCCCCACAGTGGAGCCAAAGAAGTAAGGAAAATGCCCCACCCCCGGGCACAACCATAATGATATACTGCCCAAGTTTAATTCCATGCAAATACACAAGGCGCAGATAATCTATTCATTGATAGTTTCCGTTCGTTTCGTAGATCCTCCATCTTGTTTTGTATTTGTATTACCGCTGTTTGATTATACTATTGAGCTGCCTGGAGCAAAAGATATTAATACATCAGTATATATAGTTTTTATTTCATTCCTATAAATAATCATTCGCAACGCGGTTAATGTTATCGACAATAAACGCTTATTAAAACCACGTGATAGACTTTATAATAATAGTGTGACTGTTCTGTTCGTCCGGTGGACAGCAGCAAACTGTGTATATTGTATATTTGTAAACGAACTACTTGATATCGTTTCAAACTCGGACCGGCAGAGCTTGGGCCCCGTGTGGCTCCTGAAATTTTTAGCGCAGCGTATAGCGTTAAGAATACCGTACGGGTACTGCTATTTTCTAGCTAGTGTAAAAAATTAAACATCCATAGATTTCCCGGCTTTTTCGTGTCCTAGTATATACGAATAACGTGGATAAGACAGTATAAACTGCAGGTTTCTAGGTTTAGAGAAATAGATACATGTAGAATCCACGGGCAGCTGGAGTAATTACAACAAATCAGATTTATAGTTTTTTTACTTGATACAGTATGGCGTCGTTACCACGAGACCAGTCCGGCTCTTTCCTAGAATTCTTTTCGGCAGTGTCAAATGCCCGACCCCCGGGCCGATATAAGGTTACAAATGCCCCACTCCCGGGATCTCAAAATATGCAAATGCCCCACCATGTCCCGGGGGGGGGGGGATGGGCATTGCTGGAATTGACTGATGCATAAGGTGTTTGTATTTTTTTGCAAACTTCAGGCGAGCTTAGCGTTGTTTCTCTGTCAAAAGTGGTTTCTTCTGTCGTCGAAACGGCTTCCAACCTTTTCTATTCATATATCGCCATGTCGTCGCTCTTGAACCAGATAAACCTTTATTCTGTAGATGTTTAGTATATAAATCTTTCGAGTGGAGTTACGCCTAAAAAGAACCAATCCCAAAACACACAATTAACTGATTTGATCCAAGTGATTGGCTTAAGGGCCCATTGACATATTCCGTTGCTACGCAACACCGTTGCTATGCTCGCAGGAGCAGATGCGATTTTGACTTCCGGTTTACGCTAGCCTGAGAGCCGATATGAGTCGGCTATTTTCTCAGCCTAGTTTTATGCGTGTTCACCGGCCATCCGATAGTTTTAATACATACACATGAAAGGTTTTCATGAATGAATGAAGTAAAGTGTTCAAAAGTCGGAGCAAGCCGTAACGATGTCTCTTTCGCGAGTGGGGAGCGATAAGAGTCGGCTGGTTTCCCAGGCTATAGTGCTTCAGTGGGGGGTGATTACATTCGCATAATATGTGATTATCAACTTCTATATAACAAAACTTTTTTATGCAAAAAAAAATTTCTGTGAATAAAAAAACATTATATATCCTCAATTATATAATGTAACAGAATTTATGCAAGTAATTACTTGCATAAATTCCGTTATATAAGATATCCTCAATATAATATAACAGAATTTATGCAACTACTTACTTGCATAAATTCCGTTATATAACAGAATGATTTATGCAATTAATTACTTGCATAAATTCCGTTATATAACGAAACAGAATTTATGCAACTAATTACCTGCATAAATTCCGTTACATGAGATATACTGGCTCATATAACAGAACAGAATTTATGCAACTAATTACTTGCATAAATTCCTTTATATAACAGAATGATTTATGCAACTAATTACTTGCATAAATTCCGTTATATAACAGAATCATTTATGCAACTAATTACTTGCATAAATTTCGTTATATAACGAAACAGAATTTATTTAACAAATTACTTGCATAAATTCCGTTACATGAGATATACTGGCTTATATAACAGAACAGAATTTATGCAACTAATCAGTTACTTGCATAAATTCCGTTACATGAGATATACTGGCTCATATAACAGAACAGAATTTATGCAACTACTTACTTGCATAAATTCCGTTATATAACAGAATGATTTATGCAACTAATTACTTGCATAAATTCCGTTATATAACGAAACAGAATTTATGCAACTAATTACCTGCATAAATTCCGTTACATGAGATATACTGGCTCATATAACAGAACAGAATTTATGCAACTAATTACTTGCATAAATTCCTTTATATAACAGAATGATTTATGCAACTAATTACTTGCATAAATTCCGTTATATAACAGAATCATTTATGCAACTAATTACTTGCATAAATTTCGTTATATAACAGAATCATTTATGCAACTAATTACTTGCATAAATTTCGTTATATAACGAAACAGAATTTATGCAACAAATTACTTGCATAAATTCCGTTACATGAGATATACTGGCTTATATAACAGAACAGAATTTATGCAACTAATCAGTTACTTGCATAAATTCCGTTACATGAGATATACTGGCTCATATAACAGAACAGAATTTATGCAACTAATTACTTGCATAAATTCCGTTATATAACAGAACAGAATTTATGCAACTAATTACTTGCATAAATTCCGTTATATAACAGAATCATTTATGCAACTAATTACTTGCATAAATTCCGTTACATGAGATATACTGGCTTATATAACAGAACAGAATTTATGCAACTAATCAGTTACTTGCATAAATTCCGTTACATGAGATATACTGGCTCATATAACAGAACAGAATTTATGCAACTAATTACTTGCATAAATTCCGTTATATAACAGAACAGAATTTATGCAACTAATTACTTGCATAAATTCCGTTATATAACAGAATCATTTATGCAACTAATTACTTACATAAATTCCGTTATATAACGAAACAGAATTTATGCAACTAATTACTTGCATAAAATCCGTTACATGAGATATACTGGCTTATATAACAGAACAGAATTTATGCAACTAATCAGTTACTTACATAAATTCCGTTACATGAGATATACTGGCTCATATAACAGAACAGAATTTATGCAACTAATTACTTGCATAAATTCCGTTATATAACAGAACAGAACTTATGCAACTAATTACTTGCATAAATTCCGTTATATAACAGAATCATTTATGCAAGTAATTACTTACATGTACATAAATTCCGTTATATAACGAAACAGAATTTATGCAACTAATTACTTGCATAAAATCCGTTACATGAGAGATACTGGCTTATATAACAGAACAGAATTTATGCAACTATAATTACTTGCATAAATTCCGTTATATAAGATATCCTCAATATAATATAACGTAATTTATGCAACTACTTACTTGCATAAATTCCGTTATATAACAGAATGATTTATGCAACTAATTACTTGTATAAATTACGTTACATGAGATATACTGGCTTTTATTGACGATTCCCATCAGTTCGTTTGACAATCAATCTTCAATAAAGTCCGGCACTTTTGTATCTAAAACGGATGAAAACAGCTGAAGTAGCTAAACTCATGTTCGACAAGTCTGGTTTGCCAAAACTGGCCATTTCGAGTTGGTTTCTTGAGTTGGCCCGCCATCTTGAAATATACAACAGGAACACCCAACGGTAAAACTTCATAAAAACAAACATTCTGATGTTTTTATAACAAATCAGATGTATTTAAACATATTTAAGGGAATTGTTTTTCAGCTGGCAGACGAACAGCTGTTCTGCAGCGCCAGCCAGCCTAAAGTTCATGAAGAATTTCTAAATTTCCCAGCTGAAATATTTAAGTGCAGAATTTGCCAGCTAAATATTGTTCCGATGTTGAAACGGTTTGTACAGGCCTTAACTGAAAAATAGAACGCTATATTTTTATTTTAAGAATAAAAACCTGAGCTAACCTGCAGAATTTGGTATTTTTAAAAACCTGTGAAACAACAGGTACGTGCAGAATTTGCCAGCTGAGAAATATCGCTCTGTTATATTATTATTATGTAATTATATCGGACTGCAGAATTTACCAGCTGACAAATATCGCTCCGTTATATTATTATTTAGTATCAGACTGCAGAATTTGCCAGCCAAGAAATTCCAAAGTGCAGAATTTGCCAGCCGAGTGGCCCAGAAGAACAGTTATTTTGCAGAACAGTTCGTTGGGTGTTCCTGATACAACCACAAGAGGGACTGGGTCCACACACCGGTCAAACGTCAACGCGTGCCTATTACGGTCAGTCTGGTGGGCGGCCGCGCGAATTTCCCGCGCAAAATTTACCTTAAAACATATTACAGTGAACTTCTATCCCCAAAAGTTAAGAAAAATACGTGAAACTTCAAACTGAGTTTACCAATTTTTTTTCGTAATTTACCAAAAAAGTTATCATGGTTTGAAAACGGGTGTGTGAACAGTGACGGCCGTCGGCTCGCTTTGAATTTGTTTTGGAATATGTTGTTGTTGCAAGACTTTTGACGCATGCGCAGACATTTAACCACTGTGTGGACTGGGTCTAAGTTTACGTCAGATGACGTTTTAGGACTCGATCAAGTAATTATTTTCATCGTAGTACCACGGTAGCCCACTAAAACCACAGGTAGTTAACTTTCAACTATATTTCGAAAACAAAACAATTAGAACTATATACCATTTCAAAATCCCCAGCAATAGCTAAATCCGTCTTAACTATATACAGTTTTACATCTGGCATATCTTGTATATATCTAGAATACAGTTATATATTGCTCAAAACTTCAGAATATGCGCCCGCTAACTGTACCGCTGAACTGTCCTTGATTCTTGGCCATTCACCAATCATAGGAGGAGGAATCATGTTGCATCAACTTTTAAAATACAAAGCTCAAGGGAAAGGGAATTGTGGAGGAGTTTGGGGCTGATGTGGCATGCGACATTGTCTTTCTGGGCGAGGACCGCTCGGAGGTAAGTAGACAGTCCTTCATTTAATTCAATGGCTCATTTTGTTTGGAAGCTTATTGTGTCCTTTCATCTCATTTGCAATAGGAATTTGAAGATCGCCTTAACTTAAGTGGAAGAGCTGTGCCTTTGTAAAGTGAAGGTAAGCTGTCTGCTTAGAACTACTTCTGTATGTTTTTGATGTATTGTACACAATAATAATAACGAGCAGGGACCCGCGGACCTTACATGAAATCAACAAGGCTGACCGACTTCTGACACGTGTGTACTGGAGGTTTTTAGCATGTTGATGTTTTCAAAGTTGTATTTTGATTTTTAAAAAGGCAATAATATCTTACGGATCTCAGTTAATTTCTCAAACGGATGAATACAATTATACCTATACAGTGTGCCAAAACTGACGGTCACAGGCAGCTCGAGTCATGAATTCGTATGACGAAAACAAATATGGTCGCCGAAAGAGCATTGATCGAAGCACGAAAAGGGAATAAAAACTGAGAGGTTGCAAGGTGCACTGGACGCGTTCTTTGCAAAGGGTAGCAAAGCTTGTCACAAAGTCGAAAGAATAGCAACGCATTTTCCTTCACCTTGTCCCTCCAGATAAGAGACGACACATTGAAAAAGGTAGCAAACCATCACCAATGGCAAAGAGGCGTGGCAAGTCACTCGTTGGAACAAAAGTCTGTTGAATACCAGGAAATGCATGAAGGAAATACACTGGAAAAATCCACCCTTTTCCATAGTATGTAAATATAGTGTAAATACTTTGTAAAGAGACTGTAAATGGAAATTTACAATCTCAAGGCACATTTACACACTTTGTAAGATATAATGGACTTTGTAAATTGCTTGTAAATTGTTTGTAAATTCGTATTGATTCCCCTGGTTTCTGTGTGAAACTCTGTAAATTCTTTGTAAATAACATGTAAATATGTTGTAAATTCTAGTTGAACAGTTTGTAAATACTTTGTAAATCCCTGGCAAATGTTTGTAAATACTTTGTAAATCCCTGGCAAATGTTTGTCAATACTTTGTAAATCCCTGGCAAATGTTTGTCAATACTTTGTAAATCCCTGGCAAATGTTTGTCAATACTTTGTAAATCCCTGACAAACGTTTGTCAATACTTTGTAAATCCCTGACAAATGTTTGTCAATACTTTGTAAATCCCTGGCAAATGTTTGTCAATACTTTGTAAATCCCTGGCAAATGTTTGTCAATACTTTGTAAATCCCTGGCAAATGTTTGTCAATACTTTGTAAATCCCTGGCAAATGTTTGTCAATACTTTGTAAATCCCTGGCAAATGTTTGTCAATACTTTGTAAATCCCTGGCAAATGTTTGTCAATACTTTGTAAATACCTGGCAAATGTTTGTCAATACTTTGTAAATCCCTGGCAAATGTTTGTCAATGCTTTGTAAATCCCTGGCTACTGTAAGTTTAAGAATCCTTAAAGTTCATATTTAATGACCTTTACATGAGTTCTTAAATGCAACAAAATGCTGTGTTTAAGGAACACTTAAAGGTTCATAAAGGTTAACTTTCAGTGACTTTTAAAGAGGTATGTAAAGTAGTTAAATATTAACTTTCAGTGACTTTAAGGAGGTATGTAAAGTAACTAAATATTAACTTTCAGTGACTTTAAGGAGGTATGCAAAGTAATTAAATGTTGACTTTCAGTGACTTTAAGAGCATAGGTAAAGGCTTGCAAATTATTACAATCAGTGACTTTCAGGGATGATATACATTGTATAGGAACTTTTATTTCCTTTAGGGGAACATGTAAATGCAAATATTTAGTGACTTTCAAGAAATTTAGGGGTCACTTTATATATACTGTTATGTCAACTATATAAACATTTAGGTGACATCATTAAATGCGTTTTCATTTCCTTTTTAGGAAACTTTAAACACCAACCAAAACATTAAAGTTTCACCAATAGATTTTTTTCAGACTGCAGTAAATACTACTAACTTCGATGTATAAGAGCATTTAAAAGTATTTTACAGGCAGGGCAAACTGTGTTTATATGCCGAAACATACAAGACTATTAGAGTGACTTCTCTTTGCAGTCTGTCTCAATTTCAACCCAGTGCTATAAAATAACCCATTGGATAGATAACAAACCACAATATTTTTTTCTCCAATATAAATATATTTGTTCCTTTTCTCAAATAACAACAATAAAAATTTGGAGATATCACCTACACTGTATATATGTCCTGTTATGATAATTGGCACTTATATGATAAGCAGAATATAGACTTGTCGCAAGTTGACATCTAAAATATTTTGGAAATCAAGCACAAGTGACAAGTGCAAAAAACAGGTTAAAGGACTTTGCATAAGGACCATTCATTATTTATGGAGAGGGGGGAGAAAATTATTCCCAGAGAAAAAATAATAATTGTGACCCACCCCTTTAAACAGTTTTCTAAGCTGTGACCCCCAACTCCCATGCAAATTTTAAAGTAGAACCCCCATACCTTAGTCTGAAGTGTAATCTATTCCATGAGTAACTGTCTCTCAACAAAACACAACAAGAAAGGTGTACTAATCATACTGGACACTTATGAAACAAGGCTGCTTTGTACTTGATTCATATGAACTGGTTGCAAACATTATGGACATACTTGAAAGCAGTTGATTTGTTACTTGTGATAGTACTTTTGTAGTTGATCTTTTTTGGGTATGGCCTCCAATCTCATGTAAAAATGCAGATACTGTAGGGGCTGGTGGCAATAATCACATTTTTTTTTTCTTGAAATCATTCTAATAGCTAAGTTCTTTTTTTTTATACATGTATGTAGGTGGTACAGTAGTCATCCAGTATATTGATATAGAACAAAATCATGTTGTTAAAATATAAGTTCCTATCAACAGCTGTATTATTGGGACATCTATACCGGCCCATCTGATAGTTAATTATATCATGACCCACCCTGTGTTCTAAAAAAATGATTGTGACCACCCTATTATCCTCCGCCATAATTAATGAGTGGTCCGTAATATTCATAAAAATAAATGTCTGAAATAAAGACATGCGAATGCCTTTATATGTGCAATTTAGTTTAATAGAGTAAATAATTTATAGCAATGATTCACTGTTAAAAGTCCATTCGAGTGTTTGTAGCCTATTCAGACTTTTCCTCAGCCAGGAGTACTCCCTGAAGAGCTGTTTTCCTTTTGCATTACCCATTTAACGTAGCTCTCAGGGAAGGATCTACATGTATGTGACTGTTGATCACTCCTATGCATCTGATATGCTCTTGAATTGCTCGCCTTGTCAAGCTTGACAAGTAGTGCTGGTCAAGTGCTCATTTTCCCTCCTTCAGCTCCTTTCTCTCCTAGGGGAGGCTCTTCACAATGTACACAAGTCTCCTCTCTCCATCTTCTACTTCTTCCTCACTATCCTCTGATGACACATAGTTTGTGGTTGCTAAAACCAGTTCATGTTCTCTCATTTGGCCAATCAATCTTTTCCAGTGCATCTGAACAGTTTAACTGTTTCTGAAAAAAAGAAAGAAACAAAACATGAAATCAAAATGCAATTTAGGTAGCCAATGACAATTAAATATTGCTTCTTTAACTTCCAAGGAGAAAATTTGAAAAGCAAAGAAATGGCTGAGTCACTGAAAAGTCTCAATAGCCCTAGATGCCACTCGCATGGTGGTGGGTAGCCTATGTCGCATCCGAACTGAACCCCGGTTAAGTCCATCTGCGAATTAATGAACAAAAGCTTGTTTTGGACCCCCAGCAGAGTAGCACAATTATATGTACCCTCCTGCTTGGTTTTTACAAATGCTCATTCTTACACATCTTCTGAATGGCCATTCAACTGTCAGCAGTGCGACTTACAGCTAATTTACATTTCAAAATATGATGGCTTTTATGCACGTCATTTATGAGAAAAGCAATGGCATCTGTACTGTATATCAGTTTGAAATCAAGATTTGTTTGCTAAAACAAGAGCAGTTGACCGGAGTTGAGTTCAGATGTGGCACATACTAGATCTTTCCAAGCTGCACTGGAGATTTGTTTGTGTCTTCCTCGAACAAGCATTTTGTCATGACAGATTCTATTTAATGTGTTCAGCAAGTTTCCTTTCATGTGGCACTATAAACCACGGGCAGCCTATTGTGTTACATTACTTCAAAACCTGACCTAAAATTGAAATTAACCTAACATTCTCCGGTAGTAAAACACAGGGAAATGACGACTGAGCTTGTCTAGGGCGAGAAATTCCAAAGTAAACAGCTGACTCGCATGCGAACAAACAGTTTCAACCGAGCAGCCTCTGACATGAACTGCCCATCATAACAATCTCCAAAGCTGGTGACAGTTGAATGACAAGTCAGAAGACGTGTAAGAATCAGCATTTGTAAAAACCAATCAGAGGAGGGTACATATAATCGTGCTACTCTGCTGGGGGTCCAAAGCAAGCTTTCATTCGTTAATTCGCAGACAGACTTAACCAGGGTTCAGTTCGGATGCAACGCAGGCTAGGTGGTGGGCTGATTCACTAATCAGACTAATTATGTTTGTGGAAGTTTGGTCTTTTTTCCTATAACTATTACCTCTCGAAAATTATAGCATCCCACCAAAGAGGAAGTATAACTTTCCAATCTGAGCAAATTTTGGGTTTGTATTCCAAAAAGTCTATTTTTAAAAACCCTAACCATCAACAATGGCTGCTCACTAATTTAGGGTTCTTTAGAGCTAATCACTAAACAACACTGAAATATAATACTGTAATTCTTTAAATGTTTATGTGAATTAATCTAAACCCTTACCCTACATTTTTAAAAACCCTAACCATCAACAATGGGTGCTCGTTAATGTAGGGTTCTTTAGGGCTAATTACTAAACACAGAAATAAATTTACTCCTTCAATGTTCACTGACCCAAACCCTAACATAAAAAAAACCTAACATCAATGAACGTACAACAAATTACCTAGGTCGAATCAAATTTGAGATTGGAATTCAACTTAACCTAGGTTGAATTGATTTTGACCTGGAATTCAATTTGACCTACAACATATACATAAATATGTGCTTACCCTTCTCCTCGATGCTAACA
Organism: Actinernus sp. WN-2022; assembly: GCA_030867875.1. Taxonomy (NCBI): domain Eukaryota; kingdom Metazoa; phylum Cnidaria; class Anthozoa; order Actiniaria; family Actinernidae; genus Actinernus; species Actinernus sp. WN-2022. The sequence goes on from JAOWCC010000577.1 coordinate 19,905,674, forward strand.
CTAATGTCTTGTCCTTCTACTTTAATTTGTTTGGTCACAGCCTCTTCTCTTTCAGTGAGACTGTTTAGTGTAGTTTCAAAGCACCTGTGAATGATCATGCAGTTTAATGAAACTATTAAATAGCAATTAAAGTAAAAGTAAAAGTAAAGCAACTTTATTTAACGTCGGTAACTCGTGACAGTCTGATAAACTTAAGGCTGACGGGAGTCCTACGATTTTACGTCCTTATCTGAGAAGATGTGAAGGTCTAACCATTTGCAGTTGTTTCACAAAGGCAGCACCATCTACTCAGTTATTTTAAGACCCCGAGTGGTGGTCCGGCCGGGGTTTGAACCTGCGACCTCCCGCTCAACAGACCAGAGCTTATAACCACTGAGCTAACCGGTTAATTAAAAGCTACAAAAAATGTACAAATAACCAACAATAACCAGGGGCAAATAAAATTACTTGGCAAGTACAACAATCAAAAATGTAGATCAATTCTACATATATCTACATGAATTACTTTTTTAACCTGTACTTTTATTTAAAGTGCTTCTCACCCTTCTTGACATTTTTCTACCTATGAACCTTTGAAAGGTTTTGAGTACTTCTGTGAAGAAATTTTTGGTTTACAAAGAATACTCTATGTTCTACACTTGTTTGAAATGGTGAAAAATTGACCTTTCCTGGCCCATGACCATGTTAGAAAAATAATCACATGATTATTGAAGGAGGATTATAGTCTGTGTTAGTGATTTAGCCCTGAACACCCTAAATTGGTGACTACATGTAGCTCTAAACACCCTAAATTATTGAGCACCCATTGTTGATGGTTAGGGTGTTTTCTATTGTAGGGGTAGGGTTTGGATTAGTTCACAGGACCATTGAAGAATCATTACTTATCTGCATTTAGTGATCTAAATTTAGCGACTATAGCTCTAAAAACCCTAACTTAGTGAACACCCTTTGTTGATAGTTAGGTTGTTTATAAATTTAGGGGTAGGGCTTGGATTAGTTCACAGGACCATTGAAGAACTTGCATATACAGTGCTTGGGTAGGGTATTCTGCAGTTGCCCCAATACTCCGGTTACTCTTTGACTTTATCGTACTTAAGACTTAATGAAAAATAAGTCTTGTGCAGGTAAATAATCGTGTAGTATGGTGTACAGTTCACTCATGTTTTGTTCATGTAAGTATATACAGACAATTGCAAAAATCTCAGGGGAGGGTTGGGTGGAAATTTGTTTTCTTTTTAAATTCCCTCCCAAAAAACTAAACCCCATCTTTTTATGAATCCCAAAAAATTCAAAAATCCCTTTTTAGAATCTTGGGGAAAAAAAACAGTTGAAATTTTGAACTGGTTTGAAAATTTTGAACCAAAATATTTTGCAACCACAACATATACCTTATTTTGAAACCAGTGCTCAAGTGGATCGGCTTAATGGTAAAGTGGTAAAGAGCCCGCACTTTTGATTCCAACGTTCAGAGTTCGATTCCCACACGAGCCACAATTTACTTTAACTTCTTTTTCTCCTTTCTCATTTTTTTTAATATTTTCCTCTATTTTAAGCTATTAGAGCTGCCTTCTACATGTACACTAAAAACATACTGGTGTTTTGTAGTTGTGTCCAAGGAAGGAGAATAAGAAGTGCAAAAAATTGTGGCTCATGTGGGAATCAAACTGATTGTTGAATTCAAAAGCGTGTTCTCTAAACCACTTTACCATAGAGCCGATTCACTTGAACACTGGTTTCAAAATAAGGTATACAAATGTATGTGTAAACGTTCCGAGACCATGAACTTTGGGAACTTGCATTGTCAAGCGTAAATTGTTTGACTCGAGAAATGGCATTATTTCAATTAAATGGCATTTGGGTCTTGGAGTACTGTACAGTGCTTATGGTAGGATGCGGGGAAAAAATCAAAATTCTGCGGGATTTTTTGGCGAATTATGCGGGAAACATCGCAAATTATGCGGGAAATTATGCGGGATGACGTCATACATTTTTTAGCACAAATTTATTTTACCGTGTTTCACTTCAAAAAAGCCGCAAGTTGAATAAGAGAGATGGTTAATTGTCTCAAATCCATTTTAACTAGTATCCCTTTGTGTTCAAATCTATGTACTAGAAAGTCTATGTTAAACGTCAACTGATCCTAAGTATTCGTAAAATTCTTGATGCAGCAAGATTATCGAGCCTAGTTTACTAGCGTTATGGTCATAGGTTTTATTTCAGGTTAGTATGAAAATGTTATCTACTTTGTAGAAATGTCTTCAAAAGACGTAATTATCATTTCAGTAAGAAAACCAGGAAACAAAAACCAAGCAGGTTTTTGAAATGCTGTTGTAGTTGTCGCCTTATTGCAGATGCGGAAATCGACACGTTACTTTGACAGACCGCTAACCAATTTAGCGGTAAGGGACTAAGGGAAATAAGGTTTAACTGATGGGGGTGCCGTCGCTTTTTGAATCAATTTTTAAATACTGTACAGAATTTAACTGACCCAAAACAAGAATTAATAGTAGCGGTCGTTACTAGAGCTTACGCAGCATACGCGAAAACGCCGTTCGACGTACCGTATGATCATAGACTAATAAACGCAAGTTGATATTTCCTTTACATTTATTCTGTCTAGGCCTAGCTATAGTTTTCGACGATCATGTCCACATAGACAGCTGTCTGCACTAACAGTTTTAGAGCTGAAACATTTATCGCTTCGTGACGTTTCCGTTTAATTTCCTCTGTTGATTCTCTTACAACAAATTATCCATGTTTTTAAACCATAATTAAACTCGCAAAACGCTATGGAGGAACTTGATCTGAAAAGAATTCACGTTTTCCCGCTGAAAACGTAAAAACAGAGTTTTTTTTCTATTCCAAATTGTGATTAGCCACTTAGGAAACCTTGTCTCTAGATTTTCCACCATTAATGAGACACGTTCTATCGAAATTTAGACAACAGGCCCCCACGGTTTTCAACATACAACGCCTTGTTATTCCCGTTGTGAATCGTCATTTCGATTGCTCAATGTTCGACGATTTGGGAAGGAAATCTACTGTTAACTTCGGATAGATTGGGTAAGAGTCTTTGAGAAATAGCAAAAATAGATACCCGTTTTATGATTTTCTATAAATTTCTCCAAATTATGCGGGATTATGCGGGAATTGGCAGATTATGCGGATTATGCGGAGCAAGCCAAATTATGCGGGTCCGCATCCGCGCATAATTCCATAAGCCCTGACTGTAGGTACTGTCGTGCTAATATTTGAGGTTTAGTTACATTGATTTTGGATAAAAATTCGAGTGTGGTCAGTTCTAGACTCTTAGGTGGAGATAGAGGGGTAAAATTTCAACAGAACTTGCTGAAATTGCATACAGAGCCCAATGAAGAACAGATAAAGAGTTCAGGTGAGTTTTTTATATATATTTTTCCCAGTCTGCATTTTATACGAGTCTACATTTTACACCCAGTCTGCAGATTACACTGACCGTAGTGAGACCAGCACTTTCACTGTCCTCCTACAAGTCTCACCTTTTACAATATTATACGTCAGCCCTGAAAACATCTTATAACCCAGACAATCCACGCACATGGAAGTCAGTTTGTGTAAAATATAACTCTGTCTGTAACCTACTCAGTCCTTTAACTTCTTGTTTTTAGTCACCTTGTGGTTGTGAAATCCTTATAATTAGTTCTTTCTTTGACTATTATTAATTTAATTTAGTGTCATGGTCCCACAGTAATTGGCTTGAGCTGTTGCGGTCAACCTGCCTTTTATCATTTTGTTTCTACATCATTGTAATTTGTTAAAACTATTGTTTGTGGTATCATTCCTGATATTTATGTTTCCTTCAGGCGAAGCTTGAAATAAATAAATAAATAAACTCCAAAATGACAAACTTTCTCATGATGAAAGACAAAAATAACTACTCAGATTAACAGAGTATGCTTTCCAGGTAAACTGGAGAAAATGTGGGACAATTTTGCTGAAGGATGGCAGAGATTCGAGTGGATGAAAATTATTGCTTTCGAGCTTGAAATCGAAATCAATTTTTAGAATAAGCTTTTGCAATGCACTTTAATCTTTGCCATCCTCTATCGTAATTGTTTAAAAAGCATACCAGGACATTCACATAGTATTTCTCTTCTATCTTACGGTGTTATTAATGTGTAGTTTTGTTTTAAAGAAGCTCTGCCGGCGTTTGAAACAAGCACGTGCTTTGTCGGTCCAATTTATATAATAGGGACGCTAGAAACTTCTTCTATAAAAATCACTCGAAATAAACTCGGGAAAAATCCACGAATGATTCATTGACAATAACAGATGAAGCATTAGTTTTCTATTAAAGATTCCGTATTGAAACTAAGTCTTCTTAGTGAACAACATATTTGAGTCGAATTCGAAGGTACGGTGTGATAATTTCTAACTAGACTCTAGAGTAAAATTTTCCGGCTAAACCACATAAATTGGACCTTCAAATTCGTATATAATCTTACCTGGATATTCGGATATTCTTCTGATGTTCATAGTTGTTTGGAGTCTGTTTTGCTTTGTCCTTGAAGTCATCTGCACAGATATCGTAAGTTCTCCATGTTCGATGACAAAATGGCGGACGCAAACTGGGCTGTTTCGTATTGCATTGTGGTCCATACACAAACCACAGGCGTCCCAGTCTCTAATTATTCCCCAACTTCGTGAATACCGTTGGGCGAAAACATATTGTAAAAACGGCTAGAATTCGTCCATATTTTTCGACTGGCAACAAAGGAGGTTATTAGTTGGCAAAGCAGCTAATACGGCTGTGTATTTTTACGAGTCATTTGAATTTTGGACAGCGTTTTGGCTACCCTGGTTCCAGAGATTTTCAAGAGAGAGCCGCGGACAAAGAGGCTGCGAAGCGGCGAACAGCGAGCTTGCTGATCGCGGCTATTTTTCCAGAAGTTTCAATTGTTCTCTCTACAAAACCTCTGGAACCAGGATACGTTCAGGCAACGCATTCTCCCCGTTGAATTCACAATTATCCTTAAATGGCAAACACGCTTGGAATCATGATAATCGTTAATTCTACGACAAATCCTAACCCGAACCACAAACCAAACCCTAACCATCGGACGAGTTCACGGGTAAACGACGGGTTCTCACTCACCTAGAGCTAGGGTTCACAGGTAAACAAGAAGAGAAGGTAAAGAGAGAAAAAGAATTTTTTGAGCGCTCCTACTCGGACTCGAACTCGTAGCCCTTTGCCTGTACTGCAGTGTAGTGCAGGCGTCTTCACTGCTACACTAAGCCGGTCTACCGCCGTTCGGAATATAACAAATGTTTATCTTTATCCTTGACTGGTTTTAAGAATGTCATTAGGATTAACGATTATCATGATTCCAAGCGTGTTTTCCATTTAAGGATAGTTGTGAATTCAACGGGGAGGATGTGTTGCTTCAGGTGAGCCTGTTCCGGCCATCGGCTGGGAGACTGGGAAGGAATTGTCGCAAACTTCTTTTTTTGATTGGAATACAAACTCGTGACCAGGGTGTTCTCTGTCAGAGAAGGCCCTGGTCACGCGAGGAACATCGACCTCGGCAAGAGGTCGGCTTGCTGGATTAGTACTAGTCTCCTTCGCAGCCGTTATGGACTCTGTCACGCAAAGCTCCGAGATTAGTACCGGCTACTGGTGAATAATGAGACCTCTAACATGTGTAACAGCCAGTAGTCCAATGGAACTAATAGCGAGTGCTGGAACAACACTGAAGACATTCAGTATAAATTTACAAACCGATCTCGGGCCGCCAAAGCATCGATTTACAAAGTATTTACAAACTACCTCGAGGCCTCCAAAACATCGATTTACAAAGTATTTACAAACTATGTCGGGCCTCCAAAACATCGATTTACAAAGTATTTACAAACTATCTCGGGCCTCCAAAACATCGATTTACAAAGTATTTACAAACTATCTCGGGCCTCCAAAACATCGATTTACAAAGTATTTACATACTGAGTGTTCACCTCTGTACATCACAATTTCCAAACTATTTCCAAATTACATTTACAAACTATTGACATACTTTGTAAATTGTGTGCAGTGTAAATACTCTTGTATAATTTTACAAACTATTTACACGGTAAGATAGTTTGTAAATCAATTTCCATACTATGTAAAGAGTTTGTAAATCAATTTACAAAGTATGGAAATTGGATTTTACAAATGAATTACATACTATGGAAAAGGGTAGATTTTTCCAGTGTAAATATGAAGTACATGGGATGGTTTGATGGCCAAATAGTCTCTTTTAACAGACGAGATGGTTATTTTGTAGAATTTCAACAAAGGGAAAGTGAAGGGACAACAATTAAAGGCTGGAGTGAATGGATAGAAGATATTGATATGCAATTACTTAGTTGCATAAATCATCCTTTATATTACGGAATTTATGCAAGTAATTGTATTATGGAATAAGTTGAATAAACCATCCTGTTTTACTTTCTAGAATTTATATAAACTATCCTTTGTGTAACGGAATTTATGCAAGTAATTAGTGGCATAAATTCTGTTCTGTTATATGAGCCAGTATTTATTATGTAACGGAATTTATGCAAGTAATTACTTGCCTAACTCATACCGTTATATAACGGAATTTATGCAAGTAAGTAGTTACAAAAATCATCCTGTTATATAACGGAATTTATGCAAGTAAGTAGTTGCATAAATCATCCTGTTATATAACGGAATTTATGCAAGTAAGTAGTTGCATAAATCATCCCGTTATATTATATAACGGAATGTATGCAAGTAAGTAGTTGCATAAATCACTGATCCTGCTATATAACGGAATTTATGCAAGTAAGTAGTTGCATAAATCATCCCGTTATAAAATGATTCTGTTATATTACGGAATTTATGCAAGTAATTGTATTATGGAATAAGTTGAATAAACCATCCTGTTTTACTTTCTAGAATTTATATAAACTATCCTTTGTGTAACGGAATTTATGCAAGTAATTAGTGGCATAAATTCTGTTCTGTTATATGAGCCAGTATTTATTATGTAACGGAATTTATGCAAGTAATTACTTGCCTAACTCATACCGTTATATAACGGAATTTATGCAAGTAAGTAGTTACAAAAATCATCCTGTTATATAACGGAATTTATGCAAGTAAGTAGTTGCATAAATCATCCTGTTATATAACGGAATTTATGCAAGTAAGTAGTTGCATAAATCATCCCGTTATATTATATAACGGAATGTATGCAAGTAAGTAGTTGCATAAATCATCCTGCTATATAACGGAATTTATGCAAGTAAGTAGTTGCATAAATCATCCCGTTATATAACGGAATTTATGCAAGTAAGTAGTTGCATAAATCATCCCGTTATATAACGGAATTGATGCTAGTAAGTAGTTGCATAAATCATCCCGTTATATAACGGAATTTATGCAAGTAAGTAGTGACATAAATTCTGTTCTGTTATATAATCCAGTACTTATTATATAACGGAATTTATGCAAGTAATTAGAGGCATAAATCATCTCGTTATATAACGGAATTTATGCAAGTAAGTAGTTGCATAAATCATCCCGTTATGTAACGGAATTTATGCAAGTAAGTATAGTTGCATAAATCATCCCGTTATATAATTGAGTATATCTTATATAACGGAATTTATGCAAGTAATTAGTTGCATAAATTCTGTTCTGTTAGTATTGATAATCAAATACAAAATATTTTTTAAATAAATAATAATTACATAGGGAGTTAATTGCAAATTTTATTTCGTTATATATAACAAGTTAATCGCATAATATGCGAATATATATATTCCCCTTCAGTGTCGCTGGAAAATGAAAAGTTTGGCTTATCGTGCGAAAGAAAATAATACTTGACAAGAAACCCAATAAGATAATTTTGACGGAATCGTTCAGGACTCGAAAGGCGCCTAACTGTACTTGAACCTAGAGAAAGGTAAATAATTTATAATTGGTACCGAGCAAAAACGTAACGGCAAGCGTACGGCAAAATATCGCCGATGAATGGGAAATAAACTTGTATTGGATTCTCAGATGTAGCCGAGCTCTTCCCGCTGTTGATAGATTGAAAGAACATCTTGTAAATAATATATATAGTTGTCAAAGATATAGAAGATGAAATGGCTGCTTCCAGCGAGAACATGGCTTCTAAAACACGAAGAAAAGTACGGCCACTCAACTGAGAAGTCAAGTGATTTTCGACCAGCCGCCCCCAGTCCCCTCCTCTTCCCTTTTCTTGGAAAGCCAAGCTACGCAGGCCAGCAGATTTTCAACTCAAATCTTCCACAAACATGCACACTTTTTGTTTCCAGATAATGCTTTCGGGTTCCTGGTAAAGTTGTGATTGAACCTCAGTGCAACTAATAAAAATACAGGTCATGCAGTTTTCATCCTTAAAAGAGTATTTTTGATGTCGGAAAACAAACTGTTGTGAACGCCATGAGATTCAACTTCAAGTAAAAGTTGTCGAATATTGGTCTAATTTTAGCTTGATTTCTATTGGCTCTTCGATTTGCCGCGAAATGGGTTCCTGGTTTGTGCTCCACTGCCTCCACACAGTCCGAAGGTCAATTGCAGACAATCAAGCTAGCTCATTGCAGACTGGAGTATTCAGCCAAGCCCCAAAACTGGCCATTGTCGGATGAAATAGGAGAAAATGCATATCCTGTTCGACCAATAATTGTAGACTTTACTGCAACAACAGTTCTGCGACAATTTCACGACCACAAAACAGGCACTTTTGCGCATGCGTTATTTTCCACTTCCGGTTTCTAGAAATTCTAAACATTTTGCGCGCTTTCACAAAACACCAAACTTTTTCCCGTGAAAATGTTGTTGACCACGTTCTCCACAAATTCGAGCATGGATTTTGGAAACCGACAATAAATGCCAAAGTTATGGCTTTTCATTCGCCAAAGAAGCTTAAAACTGGACTGAAATTCAATTTTCAATTCAATTTTTATTTACACTATTTATAAGCACTAGTTACATAGACATACGGTAAACATACAGCAGAGTAAATAAAATAAAATAATATACAGAGGTTATAAAAGGTAAGTGTGCAGCAGCCAAAGTAGCATAAGCTTTCGAGTTGGCTGCCGCAATGTTTGTGTAGTAATCAGACTTAGCTCAAATAGTAAGTGTTAATAGATGTTGGAGAAGCAAAGGAAAAAAAGGAAAACAAAAAGTCAAAATGGGAGGAAGAAAAAGAAGAATAGAGAAAAGCTGGCAGGTACTGGAGTAAAAAGATAAAGAGAAATTATTTATGTCTACTGATCAGTAATTTTTGCATTGTTTTTTAAACGAATAAAAAGATAAATATTTTAGGGATAAAGGTATGGTTTCCCAAATTTCTAAGGCAAAATATTTGAAAGTAAATTTACCATAGTTGGTTCTAACGTTTGGCCTATAAAAGTTGTCACTGGCTGCATATCTTGTATTGTAAGAATGTATATTAGATACAGGTACCAGGAATTCAGAAAATATTTCAGGAGTATTTATAGAATGACTTCTTATTTGATGTATAAGTATAGCTATTTTCATTTTTACTATGTTCTCAATCTTCAGAATCCCGAGCAATTTGTAATACGGATTAAGATCCTCATGCCTACTTGCAAAAAAAATGCATCTTATACATTTATTAAGTTTCGACGACAATTTGGTGATATTAGTTTTGTATGTAATCCCACAGCTCATAATTAAGGGTAGATAAGGGTATAGTATAAGTTTGTTAGCATATGTAAGTTGAGATATCTCCTTAATTTGTACAGAATACCTAAATTTTTAGCAACTTTATTATTGACGTGTGAAATTTGATTATGCCATTGAAGATATTCATCAATATAAACTCCCAAATATTTAATACAGCTTTTGCGTGAAATATTAGGAATACTGATTGTTGCATTTTTTCTTTGAGGTGATGTAATTAGCATTTAATTAGTCTTCTTAAAATTTATCGAGAGCTTATTTGCTGAGCAGTATTGATAGACTTTTTCTAATTCATCATTTATAACATTTTGAAGTTCGATAAGATTTTTAGAAGAATACATTTTTTTAGTATCATTAGCAAAGATTCTGAAACTGAAAATGTTAGATGAATTTGGGAGATCGTTTATATATATAAGAAAGAGAAGTGGGCCAAGTGTGGATTTGTGGTATACCACATGTCAGTTGCCAATTTGAACAAACTGGGTTCGGTTAGTCAAGAAACTTTGAAACCATTCTAAAGGTAGTCCTCTTGTTCCATATTTTTCAAGTGTTGTAACTTCATTTTTTGTCGTAATGTCAAACGCATGCTCGGTTTTATGCGCCTTAATTCGGAGGTTCGGAAAATATTCATAAATTACTAGTAGATCAAATATCCTTGGAGAGTTTAGAAATTTTCTGATTTTCATGACGTCATCAGACTACAAAACTTTACCCTAGGAGTCACCTTGACAATAATTATTGCCCACTCTTTAATTTTCCGGGTTTTACGAGGCTGCAAACTTTCCCTAGCAACGGCCGATTTAAATATGTCAATTGTCCCTTAAAATACCAAGAATAGATGCCAGGTCAAGAGATCACTAAGGGACTGGTCATAAAGTACAGGAGGGGGTGGGCCGAAAAAAAAAGGGGGGTGGGCCATCATTTTTATGCATGGAAAAAGGGGTGGGCCAAGAAAAACCGTGCAATACATTGGGGGTGGGCTATGAATAATTATGCTTCAACTTTATTAAACTGAGAAATACCTCTCATGCATAATTTTTTAATTATGTAGTGTTAAACTGAAAAACTTCAATTGGCAGTAATGTAGCTAAAACCACTCCTGTACTACACCTTCTGGCTCTAGTCATAGCTAGCTGTTTTGATAAAATCATGTCAACAGGGTACAGTTATATTGAAAAACAAAACACAAAAGCACCAAAATGTTAATTATTAATAGTAGCCTATAAACAGTTAGTCTGTATCATCAGTTAACTCAGCATCAGTATCTGTGCCACTGTCCATTGCGAAATTGGGGTTTAAGGTATCACAGACTTGTATTGCTTCTTTCATGAACATCTTTTTCTCAAATAACAACTTTAACCATTTAACATTCCCTTTTCCCCAGTTTTGATATGGCGTCTTTATTTAAGAGCTGAGGGTCGGCTCTTTTATCTCCATAAGTACATGAGTTTGCAACTGCTAAGGAAAAAACTCTTTGACAGTTTTTCTCCTCACGCTCTGTTTGGCGCTTTTTTGATTTGGTTCTATTTTCTTTTTGCCTTCTCTTTTTGGATGCAGATCCTCCTTTGGCTATGGGGCACATCCTCTTGTGTTTATCTTAAAGGGTTTGCATTCTTGTTAAACTATCCTGTATTTTTGTTTTGAGGCTTGTGAGAACTCCAAAGCATTTATCATTAAATGTATGGGCACATTCTAGCTATCTTGGCTAGATTTATTAAGTTTACCAGCTTTTGTAAATGCTATAGTATCATCCTGTTCAAGTGAATTTCTCAATTTGTCAACTTTCTCCATACATTTTTGCAGTTGTAAAATTCTATATTTTATACTCTTCAGGTCTGTTATCATTATTTTGTGGCAATTGTTCTGTCCAAAGAGTGAAGCGTTCTTGCACTGATATCCTTTGCGCACACGTTCATGACTGTCTTTACTACTTTGAAGATACGACAATGTATGAAGATGTCATGGCAGTAACACAAAAGCCTGGTTGCAAGTTCCGCGAATGTGAAATGATGCATTTGTCATGGCTTAAATGTGAATTGTTTGAAGCTATGTTAAGATGGGATGAAGACAAAATCGATGTCAAAGCTGAAGATGTAGCTTTAATATGGAAACGAGGTAAAGGATGCAGTGGTTCTATTAATTGACAAGAATTCACTGACACTACAGCCACTGGAGAAACGTTATGGGAAGCATATGGCGTTCTCCAGAGAAAGGTGGACCAGGTCCTAGATTGCATCAAAGAGCTTAAATTGTCACCCGTCAAGACTGGTGTGGGAAGCAGTAATGTAGAGGTGAGATACAGGGATGTCGAGATGGCCATAATTCTCAATTCTGATCGTGTGAATAGGATACATAGAGCAAGAGATGACAGTGGCCAGAATGAGGCCGATAGGTCTAATGCATGTATTGGTGAAGCACTGGTTGATGGTGCCATGCAATGGAAGTTCCATGACGCACTTGATGGACTGACACAAGATGAAATTGAAACACTCTCCCTTGATTACATCAAGAAATGCGAGGAGCTGGCAATGGAACAAAATGTGTGGAAAGTTGCCAAAAATGAGACTGAAAGAATCAAACAAGAGCCAGGCCCAGCTGGAGATTACATGCAATCGTTTGTGACACCACACCAGGATGCACAGTCGGTTTTTCTTCAACAAAGTGCAACTACGCCAGTTTGTTTCAGCGCCAGATTCAAAGCAGAAAGATATCCCGGGATCTGCATATTTTAAGAAAGTAAATACGTTCATGAAAGAACATGCACAGGTGGGTCAGAGCTGTACTTGGAATATCTCAAATGTGACTGTCAGAAGACAAACGAAACACTCTGTGAGTTGTGTACCAAATTTCCCCGTTCAGCTCCAGGCTTGGAAAGGGTTCCAAGGCCAATGCCAGATCAGGATGCTCTATCAGAAGTGTGCTACTTGCCCTATGACAAGACACCTACAGTTACTTCAAGTGGATCCCAAAGAGATGTAGATGACTATCAGCCAAGAGCATGCTAAAAAGAGATTTGAAGATGGGACACTTGCATTGGATAACACAGAGTCCATTGAAACGTTTTCAAAGACATTTGCTGTGGAAGAAAGTCTTACGAGAAAGTACCTGGAACATCTTGAAAACCTACGACTGAAAAAGACAAAGCGTGCCGAGGAAAGAAGGCGGAAAAAGCAAGAGGATGTCAACAAGACCTACGATGACTTTAACTGGGTGGAAATGTTCGCTTACAAAACTGACTGTTCCTATTCTAAATTTGTTCCTTGATAGGCATCATCTTGTCCATCACAAAGCGAAGAAAGCAGAGAAAGTAAAGGCGATCAGTGCATGGTTAGGAAATTCAGAATACCACAAAATACAACAGAGACAAATTCATGAAGAAGATGACGAGGGTACAGATGATGATGGTGATTCTGCTGAATCAGTGAACAGTGATGGCTCTGATGATGAGGACGACATAGTTTTACTAGAAATTGGCGAGTCCAGTGACGATGCTGAAAGCGAATCAGAGAATGACGAGCCATTACAGCCACTAACTCCAGAACTGGAAGACCATGTATAACGTATTTAACCCGACGTTTCTATGGAGACTCTGATTGATACCATAAAAGGTGATATCGGTAGAATGGCACTTTATCTCTTGTTTATTTAAAGTTGACTCTGGCCAAGGTGATGAGGGGGTGGGTCACTTATTTTTGTGTTAGGATTCAAGGGGTGGGCTATATTTTTTGTGTAAGGATTCAAGGGGTGGGCCACTAAAACTGCGTCCACTAGAATTTCGATTTTTCCGGCCCACCCCCTCCTGTACTTTATGACCAGTCCCTAAACGATAATTTTATTTTCTGAAAAGTAGTAATATCCTAAAAGATACCGCGATAACCACAACTGTGGCGTTTCAAGTTGAACACCCTAAGTGGTACCAAACTACGTATTTTAACCACGAAAAGGTACCACGATAACCACAACGGTGGACGTTTCAAATTGAACACCGTAAGCGGTACCAAACTACGCATTTTAACACCTGGAAGGTACCACGATAATTACAACTGTGGACATTTCAAATTGAACACCCTAAGCGGTACCAAACTACGCATTTTAACACTTAAAGGTACGACGAAACCACAACTGTGGACATTTCAAATTGAACAGCTTAAGTGGTACCAAACTACGCATTTTAACACTTAAAGGTACGACGATAACCACAACTGTGGACGTTTCAAATTGAACACCCTAAGTGGACCAAACTACGTATTTTAACCACGACAAGGTACCACGATAACCACAACTGTGGCCGGCTCAAATTAAACACCAAAAATGTACCTTTTAGGTGTTTTTATTTTATTTCCGACGATCATCCCCATTTACGACATTTACTATCTATGCCTAGTAAAAATTGTCTTAAACTAACTGCAAATCATGCAAAAGAAAGCCTTACGTATCACCACATTTTCTAACTTTGATGCCCACACTAATCCTCTATTTAATAAACTTAAGATTATAAAACTTCTTGACCTGATTTATTTACAATCTGCCATATTCATGTTTGATTATCATCATAACAATCTTCCTCAATCATTCAATAACTTTTTTACTTTAATTTCTGAAATTCACCATCATAACACCAGATTAGCATATAAGGCTGCCTACTATGTTCCACAAGTTCGAACAAATTATGGTAAATTTAGTTTACGATATAAAGGCGTCATCATTTGGAATGATATTAGTGAAAATCGTAGAAATCTCACCTCCAAAAAAAACTTATTTCAAAATATTGATTTCTATTTTTATATTTTTTTCTTTTTTTCTACATCTAGCCTCTAAGACTCGTCTCTTACACCGAGTATTCTGTATATTGTACTTGTAATGTGTGCATCATATGTAGTGCTCTGTGTATGTGTACTTTACCCAATTCAACAATTTTAATCTATACATTCCTGGGATGCCTGACTCGATTAGTTTGTATTACTATTTCAGTGTCCCAGTACTCTTGCTATTTAATTTTTCTATATATTTATATGTAAATCATTGCTATAAGAGTTGTTGTTGTTGCACCTGCTATTGCTGAGTCTCTATCAATCAACCAGTCATTTAACACTGGTATGTTTCCAACTGAATGAATCATGCCAAAGTAACACGCACCAGTGGTTGAATAAGAACACTGGTATGTTTCCAACTGAATGAATCATACCAAAGTAACACGCACCAGTGGTTGAATAAGAACACTGGTATGTTTCCAACTGAATGAATCATACCAAAGTAACACGCACCAGTGGTTAAGAATAAGAAGGCAACAAAAGGAACAATGCAATAATCGCCAAAGTTGCTAAAAGCCGATTGTTTATGATGACTGGTATGAATATCTCGTTGCCAATGACATTTGATCGAAGTATCAATCATGTTTCAGAACGTTGCATTCAACCGTGACTGCAATTCTCCTTGCTGCGAATGACTGGTTTACTTTACATGCAGCCGTTCACAATGGTCTAAGTTAGACCTAAAAAAGGCATTTGAATCTATATAAACCATAACATATTACTGAGAAAACTTAATCTTTACGGCATTAATGGGCTGTCGCTTAAATGGTTTGAAAGTTATATAGAAAGAAGACTCCCACCTGTGGAGTTCCTCAAAGATCAATATTAGGCCCATTGCTCTTTTTATTATACATCAATGATCTTCCAACTTGTTTATCCAACTCGACACCGAACCTCTACACCGACGACACAAAACGATGATCTATCTGGAATCGAATGTTGACTTAAAGCAATAAAATTGACCCCAAATTTTACAAAAACATAGCATATGCTCATCGGCTCATGCCAACGGCTTAATGCTATAGCAAATGATCCCATCCTGAAGTTAGGAGACTGCACCTTGAATAGAGTTACAAAATCAAAATATCTTGGATCGAGTTACCGTAGATCAATACACGTCGAGAAGAGTTCGTCATTTAATGGTCACCGACACATTGTTGTTGGTTTATCAAACACTGATAGTGCACTATTTTGATTATTGTAGTGTAGTATGGGGCAACCTGTCGAAAGAACTAGCTGACTGCAGAACAGAGCGGCAAGAATTATTACGAGAAATCCACTTGATACTTCCTCCGCCCAATTGCATTCACAACTGAATTGGAAATACCTAGAACATAAAAGAAAGATTCAAAAACCAACTTGGTTGTTTAAAGCTGTAAACAGCCTTACTCTTAGCTACCTAACAGACTGGTTATTTACTAGATCTAGCCAAGTACATAGTTACAATCTAAGAAATTATGACAAATCGTGCTTTGCTAAAACATCAACAAATTACCTTAAAAACAGTCTTTGCGACAGTGGAGCAGCTCTTTATAATACACTGCCTAGGAATTTTCGTTGTGAAACTTCAACAAATGTTTAGGTACCGTCTACGTACTCTAAGCAGGAGCCCATTACCCGGACCGTCCATCGGTCATATATTCGTGATGTAGCGTTTTTACAGACCGGGTTATTTTTAGATTTCACATCTCGTTGTTCGCTTCCATCGCGGAATGTTGTCAACAAAAGATGCCTCGTTAGCTTCTCTTGTTTGGTCAACTGGCTGCAACATCATTAATCATTTGAATTAAAATTACGCAAACGCTTGTGATTGGCTAGCGGGACCAAACTCGTGGAAAACCATAAAAGTAACCCGGTCTGTAAAAACGCTGCATCACAGACGTAGTATGGAAGATGGACGCTACGGGTAATGGCTCCTGCTCTAAGTGATTTCACATGCATTTTAGATTGCAAGTCTATCTATGTTAGTTAGATTTTTCTTCTTTGATTTTCTATCATGCCAACTGATGTAATTGTTTTAGTAGTTTTTAGATTATATAATAGATTAGTTTAGCTGGGCACGTCGTTCAGGGAGAGGATTTTTTTCCTGAAATGTTTAACCAACTGGATAAACATTGAAGAGTATCTATATATCTAACTTTTATATGGGAGTCCCCCATGGGGACCCTTCCCTTCCATTCTTACAATTAAGAAAGCATCCAGAAAGTTGAAAACGGCTCAAATAATGATTGGTCATACGCGACAACATTGTTGTCCAGATTAACCAATTATGTGTGAGTACGGGAAGCGTTGCGTAGTCAATTGATGCACGTAAGCTCGTCCGATCTTCATTCTTGGCGCGCGTTGTCTGGCTCCAATCGATATATCGCTCGCCGGCGGGAGAGCTGCTTGCGGAGCCGGAGCTGGATCCGAAGCTGAATCGCGCTAAAGTACCTTCCAAAGACCGCAGGTGAAGCGCGCTAAAGTACTTTCCAAAGACCGCAGGTGAAGCGCGCTAAAGTACCTTCCAAAGACCTTTATCTTGTTTATGTAACTTGCATTCGTCCAGTTATTGAGTACGCATGTCAAGTATACCATGATGCCTTGCCGCAGTACCTTTCCGAAGTGTTAGAAAGGCTGGAGAAGCGCCCGCTACGCATCCTTTTCCCCGATTTGTTTTATAGAGAAGCATTAGAAACCTTTTAAGATTTAAAAATCTCACGACTGTATGACTGTAGAGCAGCCATGACGACCGGTTTGTTTGACACAATTGTCAACGATGGACACCAGGAGCCCTGTGGACACCATGAACTGCATGCATTGCTTTCACCTTTAAATAGTAGTACAAGGACTTTACGAAACAAGCGTAAGTTACAACTTCCAATGTGTAAAACGAACACATTTAAGAACAGTTTTATTATGCATAATTCTTATAGTTATACCTCAATTATCAACACTTAGTTTTTAGATTATTGTACATATTTTACTCTTTCATATAATTTATCCTCATATGTTATTATACTTTACACATCTTTTATTTGTACCTTATTTATTGTAATTAGTGTGTTAGTTAGATTAGACATTTAATGAATTTGTAAAACTTAGTGTAATTCAGCCGGCCTGGGGGCTGTAAGGTATTAAGTTAAATAAACTGAACTAAAAAAAATATCAGAGAGATATGTCCCCCAGAATGGTGCCAAGTAAACCTTGTCGCAGGACATTGTACATGTGCTCAAAACATAGTCAGTAAAATGAAAACCTAAATAGTATTTGTACTTTTGAGAACAAATCCATCATCATCACCATTAGACTGCTAGCAAGCCCCTTCTACTGCACATTTTTTTTATGGCTCAACCTGGTTCCAGATGGCTAACGATGGCTAGACATCGCTAGCACATGCTACCTACCAGTACCCTGGATACCAGAGGCTCGAAATCGTACGAAACTCCTTCGGGAATCAAAACTCCTTCGATCGCGGCACATTACAGTATATCCGTACCTGAGCACCTCTGGAACCAGGGTAACCTACCAGCCAACGAAAAGGGAACCAGAATGCACGGATTCCAGAACACGGAGTCTGCCTCCAGTAGCTAAATTTCTTCCCTCTTCAGCTCTAATTATGAAAAGAGTCTGCTTAACGAACGCTGGTTAATTTTCCGAGACGTGAAATAAATAAACTTTATTCCTTATACCATCAATGATACATTGGACTTATATACAATGATATGTATAATTACACTGAACTATTAAACAGATATAAAATATTATAAAAGAGTGCATATATCTTTGCTGCCATTCGCTGTCATATCAAATGAAGATATTATTTATTTACCTTCATGAAGCGCAAACTAGCTGATTATAATTACAAAGTACCAAAGACCACAGTTGACCTCGTGTCACGGGCCACGCCTGTGTTTGTCTACTAGCCATATGTGTGAGTGTTATGCAGCAGGGTTTGGCGCGCGCGTCGATAAAAATAAACGTAAGGCCCATTGGAAATGTCCGCTCTGACAGATGAAAGGTGCAGATCCGAAAGAACACTGTTCCCTTCAAAGAGCGGTAGCTACAAAGAGAATTCACGCCTCTAAGTTTACTCAATCGCGCGAAGGCAGCGGGGTGCTTTGAGAAAGATGACTTTGACGCAGAAAAGGCATTTCCAAAGAGTGAATTTCACGGGTTTTAAGAGACTTCTGCGAGCTATTAGGGCAGTACTTTATCGCTGGCGCTGACACTTAAGAAAGATTAGATAAATCATAAATATTTATATTCCTGCTAAGTATTGAATTAGCGAGGTTAACAAGCTGACCAAGAAACAACAACACAGAACAGCCGTGTAAACCGATAATTAAATTATATGAAATTACGATACTTGTTAGAGAAAAGTGGAGATGGGAAGTTAATAGAAGCATTTAGGAAACCCTGGCCACCGTGGCTCTAAAGTTAACAGAATCACGGCTAGAAGTGGGGCGCACTTTTCTGTTTATATGTGCGCCATATGGCTGCTAGCGGTAAAGAAATCTGACACAACCGGAAAGTCGGAATCCTTTGAGCCAAGAGAGCCCTCGATTTACACGTCCTTTATAAAAAACAGACTACCGGTTATAACACTTAAAATAGACGAAAACAACCTCAGAGCAATAACACGCGGCATAGAAAGTTAGTTGGCACTCGTAGGAAATTACTCATGTGCTTGTGTGCTCTCGATATGTTCATGTTCGCCTCAAAAGACGATGCCAGCTTTGTATCAGCGAGTCGGTTGTCACATTTCATTATCGCTCATAACCAATGGAAGTGCCCAGAATTTAGAAGCAATCGTCGACGAACTCTCTTATCGCTACGATCAATTTTATTACATTGCTTAGAATCCTAATTGCGAAGTTTGAGATATTACGGGTGTCCCTATTGGCCAGTTAGGATGTCGCATGTCACTAATATCTGTCAGCACAAGCACGCGACTGATCTTGCTCTGTTGAAGTGCTTCCCTCGACCGTGGGATAGATATACTACTATTTCTAGGACCGGCGCTACCTCGTTGTGCGAGCTTTACTGATCCTGTACCTACACGTCCGCGACCAGCATGGAAAAATTCACGGAGTTTGTGTCGTCCATAGGTCAGGCGAGGACACTGCATCAGCATCCCCCAAGTGCATCTCTACTCCACTGTTCAGTACCACGCTCAAGAGACATGAGCTGCGTTGTCGTCCAGGTGCACGAGGGAGGATCTGTTCCTCTACAACACATGCCTTCACACCCAACCAACTCCGGTAAAAGAACTTCATGCTATGTTATCCTCTAAATCAGTACACCCAATGTTTTTTTTATATTTCCTTACGTGTGAATATACTGTCTTTAGAATATTTTAGTTGAAATCGTTAATAAGCTATTAATTGAGCATATTTTCTATTTGCAAAGAATCTATTGGTGCTATTGTATAAAAGTATGTTAGATTTTTAGTTATTTATGAAGAATGTTTTTAAATTTGAGATACTTTCATGGGAGGTATTTGAAGGGTTACACGTAATACTACCCCCCGGAAATAAATGCGATTCATCCAAACTGCCCCGATTGTATTGGGGGTAAACGTTCCTAATTGAATTTCCATAGCTTATGTATTGCTGTGATTTGTATCCTTAGAAGAGAAGTACTCTCAGAGTGTCTCCCCTTCTCCTAAACTCTCCCACAACTCTCAGTCTTGTGCCGAAATGGAGACAGATGGCCAAGACTCGACACCAAAGAGAAAGAAACGTCGAAACCGCACAACGTTCACGGCTTACCAGCTTGAAGAGATGGAGAGAGTCTTCCAGAAGACACACTACCCTGATGTTTATACGCGTGAACAGTTGGCTCTTCGCTGCGATTTAACCGAGGCACGGGTTCAGGTAAAGCCACTGAGTCGTATGTTTCTCAGTGGACGTTTCTCGGCTCAATCGTAGAACCTGATTTATTTGGTGCTTGACCGTTAGTCCAACTGAAGAGCAATTTGTTGTAATGTTATTATTGTATCTCTTCAATTTTAATTTAATTATATATTATTGAACGTATATGAGATAGAGACGACAGATTACGTGAATGGGGTCGGATTGAACCGACAAATACACACGAGTGAATGACTCCACGCGGTATATTGCCTACTACTTAGGATATTCAACATGTCTTTGTGTTTATTTATGTGCGTAATTGGCTGTCTAATGCGTAGATAGAGTTTGAGCCTTGAGTCTATCGAAATGTTGGTCTCAAGGTGATAGAGGGCTTATAAATGGCTAAAGAGGATTGCTCGAAAATGTCGTAAGAGTTAAAGTACTTATACAAGACACTCCTCTAAAGACATATGAATCCTTTCTTGGCGCTATCTCAACCGCCAGCGCTACTACCTACGTGCTTCTAAACGAGTGTTGAATTTCTTCTCGCCTACGGCACAGTTCAAGGATACAACAACCATAGGACGACTATAGCGAGACTGTAGTAGAGTTTAGAACGCCATTCTGTGTCATGGAGTTGATTTTTGCACTGGGAAATGCTCCCTTCGATTGAGACTGATAACTCATGGAATAACCGCGCCGATGACTGTTGGCATCGCGGTGTACCGTAGTCGAGGCTTTCCATTTCACCGCCTGTTGACAAGTGTAGCTAAGAACGAAGAATGAAGGGAGAATCGATTTTGAAAACTGCGAATTGTACGCGATTTTGATTAACTCAGGAATCTCAGTTCTGTGCAGAAAATAATTTGTTGTGTTGTCACATTTAAGGTTACTTCAAAGTATCACTGTGTTTCGTGTGAAAAAAGAAGTTACTTAGCCGTCAACAATACATGCTCGGCATATCGTTGTCATAAAACTTAACATTTTTGATGGATGAACTGGGGGGCTGTTCTTCCAAACTGTTCTTGAAGTTTAAGAGCTGGGAACTGAACCAAATTTAAAAAAACTTACTTGGAGCCTCACTGACTGGACTTTACAACTCCGAATGGTTGCAGTTTTAAAAGTTCGACCAGAAGCTCGAAGCGGAATGCAGAGCAGCAGAGTATAAGGCATGGATAAACGGTACTGACTGACGAAAAGTTCCAAACAAATACACAATTTAACTATTTTGTATTTTAATAGATCAAGGTTCACTCACTAGCTTAGCCGGCTGGGGAGGTTTTCTCAGTATATTATTTGCCATCTTTATTCCGTTTCTTAAAATGATCCTTACAAAAGTTGGTGAGTCAGATTAAAAACATTACACTACCTCAATATTTTTTTATTATCTGTCGGCTTTCAATGAAAATACAATTTATGATATCTCCGAATTAGACACTGAAAGCTGGCAAAGGATTTCTACCCCTGGTTTCTGCCACTCGAACCTTTTCTTCCGTTTTCCAACCAAGTTCACCGAACTACTAGTACATGGCGTGCCAATCAATTGGTTCGCTGCTCTGTCCTTGGTACACACCTCGCTCAAGCTCATGGAAGTGTTTGCCGAAAACTGGTTTAAAGCCGTTAGTATTTTTAAGCTTTTAGCAAATTGCTTTTAACAACTTATAGCCCTTGGACTACTTGTTGTTTGGTGTTATCATTATCAGTTCTCCAGATATTCTCCAAGCCATGCACTGACTACAGTTTGACTTATACTGCTTCAAAATGAACTCCTTTTTTCACATTTGCCTCTTACTTTTTTGTTCTACACTTCAAATGTTGATCATTGTTACACCTTTTTTTTCTCAGTATTGCTTCTGCTGGGCTGTTTCAGTTTGCTTTTGTCTATCACTTTGTGTAGCAAACGACCGGCCTACATCGACTACACACCCTACTGACTTATATACTCTCCATAATTCTGCAAAGTCCACCGTGTAATTTCAGTTAGGGATTGGATTTTAAGCCGGAACTGATTAAAGTAATATTCGAAAATTTACTGTGTAGTCTGTGAAAGTGTAGATATCTCCGGATTTCTGTGCCTACATTGGTCGGCTGTTTGTGAAATGGAGTTGGCACTGAATATAACTGAGTTGAACTGGGAAATCCTCAACTTATACCTCAAGAGGAATTAGCAAACTCTAATGTACGATGCCGTGTCCAGTAATAAGCAATTTGATTAGGAATACTCTATACTGCATAATAAAAATACTAGCAAAAGTAAAAATATGATTCCTTGTCAGTTTTTTCTTCACAACGAAGGCATTGCAGAGGCGAACTGTACTCTCTTTGCCTGAGATCGGATCATTGTGGCAATGTTTTGTGTATATGATGTATATTGTGTAACTATGTCTGTTGAACGAGCCACACGATTATTGGCTGAATCTTGAACACAAAGTGAGTTTGTTGGACAAATAGCTTAACCTTTTCCGTCATCAGTATAGAAAGTAGAGAAGCTGATGAAGCCATCTTTAGACTTTAAACTCCTCCATTGGTTGGAAACTTGTGGTAGGTTTTGCACTCAACGAGAGCTTTCTGCAAAGCCACATTCTTGGAGCCAGCAAATTCTAGCTAAGTATATTACATGATGTTTTGTTCACATTTAAGAGCAAACTACATGAACAGTTATAGCTATTTTGCGAGAAGTAAACTTGTGTCTTTCTTCGTGCAATGGCACTTCGTGCAATGGCACAATGCCGCTCAGCGGTTTAGGGCTCGCCTTAAAGACTGCCTCAACTCAAGAAGACTATCGAGGTGTTTGGTATTTGTTTAATTCGAAACTTGAAATAAAATGTACAGTTTCACTGTAAGTAATAAAATATTACTATACTTTGTGCACTATAGATCGTAGCTGGAATTAAAGCCGAGGCCTCAACAATTCAGTGTGGCTGCCGCCGGACGAGGCCGTCAAAAACTATACTACAGTTAGCATTTGTAGTTTTCAAAGACACAGGTTGAAATCAGTCAAAGCTCTCACAAGCTTGATTACTACTGTCCGATGAGTCAACATAACCAAACATCGAAATTCACATTTGATTCCAAAACGTTCAAGCGGCTTCAGTTGTAATGAGTACGCGGGGGGAACGCCGATCTTCGGCAGGATCGAAGAGTGCCAGTAGTGAGAATGTTTGTACCATTTCCAGCCAAAACTGATGCATTTCCTTGTCATTAATTTTCTTCTATCAGAAGAGCTATTGCAGTGTTATTTTGTATTTTATGTTCAAGTGAACATTTTCCCTTTCTCTTTAATATTTAAAACTCGTTCAAGGGAAGTAGTGGATTTCCGCCGTCGCTTTTTCTTGTGGTAGGTTTACATAGCCTTCTAAACCAGGCTATAAAAGTGTTTTCTTCCTTTGTACATGCCGTAAAGCAAAAAGTTTAAAGTAAAAGGTTCAAACTTACCATGTTCAAGACGATTTTGTGGTGTGCAGGTTTGACTGCTAAAATTATGCCATTGCTGAACATTTCAGTTATACATTATTTTCTGCTTTTCTTTCGTTGTGAACTGGATTGACGACGAGCAAGTCATCTTGTTTATGAAGAAAATAAGGCCGAAAGCACTGTAGTTGTAGTTACTTCAGTTAGCTCCCTCGAGAAGCAGCGAATTCCACAACTTCAAGTCACACTTTAATGAACTTCTGATGGCACTGTCCATGCGATGGTTGGACGACTCGATCGTTAGCTAAATATTTACAAAACGCTACAGTAATCCTATAATTCATTTAAATTAAATAGCGATACCTGTTAACCTTTTAAATTAAATGTTCCTAACTTCGTTATGGATGGGGGAAAAGTGATTGATACCTATTATAAGATGGAAACCATGAGAGTGAAGACTAAAAGGGTTTGTACGATAATTGCATTTTCCTCTGGAAATCTTTTGAAATTTGCAGTCCCTTGTTATAATAATTTTTATCATATTGGGAAAATAATAAAGCATTGCACGCGAGAACTTGACCGATTTGAAATAATCGAGTAAATATGCAAAAAATTGCGATATATGAAGCGTTAATTTTTGTTACTTTGTACAAGGGAAAAGCAAAAAAAGGAAAACCTCAAGATTACTTTAGCGGCTCTTATCGAGTTCGCGCGGCTTTTCAGCCCCACTTTATCATTTCCTCTCACTTATCTGCCCCTCAATCATAAGAGCGTGTAGCTTTGAGAAGGGGTTTAGCTTGTCGCACTGAGAACAAGCTTGTGTAGAACTTCAGTTTCGTAAAAATGACGATATTATTGTTATCATGTCTTCTTAATTAAAGAAATTACTGGTTTAAATTCAAAAAATATTATTGCTTTTAACAGTTCCATGGGATGAACACTAAATCCTACTCAAATTGTCGCATGTCTGATATCAGTTGATTTGCGACCCCGCGTTGGAGCATGGCGGCGAATCAAAGAGAACATCCAACACCGGTTTGTGTTCGAATAACCAGATGCTATCCGTTTTCACTATCTTCTGTTTATCGTTATTCCTGTGTAGGTGTTCTTTGGATAAACTAAACATATGATTGAATGTTTTTGCCACTCACAGATAGTTTGTTTAAGTCATTTTCACATTATGGCGACCTAATAAATATTGAGTGATCTCTTAGAAAACTACTTGGCCCACCTCCAGAACAAAATGTACTAACAGCTACAACTACGGATAGCGTTTAAACAACTAATTTAAAACCGCGTGGCGCTTAAGTACTGTAGTCTACACACAAGATTCTTTAGCGTTTCACATGCACATTCGTCGAAAACTGTTTTAAAAAGTTATATAAATTGTTGGTAAAATTTGGAGCGCAAAGATGGATAGCCCGAAGTCCTTGTTTGCCTCGAGCCATATATGTATAAAGCAGACTCCTAAATTCCTCTCCACAACTTTCACACTTGTAGCACAATGCCAATGGAAAGTTAAAAAAACAATTGGGCACACTAAATATTTCCTTGAAGAACGTTCTAAATCAAATTATAAAGATATCGTGATTTCTTTTGACGTTTTGTTTATATTTTTGTTTTCATTTCTTAATCTTACGACATGTGCCGACCATATTTTGGTAGTATTCCATGCGTTTTCCGTAGCTGTTTCCTCGCGGAATGTGTACGTGTGCTGTTGCTTAACAGTCACGGCTCCAGGCTACACCACAATCTGGTATGCTGTGTATTCCTTCATGTCGTGGAGATTTCCTTTGTGGTTTACACGAAAAGTCGGTCATGGCAGGACACAATGCATGGCAGTTCAGTATTATGTTTTATTAGATTTAACTCAAATACCCACATAAAATCTTTCATTTATTTCATTTTAAAAATCCCTGACCCTCATGACATATTTTTGTTCAATGAATGTTTGAATTGTCAGTGTAACTGTTAAACTTTTCAGGACTTTCCGCGGTGCCGGTGAGGATACGTAAGCTCTAGCTCTCGCGGTGAAGTGGGAAGAACTGAGGTTATAACGAAGACAGGTTATAACGAAGACCCTCGTATAAGGCCATGAGTGCTCTGGATCTATTTTCTCAACATTTCTAAAAAAAACTACTGGTTGAAAGCCAGTTGTCTGTAGTCCATTCATCCGATCCTAGGGACGGAGGAAATGTACTAATTTTAAGGAAGTTCCTGTTTATGGAGAGCATTCAATAAGGCGTCCCAAAAAGCTTGCAATTGATCTATTCGAACAGGGTAAACGGTTGAAACGAATTGCCTTTAGACATCACCTGAACGCTAGAAACTGTCAGCGCCAGCAAACCTTGAGAAACATTTTTGCGGTATCGAGCCTATTCACATGGACAGCGGATTCTTGATATTTTAGTCCTATGATACAGCAAACGAATCTCGCCAATAAACCTGACTAATTGCTCACTAATGTGCATGTCACAAATTCAGTTCCTTCATGTTGGCACGGTATCAATAACTTTGGGATAGAAATCTTCAGTTTTCCTGATTCCTCTGAATTCCCTAATAACATGCTTTTACGAATTTTAATGACAGTATTTCCCTCATTAATCTTCTGGAAATCTGCTGTCAGCGCACGGAGTGAAAAATGAATTCAACCATTTGGGAAGGACATCTTGATGTGACACTATCGTACTGTTGTGAAAATATCGATGTCTCTGGATCGAGTAGTAATACCCGAGAGCATTTTTTTTCAAATCTCGAGACCATAAATTAAGTCCTCTGTATGCAAGTACCGCCTGCAGTATCACCCATATATATATGCCGATTAATACCTCTTGCTGAGTCTTGTTTTATGATAGAAGTTATAGGACTGAATTTCAGTATTCAAAAATTACAATGACTTTTTAATTTCTTGAAAGTACTACTTCCGGTTCTTTTGAGGATGTGCTTATGTCTCAAGCCAAGATGACTAAGCTGGCAGAGAAGGAATTAACGATTGTTATTTAACTGATTCAAACCCATACGAAGCCCAAGTGCAAGGCTCTTCATACTCATAGCGATCTTCTTTCATTGGTGCATATGTAATTTGATTGGAGCAGAAAGACAAAAACAATGGGAAACCTGTTCAATGTCACAGCATGCTGAACAGCAAGTCATTGCCGTAACTTGCCCACTCATACAAAATCCACTCTATTAGTGTTTGTATTAGCATAGGCAGCAGTAAGCCAACTCCACTCCTATTAGCACCCTCTTTACCACATGTACAGTGACGTCAAACAGAGCTTAGTGGTCAATTATGTGATATAATAATAATAACACTTTATTTAATGAGGATATGCAGATAAAGTTTACACTTGTTTCCAATCTGGTCCTCCTAACTAATATATACCAAGATAGAAACATTATATAATTACATTATAAGATATAATATGTGATAGATGGGTAAATAGTAAATAAACTACTTGTAGTATTGTACACTACAATACCTCTACTGCTACTACTACTAGACTACCACCACCACCTAATTACTAAGTTATAACGCGTTATGATATGGACACTTTTATATCTCCCTCGTGTTAATGAAACAAAGCAGATCAACCGTTCAACAATTTATGCTGCGCAAAAAAATCCCTATTTAATTGTTTGCTTCGTTCATCATAACTATACCTGGTCAACGGATGTTTTTTTTATTTATATTAGTGTTTAAAAAATATTTTTTTACTGATTTCAGTGTTTGATTGATGAAATTAATATGTTATTATTTTTATCTTAGAGTCGGAGTTACATGTACATGCCAAGCAATCAATGTTAGTAAAGTATTATCATTATTATAGCGACAGTTGTTGGTGGAGGAGAGCCTGAGCTGTTCTACTATATAAAGCTCTTGGGAGACTAGATGATTTCAAGTTCTTTTCGGCTCGTATCTTCGTCACACTGTCTAGTGAGAAGTGTCTTTAATGTCCTGTCCTGAATACTTTTGCGTCCTCTCATTTATGTCTCTCTAATTCAGTGTATTCCCCACGTTCTAGGTGTGGTTTCAAAATCGAAGAGCAAAATGGCGAAAGCGCGAGCGATTCACACAGGTCCCAGTTCCGATACGTGGACTCGGCCCCTCGGCAATGTACGACCAGATCCCGCCTCCCTCTTGGCCTCGTAACAGTGCGGCCAACATGATTCATGGAGGGCCTGGGACGGGTCATCTTCCACCCCACGTGACCTTACCAAGCTATGCTGCCGTTTTGCATGCGCAGTCACCTCCAAATATGGCGGGTAGAACAACACCAGTGTCCCAAAATCACATGGTCAATGTATCCATGGCAACGCCGCCGATGCGCACGCATGCGCACCACGGTCCGCACCCTAATGTAACAGTAACATCGGCTTCACGATCTCCAAATCATCCTTCGTCTCCAGTCCACCCTCCACCTCCACCACCACCACCTCACGCATGTCATTCACCGCGCACCACTGATCCTCCGGTTCCTGTATCGCAGGCCTGTAGCGAGGAAAGAGATCCTCAGACTGGCCCATGCGGAGAACGTCAGAGCTCAAGTATCGCCGCTTTGCGTCTCAAAGCTAAAGAACACTCGGTTGCCATGGGAATGGTGAGAAATTATAACATGAGGGCTGACCTTTAGGGTTACATAGCTGCCTCGTTCCCATGCGTCCACGGCCACGAGCGCAAAGACCGATGGGTAGGTTACATAGCCCGCAGTAAACGATCTCAGACAAGATGGCGTGCTGAGAGAATATTGGCAGACTTAGAATCCGTTCAGTTAACAACAACAACATTTATTTGTTCACTCTTAAAGTTACAAGTAGTATGTAATAAATAAATAATAGACTGAGTAGGAGGACCCGAAAAAAACCACGAAAGCTATCTAGCCGGGACCCCCTTTTCACACCACAAAAGACAAGAGTTAGCACTCCCCATTAAGCCGCTGATAACAATCCGTTACTTGACACACACGTACTCCTTGAAGTCATTATTTCCTTTCTACACTTGACTTCACTTTCTCACGCCATCTTATTTGAAATCACAGAAAGAAGAAATACAGGTATGAATTAGCTGTCGTACTGGAAACGAGTAGTCAGCACTGAGGAATCGTAACTTGCTGGTAGGATCGGAAATAATTATTCTGTACAATGAGCCACTCCCTTCTAATGCCAGGAACCAGGGTTATAGGACTGAGATAAACGACTGATCTTAAAATCTCTCATGACGATGTATAGAAGTGATTGGTTTGATCTTACACATTAGTTCACCTCGATCCATAGCCTGCAAATACAGCGGCCTCTCAAAGTGATAGATCTGTACTGACAGCCTACCCAATCAAAAGAAATTATCCAAAGTAGAGCCTGGTGATTGGTTCGATGCAGAAATCAAGTTGTTTTACGTTCTTCTAAGATTAGACAAAAATATGAATCCGTAAACGTTTGCTCTAGTGTAGACGTAAAATGGCCAATCACAAAACTATACTTTTAAAACGAGCGCGCTCTGAAATCTTTGTCAAAAGTTTCTAGATTAAAAAAAGCCTTGTCTTCATGTCTGTGGCTCAGTTACAAACACGCTTTAGGTTCACTAAAACTAAGATTTAAGAAAGTCGGTCAATGTTCGAGTTAATTCAAATGCGTTTTTTTGTTCATTCGCATATTTAACGCACCTATACTGTGGCCGAGAGTAGCCAATGAAAGTGGAAAGTCAAAATCCCGACTCGGAACTAAATGCTGACTTACGTTATTTGATATTTCACTTTCGACTTCTCGCTTGCAGTTTTCTTTCATTTGCTTTACTGCTTTCCACTTTTAACTTAATAATTTTGACTTTCAGATTACGAGTTTCGACTTTCCACTTTACCACCCCCTCCTTCCCCTCCAAAAAAAATATATTTGCAGCCGCAGAAGACTGGGTCGTGTCCACCATTGAACATGGAAGCATTTCAAGAAGGCGGTCAGTATAATAGTCCGCTAAAATGCAGAATTCAGACTGGGATATAATGCTAGAAAAATTAAAGGACGAAAAATATATAAATTATTACATCCATTCTTCATGTTCGGTGAATCGCTAAGTGTTTGGCGAGACATCGTGAATTTTAAAGGAAACTGTGAGAAAAATACGATATGAATTTATTCCTTGAACTAATTTCCTTTTCGTTCTCTCCGAGGTTACTGATCGTGATGTGACCCGGGTAAAATCGCCGGACATCCACTTACTCACCAGGGCTCAAGATTTAATACTTTTGGCTTCAGTTTTAATTTTCTCTGATCGGGCAAAAACATTGCCAACATTATACCCATTCTGCAGTCTGCAGATCTATGTTTAATGGAACCCAGTCTTCTGCGGCTGCAAAGAAATGTTGGGAGTAGGAGGGGATGCGGTAAAGTCAGTCGAAATTCGAAACTCGTAATTTGAAAGTGGTAAGTAGTAAAGCAAAGGAAAGAAAGCTGCAAATGAGAAGTCGAAAGTGGGATATCAAATAATGTAAGTCAGCTTTTAGTTCCGACTTTGCACTTTTGGGTCGGGATTTTGACTTTCCACTTTCATTGCTCACTCTCGGCCACCGTACACCCATGAACAATTTACAACGTGTTATGTTAAAAATATTGGAAGGATTGCATCTAACAAATTCGAAATTTGATTCTAAATTCCAGGAAAAATACAAAAAGAATTAAAACAGATCAATAACTGTAGTGTCGCCCCACTTAAACAACCGCTCACTGTGTAACTGATCTTGAGCCACTCTGTTGAGATAACTAAGGGTCAGTCTGCAATGTTTGGGAGACTGCACAAGTTTGTTTATTGTTTCACAGAGTTGATATTTTATGTGCATCGGTGAAAATAGAATGTATTAATATGATGTGAAATAGACTTCCAGAACAAGGTTCGATGGACACCGGACACTGCTGGAGTTTGTAGCAATCTTTGCCACGCTTACTTTGGATATAGTTTTCTCAGATATTTATATTGATTTTTTTAAATCGAAAATGAAAGTCATAAGCTGACGGTTGCCCTTTCTAAGCATACTGCTGTGTAACCAAGAGACCTTCGTGGCAAGTTCCGGTTTGCACGTCAGTTGACTACAACTACCAGAATCCTTTTCGATTTTGTTTCTTAAGACAATGGTCCAAATTAGAAGAACAAAAGAATCAGCGCAAAGAATTCTGGTACTTGCAGTCAACTGACGTAAAAGTGCAAACCGTGTATAATGTCAATGAGTTTGTGATTGTTCTAAGGGTAGCATGGTTGGTGTTTTTGCTGAAAACCTTCCTGTTATGATCTGATGAGTTGTGTACGATTGTAAATAATTAATTTCTCAGATTGAAGGAGCTGTGGCATGGTGTTGCGATGCCTTGAATCAATGTTCAATTGCATGGTGTATGTAAACTGGCTATAAACAGTTAAGGTCCCCTCCCATAATGCTCGATTGAAAGGATATGCAATATTGCCTTGAAGATTAGATCTACGCACAGTTTGTTAGTCGTTTTTACCATAGTAAATAGAGTGGAATGGTTATGAAACCCAGCGACCTTCTTTGTTATATGTCTTTGTTCGCTTTTTTCAACCGTGACCGTGCACAAAACACAATAGTACTTCATCAATCAGCCAATAGAAACGCGTGGATTCAGTCGTTCAGGGGACGCTAATGAACTATGACCGTGCACAATCTTTTGTCTTACCCCCTTCCAACATAAATCGCAGCGCCTTTGTTATCCCCTTTGAAGTTTGCCGGGTTTCCTAACCATTCCACTCTATTAACTATGTTTTTACGTATTTCATATTTTTACATTTTTCAATGATTTCAACCATATCACACGTGTGATACGATCGTCAGTTAAGTTTATATTAGCCTGTACACAGACCTCCGTAATTCCCTTCAAAGGAAGGAAAAGGAGGGTCTGTACTACGGATGAGTTAATCGTGTTCCGACATAATTTTGCATAAATTACATATCGATTTCCATTGGCCGAGAAACACTAGACGGTACACATTGTAGATTTCAGATTGTTCATTTCCTATTGTTAACGGCAATGCAAGGACGCGCTGGGAAGCGTGGGAAATAAAATAAATTCCCTTCTTCGATAGCCTATATACACAGACCTTCGTAATCCATTCAAAGGAAGGGATTTGGAGATCTTTCTATCCTCGAGGAAGTGGAAGATTGGATGGATTCGTGAGTTTGAGAACCACGTGAACTCGAGGTTTGAGAAGTCGCGCTCGTAAGCAACTCGCCTGACCGCCGAGGCTATTGATATATATTGCTTCTGGTTGATCGTCTCCCACAGCCATTCGCTTTGCAAAAAGAGCTCTTGAACATGGACTTTCTTTTCGTTTTGAATAACTAGACGATATCTGAAGAAGAATTTCGTTTGTTCCCTGCAAATTCTTTCAAACTTCCTAGCTAGGCACTTTCTGCATATATGTTGAGGCCGACTTTTTACTTGAAATTCGAGAGAAATAATTTATTCCCAGACTTGAAATGCAGCAGTTCCATGAACGATATTCTTATCATTTTTTTCTCGATATTAACCGAGTACTGGACACAAAATGACATAGCAATTCGTCTTAATACAATTGACCTATATCACTATGACGTCATATCAAAACAATCTATTGTTTAAACGCTAAGGATCACGGTCGTGGGAGGGGGACAAAACAGGGACAAAACAGCAACAACACAAAGGAAATCGCTATCAAATGCATTTTGAATAACGTAGAATAGCGGTAACAGCCACCAAATACGGTAAATATTGTGGGATAGACATTGATACAGCTGATATATGGAAACCAGACAATTCGAAGTTAAATTTTCCTCAGCAGAGCAGATTTAGTTCAAAATTCTATTGTTCGAGTCGATTCTGTCCCCCTCATAAACAAGCCGTGACGTCATAATGATATAGGGTAATTCCAAACTAGAGTGAATCGAGCTCGGATTTTCCCACGGAGCCAGAACTAAGGTCAACATAACCGCTAAGCCAATCAGCACCCGCTATGAGGCACCAGCCAATCAGCGACTGGCTACAGCATTCCTGTAACTATCCACGTGACCTAGAACACGATTAACTCATCCGTAGTACAGACCCTCCTTTTCCTTCCTTTGAAGGGAATTACGGAGGTCTGTGTACAGGCTAGTTTATATGAACATTACTAAAAAATAATTTCGTTCCGGCCAGAAATGTAGGCCCCTCACCATGAAATGGCGCCTTTAGCATCTGTCCATACATTTAGTGATTGAACGTGACTGATTGCAGATGTGTGATTTCAGCATATATTGGTGGACAAATTCAAAAAAGAGTCAGTATTTTATGATGCCATTTATGATTACTAAACTTAATCACAATCGTGCCTGTCGATTTTAACATTATCATATTTACATTAAAGAAGTCTGCGTTGTACCCGTGTGGAACTGTGTTTGTATCTCGGTACTTTCCCTTACGTTCTTTGTGATATCGCTAATGAAGTCAAATGTAAGGCGAGGACACTTTCATTTTCTACTCTCATCTTTTCTACTCATGCATTGTGACCAAAAATAAATACCAAATAAATAATCACTTAGCAATGGATCTGTCTTTTAATATGTTTCCCTGACCCCCGCCTCCACACATACCCCACCCCTCTGCTCCCAGAAATTTTGGGTGGGAGTGTGCCGCCCGGGACTCAAAACCCTGACCTTTATCTGACCTGTCAGTAGTCTATTTCATAACAAGATCAATATATGAACATGTGCGCTCTCATACTTCCTTGTTAAGATTATTCCTATTCCTATTATCCCTATTCCAGACTAAAAAGGCGAAATTTGTTACCCTATTTCAGACTAAAACAGCTCGAAAACCATACTCTTTGGAGCGGCACATACCCGTATAGCTCAAATATGGGAGTACCCCCTCCCCCCCGAGAATGTGATCTTTCATGGGGAAAAATTAGTTGCCCTCAACAGATTAATCTTGCAAATTAGGAGGCGGCCATTATGGAAGTGGTGAATGATACATTCTGACTCTCGTTATCTAGAAAATAAGAATAGATTATTATGTAACAAGAACTGAATATCAGTCAATCCGTCAAGCGAGTACTTGTCGTGTTGTCACTCATCGATAATATTCCTAAGTCAGTTCACTCGGAAGCAGGATGCTGGATATTGTGAACTGTCAAGTGGTATTATCAAGATTATTAATGTGGTCCGCTCCCCGTAGAAATGTGAATCAGAATAGACAGCTTTCGATATAAGCTTCACTTGTATGTCACGCAAAAAGGTTTCAATATTCTATTCTTCAAGAAAATAATTAATTTAATAGACGATGCAGTTCAAGGTTTTTCCCCGACATTTTAAATTAATGAGGTGCAAAAGTTTTCGATTTAAGAAAACGTGGAAATTTTGGACTCGAATTAATTTTAGTGAGTATTCAACACAAAAAGCATCAAATTTTCAGTATAATGATGTATTACAAGTGTCAATAAATGGGTGAAATTTGAACTGGATTGATTCTTCCAAAAAACAAATGTTAATGCAAGATTTTGAAGCATTCTCATATGAACAGCAGGAACTAAAAATAAAAATGTACACAATTGACCACATAAGAGATTTGAGGTTATTTTGGTAAATATTCACTTGATGTCAGAGCTTCAAACCTTAGAAATTTCCACGTTTCCTTATAACTCGAACACTTTTGCACCTCATTCAAAATGTCGGGGGAAAAACGTGAACTGGTATATTTACCCCAGAGCCTCGTATTGAAACCTTTGTGCGTGACAAGCGAAGCATATCGAAAGTGGTCTAATGTAGAACAATGCTACCGTGTAAATATAGCAAGTCTGTCATGCGCATAGTTTGCGCGCGATTCTGCAGCGCGCGTCAATCGGGATTTTAAAGTTTTTCTTTGATCACTAGGAGAATAGTCTTTACGATTGATTAATGTCTCAAAAGATCATGCTAAAATCGATTCATAATAAGTTCAAAGGGTATTTATAGAAACTAACTCTATACTGAATTATGTCGAGATGTGATATCGAAGATGATAATCATATTCTTTTATATAGCAAGACCGTTGAAAACAGTTTGGTAAGCTAAACGCCTACTTCCTTGTACTTGTCGATATACAATCCACCGTTCCGCCACCAAGTGAGTATAGTAAAACGCTTTTTTCCTGCGGTGCGAACCAGGGTGCGACCTGCTAGTCTGTCGCGCCTCAAGATCCCGCTGTGAACAAAGATTCAAGGATGACAAATGGCGCTGTTATCAATAGAGGGCGGCTCTTTATAAATGTGTGCTATAAGATGACTTTCTTGACCTCCTTATCTGAAGCACGGGCCGAGTTTACTGTAGCCCGATACTGGCTGTGATTCGCTATAATAAGAGTGTTTAACAACTGTGAACCACACTGTAAAAACAGACTGGTTAAAACAACCAAATAAAATTGGTAGGAGAGTGAATCTGAGGTAACCAATTTTTAATGGTTTCAATAACCAATTATTTGTTGGTTAATATAACCAGTTTTAACTTGGTAAAAATAACCACTAAACAATTGGTTATAACAACCCATGATTGGTAGAAACAACCCACAGTGGATTGGTTATTATGACCAATTAAGATTGGTTGCAATTGGTAGTTTCAACCAATTGTTTATGGGTAGTAGCAATGAATCTGAGGTAACCATTTTTCGTGGTTGCTCTATGGTTATTTCAACCAATTTAATTTTGGTTAAACTCTCAAATGGTAAAACAACCAATTTATGGTATGTTAGAAATAACACTTGCATATTTGTTTTTAACTTATGGTTTAAAAAGAATACTGACAAGGAATTTGAATTAAATTGCATTGTTTTATTCCTTATTATAGAAATACAACATTAACCAAGCATGATAATAATGCAATGATAATTCCTGCAACATGCCTAAAAATTTTGCTAAAAAAAATAACTCTAAAGACTTCTATACTATGGAAACCTTAATTAATACATTGTATCCTTCTCACTATGCTATTGAGAACTCTACTGCTAAATAAAGCAAAATGTTCTCTAGCACTACACATACATGTAGGTCAAACCTGGAGCTGTTTCATATAACAGAACATTAAGATCTTCTGAAAACCACCTGAAAATCAATTTGACAAAATTGATGTTCAGGAGTGTTGCATGGAAAACATATCAGGATTGCCACAGAGGTCAGACATCACAATTCCTTGACTGTTCCCTGATTCAACTTAAATTTTCAGACCAAATATTCAATTAAAGAAACCAGATGCAGTATGCCTCAGTGGTATCCATGCAACTACACTGAGCAGAATGAACAATGATGAAATAACATTCCAAGGTTTTATTAATGCACTTTGGCATTGTAATTTCAACCCAAAACTGAGTGTTTTTCTGCCTTTCCTACTATTTTCAAAATTTCAACTCTTAACTGATGGTTTTTTCCTGACTTACATGTATAATCAAAATGCCAGTTTTCTTTGGCCATGATCAAAATTCCCTGATTTTTCCCTGACCTTGAAAAAACATTTTCCCTCAGCTGTGGCAATTTAACCCTCAATAACATGAATGTTTTATAAAAATGCATTCAAACTGAATACAGTTGAACCTCCCGTAAGCGACCACCCTAGGGACCTGGAAACGTGGTCGCTTACGAGAGGTGGGCATTTACGAGAGGTATTAAAGTGCCTATGAAGCTTTTTATTTTATTTTAGATATCAATTCTACATCAAGTGAATAGTAGAATGGTACAATATATATTGCTTTGAATGCTGTGCCGCTGAGTTCAAATTATCAGTGTGATACCCATGGTTGAAATAAAATGTTAGAAATTTGTTTTCCTATATCAATAGAAATGCCCATTCACAACGACTAAGAAGTGATTGCAGATACCTCCCCTGATGTCACGTAATTAGCATTTTTGATATTAAAACCTCCTTAACTCAGCGGCACAGCATTCAAAGCAAGATATATTGTACCATTCTACTATTCACTTGATGTAGAATTGATATCTAAAATAAAAAAATTAGCTTCATAGGCACTTTAAATGCAGTGATTTGACGGCTGCGAGACAAAACTGGCTTTTGTTTAAGTTGTCGCTTAAGAGAGGTGGTCACCTACGAGAGGTGGTCTCACAGAGGTTCCACTGTACATCTAGTACATATATAGTGTAAGATAAAAAAAAGAAACTATGGATCCTGACACTTTTGATTCAGATAAAAATTCTAATGATAAGGACAACGCTAGCCTGCGAAAGCAGCTGCATCTTTGTTCTCACTCCGAAACCCCCCCCAAAAACATATGCAGGATGAGCAACAAAATTCCATATTTACGACATATTTGACCTGAATCTGGTCAAAAAAATTGATTGGTCGATCACCAATCCTTTTGGCTTCTGTGCATAATCCCCCCCCCCCCCCCCAACAAACTTTGAGTGCAAAGCGAGCATACAGTACATGTAGGGAATGATTGTCTTTGGATGCTTTTAAACGTCGCGTTGAAGAGCTGTGCTGTGCTTTTGGCTTTAAATCCCTCACCAACAGTCAGATCGATTCCTTTTGACTGTTGTTGTGACGGTAAAGATGTATTTGTGTTTACCAATGAGACTTGAATGCAACTTGTACTCATTCAATTTGCTGTACCACCATGCAATTCCAGGCTAACTTCTCTTTACTATTTGAGAAGAGCTGTATCTCTTCATTACAGATTTCATTGACTGCTATACCAATCAATAATTATTCTTGCTACACCCTCGTTTGTATCTTGGGCATAATGTATCCATCTGAAGTTTAAGATTAATTAGTGTGAGTTTGTACATACACAAGAGTCAAACTCTTTAAACTTTCTGTGGTACCCGGACAACAACTGAACGAAACTTGCATTCATCAGTAAACACAAATACATCACAACAGTTAAAATATATCCAAAGACAATCTTTCCCTATACTTGCTTTGCAGATTGAACTTGCAGTTTGTTGAAAAAAAAAATTTATGCACAGAAGACAAAAGGATCAATGATTGACCAATCACATTTTTTACCAGGTTCAGGGCAAAAATATGTCATCAGTATTGAATTTTGACACTCGCCCCACAGATGTTTCTTTGAGGGATCTGCAGCCTTTGGACTGAGCACACAGATACAGCTGCTTTTACATGCTAGGACAATGCCAACATCAATGAGTTTTATGATTTTATATCAGTGCTCCAACAAAAAACATTTACTTTCCGAAAAATGCCATATTTCAAACACCTTACTGATCAAGCTTTACACTTTCTAGGGCACCACACTGATCAAGAAATGTTTCAAGTATTATTACTATTATATCTGGATCATGCAATCATTTACGTATACTACACACACAGAACTACATGTGCGATACACACAAATTTTTTTACTAACTTTCGGACGGTACTGTACATGTACTAAAGAATGTATAGACATACCGGTAATATACAGGGCCAAGCAATTACTTGAGACCACAATGTTTATTGGAAACCCAGCCTTATAATTTTTACTAAGCGTCATGTCAATATGCCATTTTACATGAACCAGGGTATAACAGTTTTATTTCTTCTGCTTACTTTCCATGTACATGTAATTATAGACAGAAGAAAGAATATGTTTCTGCTTTCAAAAGGACTACAAAAATGAAGAAGTCAAGCAAATAACAAAAAAGTGTTTAAGAAATGTTTAAAAATACTTGGGCAAGTACTTCAAATACATGCCAGGGCCCAGTTGTTCTAAGGGTGGTAAAGGTGGGATAGAATGCACATTACAATTTATTCCACTATTTTGTCAAAAATGTTTGCCCTCTATGTTATTAACAAGTAATCGCATGAGTCCTCGTAAACATAAGGTTTAATTTCACTTGCGTCTTCAAAGATGATAAAATTGCTCTGATCACTGCATGACTTGGAAATTTTGTAAAGTTTAAAAATTGGTGAAATTAATTCTTCATTTTACCGAGTCCCATGATGCGATTACCTTATAAATATTAGAGAAGATTGCCCATTTTTTTATATTCCTTATTCCCTGAGCCAGAAGGATTTCGGAAATGAGGCTCTCAACAACAAAAAAATTAATGCCTAATAAACACTGCATCAATATTATTATAGCTAAATTTTAAATAAAGCATGGGCATTTTTTTTAGAAAATGCAGAATACTTGAATTAATGCAGAGGTTACATGACTAAAATGCATTGCACTACATGTACAATGTAAGTTTTTTTCCCTCAAATATAAGCCCTGGCATTTATTTAGGCCCGGTTGTTCAAAGGGTGGATAGCTTTGTCTACTGGATAAATCCTTATCCAGTGATACAACTTATGTTGTACATGTACTGCAATGCATTTTAGTCATGTAACATCTGCAGTAATAAAAGTAATGCTGCATTTTCTCAAACAAATGCCCATGCCTTATTTAAAATTTAGTCATAATAATATCAACCCAGTGTTTATTAGACATTTATCTTTTTTGTTGTTGACAGCCTCTGAAATCTTCACTGGCTCAGGGAACCAGGAATAATAAATTGGCACTCCTTCTCTCTAATATTAATAGGTAATTGCATGGGGCCAAGTAAAATGAAGGATTAATTTCACGTTTTCAAACTTTACAAAATTTCCTAGGTCAGATCAATTTTATCAACTTTGAAGACACAAGTGAAATTAATCCTTAAGTTTATGAGGACCCATGTGATTACTTGTCAATAACATAGAGGGCGAACATTTTTGACAAACTACAATGTAGTGGAATAAATTGTAATGTGCATTCTATCTCATGGTAAAACCAGGTTAGTGTCAAATATAAAACATGAATGCAAGTTTTTTTGTTCAAGAAACATTGCTTGACTAGTTATTACTTGTGCCTTTGGCTTTCTGAGTAACACAGTTTTGCAAGTGTTTATCAAGCAAATAAAAGGACACAATTTTGCCCCCAATTAGAAAAAATACCTTCATCAGCTTATAAATTGTAAATTGGTACGTATATTGACACAATCACTTCCTGGCCATGTCTTGAATAAAAAGCAGGGTCTCAAATAAATGCCCCTGTAATTTATTTTAAATTACCCTGCTCATACAGATACTGTACCTTGCATTAATATTCCAGAAAATGTTGTAAGCATAATTATAAGAAATTATACCTTCCATATAGCTGGGCAGTTACATGTATTTTCTTAGAACATTAGTAATTAACCTAAAATAGCCTAGTTTATGTTTTTATAAGTCTTATCTGTTGGTCTTCTCCCACTGTCTTCTCCCACTGTACACGTATGCCTGCCAATCATGTTCTATCTTTGCTTTTCTGGCATACATGTATTCTGAAAGAGGAAGAGTGCAGCTGTTAGCAGTGTTCTAGTTATTTATTTATTTATTATTCATGTTCACTTAAATATACATTCGCTTTGCTCAGAGTTTTCAGGGTTCGTTCAAGTTCGCTCGGGTTTGCTTTTTTGCAGGCCGGGCAAGAGCGAACGCATTATTTTTAGCCCTGACTATATACACTATATACACACTGTATATGTATAAAGTGTATATAGTGTATATTCAGGCATCACCTTGTAAAGAATGACAGAGTATATTCTGCATATAGTGTATATATATACACTATATACACAGTCTATATACAGAATATACTCTGTCGTTCAGGCATCACCTTGTAAAGACCTGAATATACACTATATACACTATATACAGAATAGACATATACAAATATAAAGTGTATATTTTTATTTCTATACAGTAGTGTATATTTATACAGAATATACATGGAAATATACAATGGTATATTCTGCAAT
The DNA here is from genome assembly GCA_030867875.1 of Actinernus sp. WN-2022. Classification (NCBI taxonomy): domain Eukaryota; kingdom Metazoa; phylum Cnidaria; class Anthozoa; order Actiniaria; family Actinernidae; genus Actinernus; species Actinernus sp. WN-2022. Next base: position 19,946,210 of record JAOWCC010000577.1, read on the forward strand.
ATCGCGCCTTAGTGATTCGACAGTGCCCCACATGTGATGCCATTATGCACCTATCAATGTCAACCCTCAGGGGGGGGAGGCCGGGCAGATGTGGGGCATTTGACCGTTCTTGGTGTCTCCACCATGGGGAATTTGAACAGGAGACTGGACTCCAGGGTGGGGACATTTGACTTTTGGAAGACAGGGACTGGTACTAAATGTTTGTCGGCCATCTTGGATTCGTCTAGAAGGTAGGTTTACTGTCCAGTTCACATTAAAAGTATAAATTAATTTAATACTTCAAAGCTTCATTCCTATTTACTATAGATCATTCCAAATACTCCTTGGATTTGTGTAAATCAATTTCATACAAGGGTGGGGGATTTGATCCGTTTTGACCCAGAATTTAGTCCCCAGGGTGGGGATTTTGACCAAAAATTCTCCCAAAAAGTCAAATGCCCCACATCTTCCACCCCCCCCCGGGGGTTGACATTGATAGGTGCATAATTTATTGAATGTGGAGTCAAACAAATCAATAGATGGGAAGTTTCCTTTTGGAAAACTTACAATATATACATATAATACCTAAGCTATGAACAGAGAACAATTATTTCTAGAAAAACTAGTCCGAAACTAGAATTAGCTATGGTCATCTCTAGGAGATGTAAAGTGTGAACGTGCATCTATATTAAACACGCACTAAAATCTTTGAAGAGCGTTGTGCCCCATTTTATGCTTAAGAAATAGTTCCTAGCAATTGTACTCGGCAATGTCGTCGACGAAATTGGAGCAGAATTAGCAAGTTACAAGAAAAACTAAGGTTGAGTGTGTTTTCAGCGTAGTGTATTGCATGAACTTAGCTTTACATGACACAAACATATAGACTTTAGACTTAAATTAGTTGAATTCGAATGCTTACCTTCTTCGCCGATTTCTCCGGAATTAGCTCATCTCATCCAGAGCTGATGTCCCTCAGAACTGAAGCAGTTAGTCGAGCCTTTCTATCAAGAGAAGCTTGTTCCATTAGTGGCGATGAAAGGACAGAACTTCGGATGTTTTCTCAGATAAAACTTCACCACGTTCGAAACTGCATGGCCGCCAAAACTAACAGATTTGAGACCAGGGCACCAGGCCTGATTTGATTCCAAATATGGGTGAACTCGGTTTAGTCTCACTCGGCCGACTGAGTAAATACTCATAGATCAATGCCTTTTCGGGATCAGGTGAGTTTTTATACTCAAAAAGCACTTATAACTTTCCTACACAATTGATATGTATCAGATACTTCCTTTGAATATGCGAGACGTATTAGGGCCCCGGTTATAATTCGCGCGCACACTACTTATGCCGCAAAGTTGGGCAACTCTTATCGGCTGTTATTAACCAGACAACGATCGTGAGGCATCTGCACTTCACGTATTACTAGCTTTTTTTGCCTAAGTAACAAAATATTTCAAATTTGAAGGATTCCATGGTGACCATTCTTAAATGTTATTTCAACCATGTATGATTTGGTTATTTCTACCAATTTTTATAGCTACAAATTCAACCACTAATCAATTGGTTATTATAACCAATTAAAATTGGTTATAACCACATACATTGGTTGTTTCAACCAGTCCATTTTTACAGTGCATCTGCGCGGATACCGACATCTATGAAACAGAGGTCCATGCATATCGCGAGGAACGCTTCAGTCGTTTTGGTATTCATATTGATTTGATTTGTTTTCCAAAGAATAGTACCCCTCTGCTGACAAAAAAAACGAAGAAATCAGGCAAAGAAAAAGAGCTAAAATCAAAAAAATACTTAAACAAAACCTGTTTCGTTGAAATTTCATTCAGCAAGAACATTTCTTTCAATCATGAAGTGCCCCACTGCTGAATTAGCCGAATCTCTTTAGCGCCTTAAACTTTGTTCGCTTACTTTTGATACAGCCGGTAAATTACCCGCTATGATCTTTTTGAAACCGGAGTTTTATCTATAGCTTATGCTAAGATCATAGGCTGCCGGATTGCTAGCGCTATAGCTGGTAATTAATCAACGAATAATCTAGTGTACATTAATTATATCTGCGCTCTTGTTTGATTGATGAGTAAATCTTTGCGTACAGTAAAGGCTAGACTTTCTCAAAGTCCTTCTTAGCCCCCCGCACGAAGGACTTTTCCCACTTGCAGCGCGCCAAATTCACCGGTTGATTTTTCGACCGGAGGCGTGGCTTATGACGTACTAAGATTTGCCCAATCACGAAGCGTCAATTCTTCGGGCATTGTATGTTGACGTATCGAGTCAGTCGACCGTGGATGTGGTATTTACAATTTGATTGTAGTCAGAAAGAGTTTGTCAAAGGCGCGAAATATAAGCTCCGCCACTGAAACGTGTTTTCGCGCAAAAACATAATCCCCCGATTCGATTTCCTTCAAGTGAAACAAGTCGAACTCGCCTCTCGTTTCGATTCTCGCGCTAGATTTTTGACCCAGTGATTCAGCGAGTTCGACTTAGAGCAAGTCTAAGTAAAGGCATGCGGTTGGAACGAATTTACTCACGTTTCAGGTAGCTCGTTCAAACGTGCACGTGGAGATCGAATTGGAATTTTAAAATGTTGGTTTTTACGGAGGGAGGAAAACTGGAGATCCCGGAGAAAAACCCTCCAAGCAAGGGAGAGAACCAACAACAGACTCAATTGACATGTGACTTCGGGATTCGAACCCAGACCACAGCGGTGAAAGACGAGCGCTCTCACCACTGCACAACCCTTGAATCCGACCGTTCCCCAATTTGCGATACCTTTGGTAACCCATACCTTTATACCGTAATTTATTTTCCTAGGACTATAAATATTTTTTTTCTCTTTTCTGGTAATGATTAAACATGTTGTTATTGTAAAGCCGTCCATTTTCCCATTTCTTCAGTCCTCGCCCCAGTTTACTTTCTTTCGATTATAAGCCACAGGGAGCCCAATCCAAAAATATCACAGAGAGGTTGCAGCCTGTCAAAAACAACAAGGTGCTGGCGTTGTTCATAAAAGTTAGAAATCATTTGTTTTACTTGTGAATAAATTGATAAAGGTGGGAATGCCATCACACCACCAACATATGCTTCAAAACTGCAAATAATCTTATCTTATTCAACAAGCAAATACCCCTTGTAAGGTCCGCAGCTGACGATGAGAACATTAACACGTTGTTTTTTGTTGTTTCGGTACTTTCAAGCTTGAAGTGGCCAGGAAAGCGTAATGAATAAATATCATGATCAAGAAATTTCAAATATACTCGTGTATGTACACGCTCATTAAAATGGTAATTACAGTAAAGGTAAACTCGTGACTCGCCCAGCTATGGGTTGTGCCCAACCCTAAACCGAACTATAAAACTTACTCTAACCATTCCCAGGTGAAATAAACGATGAGTTATCACTGGCCTATATAGGGCTAGGGTTCGCAGATAAACTATTATAGTTCCCAGTATTTCCCTTCTAGACGGGATGAGGACCGAAATGATCCCCAAGTGTGAACTCTCGGCCACCTGTCCGTTTCCAACTGAGATGGGGAAACAGGAACAAGGAAGAACGGAAAGAAAAAAGAACTTCAGTTTTTTTAGTCATAAGCTTTAAGATGAATATTAATAGTTTTCGTCAAATCAATTTTCGATGCACACCGTAAAGTTAATCGATTCTGCTTAGCTGGACAGTTATAACAACAATCCATTTCCGTCAGGGGCGTAGGGAGGCCCTGAAAACTGGGGAGGGGGGCAAAATGATTAATTCTGGGGCATTTTCATTCTTGGGGGGGGGGGGGGCAAAATGATGAATTCTGGGACGCTACTGATGCCCGTCTAGGAATGCCCGATGTCCTACATTTCAAAAACGTTTGTCACGGACAAATGCCAATCGGTAAACGACTGAAAAATAACATTCTCAGACCGAAATGGATTGTGCAGTAGGTTTATGACTGTCCAGCTATGCGTAACCTACGGTGTGAATCGAAAATCGATTTGACGGAACCGTCCTAACGTTGTTTGACTCCCCCTAAGCCCCACACCGCGACAAAACGTCACGCGCATCGGTAATTTGTATTTGATAGCAGAGCCTTCGTTCTGGCCAGCGGAGCATACCGTTTTGCCGCGGTACACCTGTACTAAGCCCAGGCTACAACAACAACCCATTGACACCGCGGCAAAACGCATTGCGCACGCGCGGCCTCCAACTTCCTGTCCTGCACTCTTCCCTGTTGAAACCATTTAGTTTTGTCAACAACAAACGTTTCCGGCCTGGTATTTTGAAAAAGTTAAGGTGGAGAAGTAAAAGTTAAGCCTCAAAAGTTCAACATAAGGAGTTTATTGTTCATTCTATCTCCTGTCTTTTGCACCCCATGCTTTCGTGCTTGCACCCGTGTTGAAAATTACGAGCGAAGTTGTGCTTACGAGTTATGGAGTCTTGCTGCTTTGGGCGCTTTCTCAGTGTAAGCATATTAATAATTCATTTTGTCGAATTTTCATACAAACCTTCTAAAACCTAACCCCCAAATTTGAAAAAACCCTAACCATTTAAAATCCCAAATCATTAATAGAACGAGTCTAAATACACCTGAACTTAATGGAGAATTTAGCGAAGTTTTCAAGTGTTTTCAAGTGCACTTTTGCTTTAACAATTTCAGGACATGCTTACACTGAGAAACCCCCCTGCTTTGCTAGTATGTATTAGAAAACCGCGAGTCTTGCGAATGCTGTGAATGGGAAAGACATACACGAACAGTGGATCATCGTCAAGCAAGATAATGCCAAGGTAAACTGTATTCCTTGACTAAAGAACTCATCAGAGACGTTCAGCTCCCATTATGCACCTATCAATGTTAAGCCGCAGGGGGGGGAGGCCGGGCATAGGCGGGGGATTTGAACTGAGATGACTTTTTCTGTTCAAATGCACATCCCCAGGGAAATTGTCATTGGTCAAAAGAGTATCAATTGCCCCGCCTCCAACAACAGACATTTGTCAAATGAATGAACCAGAAAAAATACAAAAATATAATGTTCATTGAAGAACAATCGTCAATTTCACGTTAACATACTGTGTCAGTTCGAACTATTAAATTCATTTCATATGTACTCTGTGTGATTTGAATGAAATAGGCAATGAACTGCACTACTTTTCTAGCTGATATCCACCCAAGTATCCCATTCACCATCATAGCGCTGTGTTATTATCTTGTCATCACTCTGTATTTGAATGAAGGTATTTCTTATGAGTGCTTCGAGATCGGCCATATCTCCACGTTGGATTACGGCCTCTTTCCGAGATTCGCCAAATTTAAGCAGCACCTATAACAAAATGCTAACCAGTGGCGTAGCCAGGTTTTTAAAATTTGTAGGCCCAAACAACCGCTCCGTAAGGGTTGCTTCTTGAGGGGTCCGGGAGCATGGACGGAGTAAAACGCAGGGTGCAGGGCACGCAGGGCACGGCACGCAGGGCACGCAGGGTACGCAGGGCACGCAGGGCACGCAGGGTGCAGGGTACGCAGAGCACGCAGGGTGTTAAAAAAAATTGGGTTACATAATTTAGTGCCTTTGGAATATCAGATTTATTTTTCAAGAATGAAAGTTTTTACATTTATAGCGAGTTTGACTTGTGGCAAGTCTAACATTTTTACTTTGTGTTCTGGTGACACTGTTATCGTAGTTTTGCCTTTACTTGCTGTTGCATTAAACAGTATCTAAAAACCTACGAGGCCTTGACTTACCTTACCTATTCCACTACAAGTAAAGGCAAGGAACTGTTTTCCGAGAACCGGAGCGCCTATAGATATAGGAAGAAAGAAAAACTTCTGTCCCCGAAGCGCATCTTCTCTACATATATTTTATTTCAATACAATAATTTCAGTCGGTAGTTGAATGGCCGAGTGGTTAGAGCGCTCGTCCTTCAATCCAGAGGTCCGGAGTTCAATTCTCGGAGCGCCAATTTTTTTGGTCGATTTTTTTCTTCTTCCTCTTTTTAAGTTTTCTTCTTAGCGTTCTACCGCTTCCACACCAGTAGTATTCTTTAAACCCACCATCAGCCAGCTACAAAATTAATATTCGCTCCTTGCTGAAGTCATTGTTTACCTGATTTCTGCCTCGTTACCAGAGGAGACGGCTGAAATTCAGGCTAAGTAATCACCGAAAATTTGAGTGATAATAAATAATTTGAGGAATGAGCGATTAAAAATCTCAAAATTTATAAAGAATAACTCCGTCACCCAGCCCATTTTACAGTTTAAAAAAAGTCAATTTCACCATAAATATTTAACATATGAATCTCAAATTTTCGGTGATTACTGAGTTAAAATTCTCTTTCAACTGATGTAGTCTGTCTGTTTTAGCTTGAAATTTAATTTACGCTATTATGTCTCTATCAATTCCAAGCCCGCCCATCCCCCCCCCCCCCCCCCGGGCAAGATGGGGAATTTGACAACCTATCTGTCCCTGGGGTGGGGCATTTGTTTTGCGCAAGCCCGGGCCCGGGGCATTTGTCAAAAAAATATCCCACCACTCCCCTGTGTTTGATTTTGTTTTGCTCAACTGATCAACACGTGCTTGCTTCATCGATCAACATGGCGGCGGAAAAGTCATCCGTGAACATGACGTTAGGAATTTGCCAGTTTCGGGGTGAAGTGTGCGGTTTGTTGGCCCCCAAATTCCACATTCACTAGCCAGTTCCACTTACGAAAGTGTTTGAAGGTGAGTACTGCATTACTTTGATAAAGAAAAGCGGCGAAATGGGGCTTTGAAACGCGAAGAAATTTGGCGCGTTCGCTATACTTGCCCCGGGGTGGGGCATTTGCATAACTTAGCTGGCCCCACGGTGGGGCATTTGCAACGTTCTGATTCCAAAATGACAAAATCCCCACAAATGCCCGGGGGGGGCATGGGCGGGCTTGGAATTGATAGAGACATTAAACGAGGCAGAAATCAGGTAAACAATGACTTCAGCAAGGAGCGAATATTAATTTTGTAGCTGGCTGGTGGTAGGTTTAAAGAATACTACTGGTGTGGAAGCGGTAGAACGCTAAGAAGAAAACTTAAAAAGAGGAAGAAGAAAAAAAATCGACCAAAAAAATTTGCGCTCCGAGAATTGAACTCCGAACCTCTGGATTAAAAGACGAACGCTCTAACCACTCGGTCATTCAACTACCGACTGAAATTATTGTATTGAAATAAAATATATGTAAAATATATGCTTCGGGGACAGAAGTTTTTCTTTCTTCCTATATCTATAGGCGCTCCGGTTCTCGGAAAACTACCGTGGCCCATAGGGGACATGCGAGATGCGAGATGCGAGATGCGAGATGCGAGATGCGAGATGCCAGATGCCAGATGCCAGATGCCAGATGCGAGATGCGAGATGCGAGATGCGAGATGCGAGATGTCAGATGCGAGATGTCAGATGTCAGATGTCAGATGCGAGATGCGAGATGCGAGATGCGAGATGCGAGATGCCAGATGCGAGATGCCAGAATTGTAGGCGAATAACTGGTAACTCTAATAGTGGAGAGTGAAACGGTATGGCAGTACCAATGGCGCTAGCTGTCATGTCGTATGAAGACTATTTGCCAGCGCTTTCCTCTCAGCCAAGTTTTTCACGTATCCTTTCCATGTTGTATTCTTGAATCGTATTTTTATGAATTTCGTTGAAATTACAACCTTGACAGAGTTTCGTAGGAAATGTTTTCGTCAAAAAGTATTTTTGTTTAAGTACAAGGAGATAGTGGCTCTTTTACGTGTCCATCATGATGAAACGCTGAGGTAGGTAAACCGATGTTTATATTTCATCTGAACGACATTTACTAGTACTTCTTCTGCATTTCAAAGTTAACTTATTGTTTTATTTCAATTCTTAGCCTCCGACAACTGAAGCGGATCTTAAATAATCTAGATCTGAAAAGGAAAGGAGAAACGTCTGATCTTAGAACAATCATAGGAAGGATAGAGGTAAGCAGCGGATCAAACGGTTGGTCGATAGTTGAAACTCTCTTGATGATTGATAGTTGAAACTCGATCGCGCTAGTCCAGTTTTTAAAATAACAAAATACTGTCAGCACTATCTCTCATTATCATAATCGCGACTACGAATTTCAATTCACATATTAACTTAATTATTCACTATATTTATTGTTTCCTAGCTAGTTTACACATACAATGCCAATTCAAAAGGGAAACATTGCTGGAACATATCAATATATATGAGAGTATTATAATGATGAGGACAACATTTTTAAGGAGGAGTCTGGGTATATGGCTTTTTGTGCTTCTGGACTTAGGCAGGGTATCATTATCACTTTGAAATCTCAATCAGGGGTATAGTATTTCTCATTTTCTACTTATGGCGCAATGCATTCTTAGTCTAGTGAAAAATAAACACTTGGTATCAGTACAACCTTTTAATGCCGTGTTCCTAAAATTAACAGTCATGTGGTGTAGCCTGGTGGTATGTTGTTACTAAATGCTAATTAACGACTTATCACGATTGCTTGTGATACGCCCCTACCTAACAACATTGAAGTATCCCACACCCCAGTAGAATGTATATGCAAACAATGATATTTAGCCCTACAGCATTTTTATTGACAGAATGAGCTCAAGGGAAGTGGCAAGTGCATTGTGTACAGACAAATGCATCAAAGACTAAGAAGTGACTATCGTCTACAGGTTGATAGGTAAACATACTTGTACTGCATACCTTGAATAATTATTTCAAATTAATGGCTATAGTCCGGCTTTTGTAAATCCCATACACTTTCAGGGAAACTGTACGAATTGCATTAAGGACCCTAGACCCAGAAGGTTCACAACGCAGGAAATCTCATAAACTGTTAAGACGGGCTTATCGTTCTCAAGTGAGTCAACAATATAACTCATAACTGAATATTTTTTTCCCTGCATCTTACCAGAAGACCTTTGTGTAATATATTGGCAGCTTGATTTCTGATACAAATGTTTCACGTCACGTCCAATGTTATAGGGCCCAAATTATTGCTGGCATATCGATGGTTACGACAAACTAAAGCCCTACGGATTTTGCATTCACGGCTGCATAGATGGGTAAGCAAAATCACTTGACCGAGCCTACATTGCAGAATACTCCACCAAACCCTACCAAGAATTTGAATAACAATAGCATCTATTGTTAGTTGTCTCGTTCTACAAAGGGTTTTAACGCCTTCTAACAATAGCAAACCAGATTGGAGGGGTATTCTGATCAACCTTGTAGTTGTTTCAGGTTCAAAATATGAATACTAGTCTTATTTTCAGTTTATCAAAAATAAAGATTTTCCCATTACAAAGACCAACGGAACAGGTGGCCCCAGGTGGCAAACTGTAGAACATGCATGTTGTTTGTAGAGAGGGAGGATGGGGCTATGCTAGGATGTAAGCAGAATTTTGGTTGGATTTTTGAAATTGAAGAAAATTAAAAAATGGAAATGTGTTTTGCGTGGGTAAAAATGATGAAAACTGTTAACTTCTACGTCAATTTATTTCTAATAGATACTCGAGGCGAATTATGTGGCTGAAAGTGGCATCAACCAACAATGATCCAGCTACAATAGCCCAATACTTTGCTGATTGTATTAAGACAATTAAAGGTTAGTGATGTTTTCCATGAGATTTTAGCAAGCGATGTTTCTTCCTGAATGTAACATAGAAATATGCAATACCTGATTAGAGGGGATCGATCGCGAAATGATGCGTTTTTGGAAATTTAGAATACTTGGCTGTAAACTGCAAGTGAAATAGGAAGCAGTTGCACCTCCTTGTCCCCTCTCCCTACATTGTCCCTACACCAGTTCATTTTATTTTATATTATATTGCTGCTCTTAACTATTAGGTGTGCCGAAACGTGTAAGAGCTGACAATGGAACGGAAAACGGCAACATCGAGGTGATGCAGGCGTACCTTCATCTTAATGTCAACGGCGAATCAGCAGCAATGAACAGTTTCCAGTATGGAAAATCTGTTGCAAATCAAGTACGTATTTTAAATTCTGGGAATCACCTCTGTTGTCCTAGATCAGAGTTAGCCTGATGTTACAAATCGGTGGACACCCAATCATAATAATTTGCATAACATTCATACGAAAACATCAGATCTGAGACAGAGCCATAATCTGAATCATCCACCCCTACAAGAATATCTTTCTTATTAGAACAAAGTTGCCAGTAAAGCCAGGTTTTTGTCATAATTCCACAATCCATCAGTCCATGCCAAATCCACTCCAATTCTTAATTTTCCAGTTGACATCGGCGTCACATGGTGGTTTCAGATCAACAACTTTGATATCTTAAAATCAACAGAGTCAGCTGTAAAGCCAGAATTTTGTCAATCCGACATCCGGATCAAAACAAAAAGAAACAGTAAAAATCGAGGAAGAGAGCAATGTTGGCAAATACCACAAAGGGAAGCTTCAATAAGCAATGAATTATGGGAAAGCTCATGCTTAGAAATACTGGACCTTAACCAAGCAATTCTTGAATTTTTACTCATACAGAGAATAGAAGCTTGGTGGTCTGAATTGAGAAAAAGTAATTCTGATTTTTGGATTACTTACCTTAAAGACTTCAGGGATAGTGGGCTTCTCGATGAGAACGACTTACTACAATGGTAAGTGTTCCTGATAGCGACAGAACGGTTTTCAAATGACTGTCGTCGGAGGTAATTTCCTTTTGAGTTTACTATAAGCTCTCCCATTGGCTGAGAAAAACAGCCAACCGATCAGACTCTCAAGTTAGACCAAACACACGTTTGCCATTTAGTTCTACTTTGCTCCTCTGTAATTGGTTCACAGGGTAAGCCATTTAGCAGTAACTTGTGATTGTTCGCTTCTCTGGTTGGCTGATTGTGAACTACTTGAGTTTAGTTTTTCGACAGTCAAATGAAAACCACTCTACTTCAAGTGTGTAAACATTGTTATTCAAATGATATTCCATCAACCACGATTTGAAAAGCCCGCTTTGTTTCAAGAACCAATCGATCTCTGTAATCTCTGGTTGGCACATTAATAACAATGGATGACGCGACGACACGCGAAGTATCGCTATAGTTTAGTTTGCTGATTACCTCTGGGGTACGGAAATGCTAGACAAATTTACAGTTAAAGATTACTTTGTAAAAAAGGGTTTATGGTATTATGCATAATCATACCATAATCAACCTATCAAATATGTTATTGTTTTCATGCAGTTCCAGCCTCAAGTTCTGTTTCCAGGGTATAATTCAAGAGGAACTCAACAGAGTGGTAAAGCATTGGAACACCCACAGAATTAGACCTTATCCAAACCAAGAAACTCCACCCGGAAGGCCGGATGTATTGTACACTCTTCCAGAGTTACGAGGTAATTTAGGCGAAAACAAAGGTGGAAACCAGTTTACTATCCTATAATGTATAAACAGCATTATTTTCTATGATCGACCTTCGTTTAACAAATCTTTAGTGCTCGTTTCTCCAAACCAAAACGACGCCTACTGTATGTCTCCTGTATGTATGGGTGGAACCCGACAACATTCAATTAATTTAATGTATTTTCGATTGTGCACTAGTTTGACCTGAATCTAAAATAAATAACCGCGATACGCAACAGCAGCAAGCGTTTTCCCCAGACCTTAGCTTGATCCTCTCAGACACTGATCATTCAGTTAATTTTCTTTTGGCGTTAGGAGCACAAGATTACAAATGTCACACTGACATGGACGATGTAGCTGTTGCCGAGGAATTATTGTGCAAGAAACCGAATGAATTTGGGTGTGCAGTAGAGTTCTCTGATGTGTTCAAGATGCTTATGGAAGAAAACAATTTGCGAATGCCAAATGACATCTCGGAGGCTGAAGAACTGTACGTTAATCTTATACATTTAACTGAAGCATTGGTCTAACATTGGTTTAACGTTATAGTGAAGGTAATTATCATGAACACGGGTCTTGCTCCAAGTGAACGAACAATCAATCCAACATATCAACTTTAATCATTAATGAACGTGATGGCAAGTATTAAACTGGAAGAATACTCTCTCCCTGACTCTCGTTTGTCAATAGACCGATTCAGTCTGTCACAATGTTTTCCAAATTCAGCGTGACAAACAGTATATCTGGATGATTAATAGCTCTTTTGTTTTCAAGATCCCAAAATGTATTCAATTTCTCTTGCGATACTGAAAACAAACAAGTGCTGCTCAAGCGTGTAGTCATGTGATCTGAATTAGGACAACATTGTCACACACTGAATTGGTGTGAGAAGTGGGCGCAAATGATTATAAAATTATGTAACATGGTTAATTTTCTTTGTTTGAAACTGAAAATGCCACTGCTTGGCGTGTTACTTTAAGCGAAATCTTCTATGACGACTGAATGTGGCCGTTTATATGAGGCGAGCCAGATCTAGACACGTGCTTAATGTGGCGCCATGTTTATTTGCATTCATTTTAAATTCAGTGCCAGATCATTACGCGAATGTGTAACAATGCAATTATCACCATGGTTGTTAAACCGAAAAATGTCCCCTAAGAGCTGGTGCACACTAGTGAGATACGCACATCCACCAACAGCATACGCAGACTCAGTAGTGTGTTACTCATTAGTAGTGCTTGTTCTTCTTTACACCTATGTCAAATGAGTGATTTTATTTAACCCGTGAAATAGATATTAGACTAATAGACATTAGTACATCCTAATTTTGTTTTCGTTCGACTATTAGACATAGACTATGACATGGGTGAAGTAAAATAACTCTAAATGCTATACTGAGTCAGCGTATGCGAACTCGAACTGTCCTAAAATGAGAACCTGATCAATAAAATTGCCAAAATCTAACAAACAAAACTCGTATGGCTATTTTTTTGTAGAATAGTCAAAGTTCTATATGCGTTCGCTTGGAACACTAAGGATATTCCCGAGAACCTCGCGGTGACGATCATATAACGGATGTGGCTTCATACAACATTAACAAGTTTGATGAAATAACAAATGAAAGACAGTGTGTTTTGTCAATTTACCTAACAAGAAACGGCTATTAAAAACGTTCAATGTTTTCTATTTTTTTTTGCATAACCTCACTGTTTTCAATTTGCATATATTGGTATTTGAATGTTAAAAGTCTTGCAAGTCCCATCCTTCAAGGATAGTTAAGTATGCATCCAGGTTTGACTGCAGCATAGGATATGACTTATAATTGATCGGAAGTATCAATACACGAAAGCAGGTGCGAGCCTTGGGTCTCATAGCGGTCTCCGACATGGCCTCAAACTGAACCCTTATTCCATCACCTGGTGAAAGGGAGTCGGATGCTGTACAAAACCAGAGGAATCTACGAAGCATCTTTTCGTGGCATTCTCTCAAATACATCTTGAGCCATCTGATTATTGATTCTTCTTTCTTATTATCTGGACTCGTACTGAGAGCATTGATAACTCGACGAGATGTGGGCTGCGACAGCTGATAAATACCATCGATCTCATCAGGAGTCACAATCTCCCAAAATGGTCCCATACCCCCCTTCAGCCTTTGCAAGGCAGCAACAGGCTTGGACATGAATATGTGGGTAGCAACTTCATGCACTATGCTATGAATGTTATCAGGAGATGGCCATCTTCTGATGCCGTAGTCTTCCAGGATGTCACTTACATCGTTTGCAGGGAAGGACTGGCTCACAGAACAACCAGAAGTGAGAGCATCGGAAATAACATCCCGTTTTCTTGGAGGGAGAACATTCAGGAAAGAGTCTGTCATGCACTGTACAGTTGCATTGTTAAACAATGTGCAATGAATTGTTGCCCTGGATAATCTTACGGGGAAAATCCCTGTTAGAATAAACCCATGATAAAGAATTCTTCCGAGAATTTCGTACCTTTCCAAAGGCATATCCGGTCCGAACGGCAACACACACTTCTCTACTCTCTTCTCCATTACTAATTAAGAACGCATCCCAAAAGAGAGAAAATAGTTCTCTTTGTACGCCGTTCCCAGATGCAGACATGGCTAAGTTTCTGACTAGTTTTGTTTTAGTAATAGACTCATCTTTATATAAGTCCATCATCTCCTCTACAATGTTTGATCTGTCAATGGTCGCAAACGTTTGTGAGACGAGTTTTGCCAACTCTTTCTCTCTCTTACTACTTAGCATACCAAAGGGCTTCAATGCTCTTTCTTCCTCCTCTGTGAGAGGAGTATCTTCTTCCAAAAGTACAGAAGGAGGAATTGTTTGAACTGGTTCGATTCCCATCGAGTCCATAAATCTGTCCTCGGGAATGGTATCATCTAAATCAAGTTCACGTTGTCGACCATCAAAAGTTACCACGTCGTCGTCATTGCATAGAGGCAAGGGTTTGTCTCTGAATGCCATGTTCAGCACCTCTGACCCAAGCACCCTATTCTCAGGATACAGTGTTTGATTGGGATATGAGCGAAGCACGAAGAACATGGGAGTCGAGGCCATCGAGCCTATCCAGTCGTATACTGCTTGCATAGTCGATTGAGGGCTAAACTTTCTGACCACAATCCCCATCTCTATGTGGCGTACACGTACTGATACGACTGGCTCTCCTATCAAGGGCTCCGGAAGAACCCGTCTACGCCTGGATTCCTGTAGCTGTTGCAGCTGATACTGTTGCCTGCACTCTTTCTTTTGCTGCTCCTCTTTCTTCTTGTCCATAATCCTCGATTCTTGCAACTGTTTATGGATATCGTTAAAGATCTCTTGTCGTTCCTCTGATGTTCCTATCAGAGGAGCAGACCCTGGAGTGCATAGTGCTGGTTCTGCTGCTGGGAGTTCAGATATCGATGTCCTAAAATTTGACAAAAACAGAAAATTAAAATTGGAATTATGTGTGCTATGGCCCTGTTGACCAACCACAGTTGTTTCGTATGTTTGCTTATTCAAGTTTGTTCCGTTTTGGGGTCATGGATTGCAAAGCAAGAACGACCCTATTGTGGTTGTGGGGAAACTGAATGTAGCGGATGTTTCACTTTGTCACTACTCATTATATCATAGCGTGTTAGCCTAACCTTGTTTGTTCTGCTGCTGGGAGATCTGGCTCATAGTCGAACACCGATCGTTCAAATTCGGCATCATCGACGATGCTGACATTGGCCGAGTCATTCTCTTCTGATGTCCTAAAAAATTACAAAAACAGAAAATTCAAGTTATCATAGCATGTTAACCCAGCCTTGACATAATTTGTCATGACCACTTTTGGAGATAATATTGTAATGTGACAAATACGACTAGGTATTTTATTCATGTTTTGTTGCTTGGGACATCACTATCATTAATGGAACAGTTTAGTCGCTGCAATTTTAAAACAAACAACACCTGTCTTGTGTTATGTCATCAATCAAGTGACTTTATAAAATAAATTACTAATACCAGGAAATATAATAAACAATAAAGCAAACATACAATGTACATGTTCTTGAACAAAATTGAATATTGTGACACCAGCAATCATGGGCCTTAATGAGGTCCGGGATTACAGTCTTGCACATTTGTTCAAAATTCTTTGAGAGTCTAAAAGATCAAAAATATGCTCCATTCATCGTATAGGGGAGCATTACTTGAATAGTGTATAATATTTTGAGGATTTTAGAGTGATGTGGGGAAAAGGAAAAGGGGTGGGGGAATTAATATTTTTTGGTAAAATGTGACATTTTAATTGAAAATTAGGGTTTGTAGTTAATAATTAATGGGCAGGCAAAACTGTCTGCTATCTATTTCTTCAATATTTTATTTGATCATGATGGTAAACTGATCAATGCCCTAACATTTTGGTGTCATTTTGAAAGAGCACTTTAATTCAATATAACTACAATTACTGTGATTTAAGCTCCTTGACTTGCAAACTAAAATCAGATGTTAAAGTTACTCAGTAATAACACTCCCCTTCCTAGGCCATCATAGTATTACAAACTGATACCACCACATTTCATGATCAGTAAATTAAATTGCCCCTCC